>OX578145.1:20598759-20971259 GCA_951213105.1 Amaurobius ferox | reverse complement strand
ATATAATGAAAGCATAAGAAACATATAAATAGAGATATCTATATGCAATAAATACGACAATAAAGTATATAACAAAATAAGAAATAAGCTGTTTCTAGGTTAAATGAGTAAACTTCAACAAAAAACAATTTCTGTAGAAACACAAATTAATGACAGAAAATTAAACAGAGAACAAAAATTAAGAAAATTACAAAAAAAATCAGATAAAAATAACCGATTTTGGTGACTACATTAGCTACCGGATGTGGAAATCCCTACATTCACCAGATTCTGATGTTGAACCCGTATAAGTCATCAACTAAGATTTAACTGCAGCAGATCTCAGAAATATACATGCTCCAAAACATTTTTGGGGTTTAAGAAAATGGTATTGCAAAATTTTTGCCAGCAATAAAGAGATTGGAAAAAATTTACAGCGTACACTGCACAGAATTGGTCATGGAAAGCAAAAGATGTATGGTAAGGTTCATCTTTTTAAATCGTAAGGTTCATCTTTTTAAGTAGTAAGGTTCATCTTTTTAAATAGTAAGGTTCATCTTTTTAAATGATAAGGTTAAGTTCATCTTTTAATATGGTAAAGTTCATCTTTTAATATGGTATGGTTCATCTTTTAATATAGTAAGGTTCATCTTTTTAAATTAATTACCTTCTCATTAAGAGGAAATATAATTTATATTTATAAAAATACGAAGAAAACATAGTAGACAATCAAATTTATTTGGTGATAAAACAAGATTTATCTGATCAGATATCTCGCCCATTTTCTAGCTATGTCTTCACCTTTTAAAAAGATATCAACACATTTTTTGATAAAAATTAATTTTGTTCTGAATTGTCCCCCAGATAAGGAAACATGTCTTTTACAATACCACTGATAACGCTGAGACCTTCTCGTCCACTACAGAAGTGCATCCAACACAGGTAGGGAATAAATTGTGAGAAAATGAAAATCTTGAATGTTTTTTCTTTCTTTTTGAGTGACAGATAAGAACATTTGATAAAACTGAAATCCAACTTTTCAGAGAATGCAGAAATTAGAATCACATAAATATAAAATTAAATGCAGCGTGGCTCAACTCGACTTTTTAATACCAGAATCATTTTTTTATTCAAATTTAACAAGTAAAATTTAGAAAAAACGATATCGTGAGTCCAAATGATTATAACTATAGCGTGTTACCCTTCACTTTAAAGGGCTTGAAAAAATTTCTCGATTGATACCATGCTTTACAATGTACCCCCCGAGGGGAAACTGCCCCCCCCCCCCCCACAAATGACGTCAAGAACAAAAAAATGTATAACGGCTATTTTTCCCAACAATGATTGGAAACAATTAAGTCTCATGATTATTGTGCCATAAATAACCCCTATTTTGTCAACTTTTGCCCTATTGCTGCCATGTGTAAAAATATATAAAATTTCAATTACATTCCGAAGTTTTCGCTCGAATTTCAAAAACTTCTATCTAGTTCTAAATTTTTCAAGAACAAAGCCGGATATAAAGTTTCGTGGAAATACATTAATATTTGTGGCAGCTATCGTTGACACAAGAAATTGACCACAGACATACAGACGGACATTACTCCAAGAATAGTCGAAACGTGTTCAGGAGGTCCTAAAACATAATTTGGTATCAAACTCTCGAAATCGAAAATATGCGTGAAAACAATACTTTCTCTATTCAAACATTTGATTACTTTGCCTATTGAAAAAAAAACGGCCCATGGAGAATACATCTTCTTTTATGTGAATTAGTTCAGCATTTATGGTTCGCGGATCTTTTTAAGCAGCAGGCTCATTTATAGTTGGCTGTGGCAGCTATAAAAGTTCCTGATAGAATTGTAACTTCCTAAAAAGTGACGCCTAAAGAAATTAATCTCTAGATTCATGCGTCGCAGCCGGTGAATATTAATACATTATTTTAAATATAGATTAGAAAGAAATTTTAATATAAAGTTTGAATACATTTTACAATTATTTTAGAAAGATAAATTACAATGTCAGCAAGACACGCCCGTTCAAAAAGTCACTCTTAAATGTTCTTAATTTGCGGTAGAATTTCATTCAGAAATTGTAGAAATTTCAAATGTATAAATCTGTTACGAAATTATTTCGCAGTCTACATACGGCCCGCAACTGTACAGCCCTGTAGAAATACAGATATAATATTTAAAGGTCTTTAAAAAAAAATCTGATGTGGGCAGCACATGGCTTTCCTCATATAATGCAATGAATTTACTACTCTTACAGTAAAAGAAAATAAGTTATTTTTATAGTGGATACTTATATTCTTTCCAAGATATTGACATTTCGTCAATTAGTCGTCATTTTCATTGATTTAGCGTCATTTTTATCCATTTGGAGAAATTTTCGTCAATTTGGCAACATTTAAAAAGTCGCTAAGTTGGCGAAATTCCGCCAAACTCGTCGCCAAAATCTCGCCAAGCGTTATGGACGGAGAAATAAGTTATTCTTATAGCAGATTGCTGTTCAAATACAAAAGTATTACTCAAAGTATCTTTTCCCGTGAATGAAACGAGCTAGATTCACGAGAATGGTGTCACCAAATTTATCGCATGATATTACACATGAAAAGTGAACATATTTCTCGACAATCAATATATTTTTTTAATTTATGGAATTTTTATATTTATTTATTTGAAAAATGTGCAATGTCTCGAGAACGGTTCATGCTAGCATTCTAAACTTTATGTCAATCGTTTTCTAAGGAAAAATTACATAAGAAATATCTATTTGGTTAACTTTATTAAAGGTTTTGATTTTTGATGAATTTTTCAAAATTTCACTCGAAAATTTAAGGGATTCTGAACATTCGATTGTGTTTAAAACAGACTTCCAGTATTCACGGATTGTAATTTTTATACCAAATTTCATTCGTACCACTCCATTTGTTCGTGAGATATCGTCTCCATATAGACTCACTGACACACACACACACACACATACTTTCGCACACACACACAAACACACACACACACACATACTTTCACACACACACACACAAACATCACCTCAAAAATGTTCGATTCATGATCAAGGATATTTGAAACGTGCTCTCCCGTCGAAAATTCGAATTCCAATTTTCAACCCCGTTACAATATTTTCCTTATACATTATATGTATATAAGGAAAGTAATAGCGATCAATTGCTCTAAAGTAACATTAACAAAAATTGTAAGACATACACAGTGAATTTCCATGTGCGCATCCTCAGAGTCAACCAATGTGTTCTGGAGAGGTCGGTTCGCTGATATTTGTTCTAATAATTTCAATTAACTGCAGCCGTAGTCAGCGCAGCATTTTCAATTAGGAATTGGATACATAGCCTTCCCACTAAAATGAAACGAAATCATTTATTAAGTAAAATATAATAGCGGTCAATGAGTCAGCGCAGAGTTCTCGATTAGAAATTGAATACATAACCTTCCCACTAAAATAAAACGAAATCATTTATTAAGTAAAATATACTTTTAAAATATTATTGATACATTTGGACAGTATGCAAAAAATATTTCAATTTTAATTTGTCGTAATCTCGAACTTTGTGGGGAAGTAGAGAATCCATTTGGGCATAACTAAAGGCTGTCCCGTGGAATTAGAGAGAAAGAGATAAATTCCTCTGGATGAAACGCTTGAAAATGCCATAACGCTGTGAGAATTATATCAAAGTTTCGCTAGTGTAAGTAAAGTGCCCTTTGTTCCCATTTGACACAATAGAGAGGAATAGTATTAAGTATACATATTTTTGATTATTTTTAAATTAAGATTCCCTAATTATGAGTATAATTAATTAGCATTTCTTTACACTTGTAGGACAGAGTTCAGAAGATAAAAATAAATTGAAAGATAAAATAATTTGAATACGTAGGAATATTCCTTATTATTTCGGTTTTAATTTGCTCTGCGCTACTAATTTATTTCTACAAAATTGGCAGTTTAAATAAATATTTTAAGTCTTTCGCCATAAAAATGCATACAATGGAGCGCTTATCTTATCGCAGCGCCACCTGAATTACTGTCTCAAATAATATTGGCATTTTCTCAGTAAAGAGTTTTAAACCTTTACCTCCATGGACTGTCCAAATAGCGGATATGACCTGTTAACCTATGAAAAAAATAAGACGAAATTTAGAATTGGAATGGAAGAATTAGCGCCAATATGAAATACGCACCGAAAAATTATTGCAATTTCCGTATTTTTCTTGATCATTTTAGAACTTGCGAAAATACTGATTTGGAATAATATCAACTATTTTAAAATTTCGACCGATTCGAACCAAATTTGGTACAAAAATTACAATCCGTAAACACTGGAAGCCTATTGTTTTTATACGTAATCGAATGTTCAGAACCCTCCTAAATTTTCGAATAAAATTTTGAAAAAATCTTCAAAAAATCAAAACCACTAATAAAGTTACGCAAATAGACATTTCTTATGTAATTTTTCATTAGAAAACGATTGACATAAATTTTAGAACGCTAACATGAACCGTTCTCGAGTTATTGCTCATTTTTCAAAAAAATTATCAAAAAGTCATATAAAATAAAAAAGATATATTTCCTATTGAGAAACATGTACACTTTTCATATGTAATACCATGCGATAAATTTGGTGACATCATTCTCGTGGAACTAGCTCGTTCCATTCAGGAAAAAAGATACTTTGAGTAATACTTTTATATTTGAACCCAATAGTCATTTATCTGCTGTAAGAATAACTTATTTCTCCGTCCATAGCGCTTGGCGATATTTGGACGACAAATTTGGCGGAATGTCACCAACTTGGCGACATTTTTACTTATTGCCAAATTAACAAAAATCTCGCCAAATGGATAAAAATGACGCTAAATCAATGAAAATTACGACTAATTGAAGAAAATATAATATCTTGGAAAGAATATAAGAATCCACTATAAGAATAACATTTTTTTTAACCGTAAAACTAGTAAATTCATTGCATTATATAAGGAAAGTCATGTGTTGCCCACATCAGATTTTTTGCTTTGCGAACAACAGGCGAAAAAATAACGAACAAACAGACAACTTATTCTTTTGTTAAATAAGAAGATAAGGTTTTCTGATTTTCAAAACATTTACATTCATACATTGAATAATAGTACTTCGTAACAAATCTTAAACAATTTGTTCGACAGACAAACGCACAGACATAATTGAAAAAATTATTCATTTATATTCAGAAATGTTCAGAAAGTTTCAAACCCTCAAAATCTAAAAGTCGAATATTTGAGAGAGTATTGTGACAGAATCGAAAATTCAAATTCGAGTTTTTGACTGAAGAGCACGTTTCAAGCATCTATGAACTATAATCAAACGTTTTTGAAGTGATATAAGTGTGTGTGTGTGTGTGTGTGTGTGTGTGTGTGTGTGTGTGTGTAAGTGTGTATGTATATTAGTGTGTATGTATGTCATTGTGTTTGTGTGCTAGTGTGTGTATGTATGCTAATGTATGTGTCCATGTGTCTGTGAATGCGATATCTCACGAACGAATGGAGCGTTTCTCACTTCTCACGTATTCAACTAAACTTTCCTTGGGCGCGAAGTTCAATAATATTTCCCTAATAATCCCTAATTTGAATTTTAGAAATATGTATTATATTTCTTCGTTGACCTGAAATCGGAGGCAAATAAAATGGGATCAAAACCAAGATTCAAACTAGAGTGGATATTGCCAGCATTCGGGGCTTCTTACTTATAGTAAAGGACTGAGGATTTGTGGCATTTCCGCACTTAACTGAAATAAAATTCAATCATCAAAGAATTTCCAGATTATCAGAGGAATTGTCAGAGGAATTATCATTCCATTTACATTAATCGTGTATTTTAATTAATAAAAATGACTCTTTTAATATTTTTTTTCTGTCAAATCTATATAAATCTGCACTTTTCATAAATTCTGAAAATCTCATCCGTTAAATATTGTATATACACAAAAGAATTCGATATCGTTCGAATCAGAAGTCTCGTTTTCACGCTCACTTGCAAGCCACTCAATGGTTCTTGACGCTTCGTGGATTTTCAGGGCACCCTAACTTTCTGATTCAATTAGTGAGATTAAAAGTTAGAAAAAGGGGTCATGTCCATATTGTTGTTGCAATCTGCTAGCTATATGACTCGCACCGAACTAAGTGACTGAAAGGGTGATGTATCAAAATTATCCCTTTAATTATCCCTTTAATTAGCACTTTCACTGTAACTAGAATCTTAATTTTGGTGTCATTCGAGGCCAAAGACAAAATCTAAAAGGTGAAATGATAGGTGCTTGTGCAAAGAAATATTTTAAAAACTCAACCCCCTAATTATCGAACACCCATTCTAGTTTGAATCTTGGTTTTGGTCCCATTTTATTTGCCTCCGATTTCAGGCCAACGAAGAAATATAATACATATTTCTAAGATTCAAATTAGGGGTGACGATGCAAAATAATAACTAAAAATTTCAAAACCACTTTTTAAAAAGAATCGAGTACTTGACCCAACTCAGAATTTCTGTTTAGGTCTCATTTGATTAACAAAAATATCGAAAATTCGAATTAGGGGTAAGGATTTTCAAAAATGACTCGCCACTTTGGCATCATAACTAAGCATCATAATTTGGCATCATAAAATAAAATTGCTGTGGAAATGTTAAATATTGGCGTCATAATTATGCTACTTGCAAAACATCCTCCCACCCTGCAAAACATCCCCCCACCTAAAAGTCTTTTCTTTTTCTTTGCATAAATGCATCTACACCAAAAATTTCTGAGCGATATGTGCATACACGTTAAAATAATTGCGGCGGCAACACCTCACAGGCATATATGAACATGCTCACGCATACATATAAAAACACATAAATGGACAACTTTTAGAATATGTTCAGGACTAAAAATATGCTTTATTACCTTTAAAATCTCGAATTCGAATCTTTACAACAAAACAGTATTTCTATATACAATAGTATGAGAATGTAAAAATGGAAAAACAAAAAGTGAACAAAGCTGAGAACATAAAATTTGTAAGGCAAATTTGAGTCCAAATAAATCGGCGAAGCAATTTTTTATATCTGTATTTTATTTGCACACAAAGGAACCTTTTCTTAGAATCTGTTTTACGACAGTGGGATCTTATAGACACTAACACAAGCGCTGGAGCCTTTCTTATGGTAATGCCAGCCGTGGCGTGTTTCATTCTATACGTAATTTGCAATTTAAAGATTATTTATTGCATTAGTGTTCAGATGCGTTTTTAAAAGTAGACTGATTATGAGAATGATGCCAGAATTTCCTAAAACCAAAGTAAAAACTTGCGAAAACTATTTACGAACTAAGTGTACTTCTGAGAACTGAAATAATTAAATGGTTCAAGCTTACAGGAGAAATTAAGTTTATATGCGGCATTTTAGCTGAGAGTTAAAACAGGTGGATTCCAAAGTTGAACATTACCTCATTGCATCTAAAAAGGATAAGAAGCCTGACCAGGTAAGAATAGCCATTCTACTCAATCTACTGGGTGATGAACGGGGTGGAGATATATAACACCTCCAAGCCGGAAACAGGCAAAAGTAAAGAAAATTTGAAGATGTTATGGAAATATGGTTTTCGAACGATTTAAATTCTACTCATGTTCCCAACAAGAGGGTCAACAGCTGACCAACTGAACATAAACGTTGCATTAGCATGTGCATTCGGCGAATAAGGAAAAGTGTCCATGAGATATATATTTGGCCTGGGTATTAGAAAAATAATCCTACTGAAAAGACTACTGAGAGAGCCTAACCTGACCTTAAAGAAAGCACCAGACTTCCTACGAGCAGCGGAGGTCGACAACTACTAGCCCACCCATCATATGTATCAAGAAAACAAACAAGTTTTGGACGTCTCATACAAAAACCTCAATATCTGAATGATTTTGTGTGTGATTAAAATCTTCAAAGGGGATGCCAAATATGTTAAATAGTGTCTGCTGAATTAACTGTAATCGTTTAAATAATGTATAATAACTATGTACTCACCTTAACTATATCAGTGACTGTAGAACCGATTTGATGTAGACACTATTTGTGTTGGTCAGAGAGCTATCCTGTTTATAATTACAAGGTGTAGCTTAAATAAATTATTATTTAATATAGAAATTACTTGTGATTTAATGGCAGTAAAGCAACTAGTTTAACAGGTTCAAGAGATCTGAAAACGTGCTTATCTTTCAAAATATTTCTTGGAAAACAGATTTTATAAAAGTATAAGAAAGCAGCTATAACGAGACAGAATGTAAGTTTTATGATTAGAACTCCAATTCTCATGATTAGAACTTAAATTCTACTAATTTTTATGATTAGGACTTGAATTTATCGAGCTTTTAAGATTTTCATAAAATTATTTTCTATGGATAACAGTGATAGTCATGAAAACAATGATAGCAGTATATAGTACATGAGGCAACTTGAGCTACTCTATGGATGTTAATGGCATTAGAAACGTTTATTTTAACACAGATAAGCCAGATTCATCCATCAGCTCACTAAGATGTTGGAAATTTGAAAAAAAAAAAAACTTTTAAAAAGTTTCTACGAAATATTTAAAAAACAAGTTATGATAATATAAATTACACTATGGATGAAAAAGATTTTCAAATAGCATATATTTACATGGATCAGCTAAATGATTCCATTTAACTGACATGTCAAATTTGTTTCCAACTTCAAAAAATCTGATGTAGGCAGCACATGACTTTCCTTACATAATGCAATGAATTTACTACTTTTACAGTAAAAAAAAATAGATTATTCTTATAGTACATACTTATATTCTTTCCAAGATATTGAATTTTCGTCAATTAGTCGTCATTTTCATTGATTTAGAGTCATTTTCATCAATTTGGCTAGATTTTCGTTAATTTAGTAACATTTAAAAAAGTCGCCAAGTTGGTCACATTCCTCAAAAATCGTCGCCAAAATCACGCCAAGCGTTATGGATGAAGAAATAAGTTATTCTTATAGCAAATAAATGACTATTGGCGTTCAAATACAGAAAGTATTACTCAAAGTATCTTTTGTCATAAGTGAAACGAGCTAGATCCACGAGAATGATGTCAGTAAATTTATCGCATGATACTACATATGAAAAGTGAACATGTTTCTCAACAGCTAATACTTTTTTTAATTTATGCGATTTTTTTGATAAAATTACTCGAAAACTGTGCAATATATCGATAACGGTTCGTGCTAGCGTTCTAAAGTTTATGTCAATCTTTTCTAAGAAAAAATTACATGAGAAATGTGTATTTGCGTAACTTTAGTAAAGGTTTTGATTTTTTAATGATTTTTTCAAAATTTCACTCGAAAATTTAGGGAGTTCTGAACATTCGATTACGTTTAAAAACGATAGGTTTCCAGTATTCACGGATTGTGATTTTGTACCAAACTTCATTCGACTCGTTCCATTCGTTCGTGAGATATCGTCTCCACTGACTCACTGACACACACACACACAGACATCCCCTCAAAAATGTTTGATTCGTGATCAGGGACGCTTGAAACGTGCTCTCCCGTCGAAAACCCGAATTCAAATTTTCGACCCCGTCATTTTCCTTATGCATTATGTATATAAGGAAAGTAAAATTATTTTAAGAAATATCTTAATATTTTCTTATAAAAAAACAAAAAATCCTACTATTAAAAAGCAAATTAAAAAAAATATGTTTTATTCTGATGATGATTATAATAGGAGCAGAGATAAATACTATGAAATATAATTGCACGAGAAGGTCAAGTGGAGACTCACACACTTTCACATTTATTTATTAAAAGGATTTGAGACTTCAAGTAATTTATGGAGAAAAGGAAACATTTTTGTATATAAAATGTATATAAAACTAATTGATGTGTAAAAGATAAAAAACTGAAGAAGCATCGCTCCATAGGCAACCAACTTCTGAGGAAGGTCAAAGGTCATTGAGCTGTCCAGTCATTGATGATGACGATGATGATAATGATAATATAAATTAACGCTTATATACACAAACTTGCACAGCTATTGTTGTCTAAAAAACTGAAGAAGCATTACTCCAAAGGCATCCAACTCCAAAGGAAGGCCGAAGCTCACATTGGGTTGTCCAGTCATTGCTGATGATGATAATGATGATGATAATATAAATTAACGCTTATATGATGATCACAAACTTGCACAGCTATTGTTCTAACAACTGGTTAATAATATAAAGTGCTGTACTGTATTTGATAAGCATTTACAGACTTTTATTTTTCCCAAAGTTTTGCATTCAAAAGTAAAATTTTAACATCGGTACTGCAAACAAATATGATAAAAGAAAGTTAAAAAAATTATATTTTACTGATTTTCAGGAAGAAAATTCCCGAACACTATATTGGAACAGCTTAATTTGGAACACTACATTGGAACTGCTTATTTAGACCTTTATATTGGACTATGGAGTTTATTACAATCAACTCAGGTAATTAGTAATCCCGCTTTAAAATAACAATATACTTATAAACCGGTGTATGACGCATCAAGTTTTAGGTTCATTTCAAATGTAGAAAGGAAGACAATTGTCTTAGCAGCTTAATGGATAGAGACAATCTGCTGAGATCTACGATTCTCTACTGGTACAATACGTTTCCGAAGTATGACGCCGGAACATGGTGACATCAGCACATAAAGTATGGTTTGTTCCTGCATTATTATCAGCTGAAATGTCAACTAGTAACAAAGGCCGCTAAGGTGGCGAATCTTATTAAATTCCTTGATTTATAAAATTGATCAAATAACTTATAACAAAATAGTTTACACTAATTTGCCAGCCTAATAATACAAATATACCGCCCCTCAACCCTATGCAAATTTTGTTTTGCTTGACAACACTTCCTTCACCTACTTTTGACAGATTCGAAAATGGACCATTTTCCGCTATTCCACTGATGCCAGACGATTTTCGTCAACGAACTGTACGAAAGGTTAATGTCTGTCTGCTCGGGGAGAAGGAAATCGTATTCTGTTGTGCTCTAAGTTCATTACTGAGACCTTAAACATGGGGTCGTACTGCTCAACTCCACAAAAATTTGGAAAACTTGGATATTCCGATATATCTGCTCTGGAAGCCATTGCGGATAGGTTAAGGGTTCACAGTATACGGTCTACAAATGCGGCAGGAAGCGGGTAAGTCATTTTCTAATTGTTGTTTAACAGAGAAATGTTCTAAGGTAATTTGGTGCTTGGTGGTATATTTATAAAAAAAAATACCTCATATGAACTATTAATAGAGATTCCGTTTGCGATATCACTGATAAATAGTGATGTATAAAGTATTGGAATGAGATTAAAAATTAAAGCTGGAGTTTTCAACAAATCTACAGGTTTTAGGCACACTAATTCACTATTTATGCGTATGTGTAAGTGTGTGTGTGTGTGAGAGAGAGGGGGGGGTAGTTATGATAACTCAAGAACAAATACACCTACTGCTATCAAACCTTATGGGTAAAGATAGAACAAGATCACATTTCCAGCAATTTCTATGATTCAAACTCGAATTAATCGAATGTTTATATTTTCTGAGCATTATTTCCTGTGGAAAACAATCATATGTGTGTATGTCATAGTTATTATGTCTGTAATGGACACGATAACTCAAACACGAGTGCGTGGACTGCTATCAAATTTTATGGGTACATTGGGCAAAAAACTAGAACTAAAAATAAAAGGTTTAATAATTCTCATGACTAGACCTCAAATTATTCGATTTTTTATATTTTCTTAGCACTATTTCTATTAAAAGCAAATTCCCGAAACAATGAAGATAGTAATACAGTTTATGAGTGAATCTATAATTTAAACAACTTTAGTGTTAATGCATAACTATAGCTTTTATTAACACAAATAAGTCAAATACATCTAAATTATCGGCTTCACTAAACTGTTGCCAAATTAAAAAAAAATAAATTCTTAAATAATTTTTTCAAAATATTTTAAATGAATAACTTCAGTACGAAATCTGAAACAGATGCATCTCTTTTCATTCTAATAATGATAATGTTACAATTGAATTTAAAGATTATGGAATATGAATGTTTGAGAAAGTCAAGTGGAGTCTCATACTTATTTGCTTTATTATTTATCATTTAATATACTTTCTCATAACAAAGGGTTGAAAAATAATTAGTATATAATATTAGTGGCAATTTCATCATTTATGTTCCAGAAAATTTCTTAAAAGGTTTATTTAAATAGGAAAAGTAATTCGCCTTATATTCATAATCTATATAAATAAAATTGAAAATCTGTCTGTCTGTCTGTCTATCTGTCTGTCTGTTTGTCCCGTCATCACGAGAAAACGGAAGAATCGAATTTGATGAAATTTTGTGGGTAGCCTGGAAATAGTCCCACTTAAAATTTAGTCTATGTTTGGAATTTCTACGATCAGTGGTTCTTGAGATATTAGTAAAAAACGACATTTTCGTTTGTCTCATCATCACGGGAGAACGACTGAACCGAATATGATGAAATTTTGTGGATAGCCTTGAAATAGCTCTTAATAAATTTAGCCCAAGTTTCGAGTATCTAAGACCAGGGGTTGTCGAGATATTAATGAAAAATGAAACATTTTTCTAGGAATTCTACTCTCTAACTCCGTGGTTTATCCAAACGAAAAGCTTGAAAATCGTTTGAAAGTGAATTAAAACCTCTTATCTCTGCGTTTGATGGGAGATTTTTTGCGCGAATTAGTCACTTTCTGAAAACATGAATTGTTTGAAACATGATTTAAATGGAAAATCTATCTCCATGGTTTATTTCTCACAAGCTTTTACTGAACAATGAAAAGTATAAAGAAATCAAAATGGCTATTTAATTTCGCAGTTTATAAGGAAGACTCTATCTTATATCATGTTGCTCAGAAACGCAATTAAATTAAATCTGCCTGTTAATTTTAATTATTACTTTCCTTATATACATAATGTATAAGGAAAGTATTGTGACGGGGTCGAAAATTCGAATTCGAGTTTTCGACGGGAGAGCACGTTTCAAGCATCCCTGATCACGAATCAAACATTTTTGAAGTGATGTCTGTGTGTGTGAAAGTATGTGTGTGTGTGTGTGTGTGTGTGTGTGTGTGTGTGTGTGTCAGTGGGTCTGTGGAGACGATAACTGACGAACGAATGGACCGATTCGGACCAAATTTGGTACAAAAATCACAATCTGTAAACACTGGAAGCCTATTGTTTTTATACGCAATCGAATGTTCAGAACCCCCCTAAATTTTCGAATGAAATTTTGAAAAAATCTTCAAAAAATCAAAACCAATAATAAAGTTACGCAAATAGACATTTCTTATGTAATTTTTCATTAGAAAACGATTGACATAAATTTTAGAACGCTAACATGAACCGTTCTCGAGATATTGCACATTTTTCAAAAAAATTATCAAAAAGTCATATAAAATAGAAAAAAAAATATTTCCTATTGAGAAACATGTTCACTTTTCATATATAATATCATGCGATAAATTGGGTGACATTCATTCTCGTGGATCTAACTCGTTCCATTCATGATAAAAGATACTTTGAGTAATACTTTTGTATTTGAATGCCAATTTATCTGCTGTGAGAATAACTTATTTCTTCTTCCATAACGCTTGGCGAGATTTTGGCGACGAAATTGGCGGAATGTCGCCAACTTGGCGACTTTTTGAAATGTTGCCAAATTAACGAAAATCTCGCCAAATGGATAAAAATGACGCTAAATCAATGAAAATGACGACTAATTGTCGAAAATTCAATATCTTGGAAAGAATATTAGTGTCTAATATAAGAAAAACCTATTTCTTTTACTGTAAAAGTAGTAAATTCATTACATTATATAAGGAAAGTCATGTGTTGCCCACATCAGATTTTTATTTTTTCGATTTGATTAATAAATAAATGAATATAAAATATATTTTAGAAAAGAACGATTTGATTTTTCTTTTAGCATTTTTGACTGGATAATATCAATTACGGTCTTCAGGTTTAAACGTTATTATTATTGATATTTTCGGGGATTATTGATTTAGGGATTATTGATATTTTCAAGTTATTATGCAATTGTTCTATTATGACAAAAATTGTTTAAACTCATATATTGTAAGTTGTACGAGTAATCTTCTACAAATACACGGGTATATCTTCTAATCTACGAGAATATAAGTAGTACAGGTATATTGGCATATGTTTTGATATATATTGGCATATATTGGAATCAATTACGACCTTCTGGTATAAAGAGTACGGGGATTATTGATATTTTCAATTTATTACGTCATCTCTTTTATTTTGGCAAATATTTTTGAGACTCATAGTGTAATACGGGTAATCTTCTACTAACACACTGGCATATTTTCTAATCTGCGACAATATAAGTAGTAACGGAGTTGCATATATTGATGCAATTCCTTTTTTTTTTTTTTTTTTTTTTTTGTAAATCTGCTTACAAAAGGGGCCAGGATGCTTCTTTATTCTTCAGATCTGCCCGTGAAAATAATTTTGCATAGTGAGAACAGATATTCTTAAACTTCTCTTTAGGAGCAATAAATTTAATATTTTAATAGAATTTGCACTTGATTGCGAATTATAAGTTTCTTAATATTCTATACTCCGTACGAAGAACGGGTATGCTGCTAGTCTATATAAATAAAATTGAAAATCTGTCTGTCTGTCTGTCTGTCTGTCTATCTGTCTGTCTGTCTCTCTGTCTGTCTGTTTGTCCCATCATCACGGGAGGACGGCTGAACCGAATTTGATGAAATTTTGTGGGTGGCCTAGAAATAGCCCCACTTAAAATTTAGTCCATGTTTGGAGTTTCCACAATCAGTGGTTCTCGAGATATTAGTGAAAAACGAATATTTCGTTTGTCTCATCATCACGAGAGAACGGCTGAATCGAATTTAATGAAATTTTGTGAGTAACCTTGAAATAGCCCCCCATAAATTTTGCCCAAGTTTCGAGTTTCTAATACCAGGGGTTGTCGAGATATTAATGAAAAACGGAACTTTATCCTAGGAGATCTACTCGCTAACTCCGTGGTTTATCCAAACGGAAAGGATGAAAATCGTTTGTTTAAAACGTCAACGTGAATTAAAACTTCATTTCTGAGCTTAGTGCAGGAGTTTTGCATTAATTAGTCACTATCGGAAAGCATGAATTGTTTGAAACATGAATTTAAATGGAAAATCTAACTCCATGGTCAAGCATTTACTAAACAATGGAAAGTATAAAGAAATCAAAATGGTTATTATTTTTGCATTTTATGGGGAAGAGATCAAAATGGTTATTTAATTTCGCAGTTTATGAGGAAGATTCTTTATAATATTATGTTGCTCAGCAACGCAATTAAATTAAATGTGTTTCTTAATATTTGTTATTATTTTTTCTATTTGAATAATAAATAAATAGATGTAAAAATATATTTTGTAAATGAACGGTTTGATTTTTTTTTAATTATATTAATTACGGACTGCGTACATCACTTTCATTTATTTTGACAAAGAGTTTTTAAGCTTTTATATTGTGTTTAGCTAATAAACTCATATTGTGTTTACCAATAAATTCATTTATCCGATTGTTGAAACAGAAAAAGAGTAGAAAGGGTATATCTTCTAATACAATTTTAGTGTTTGCATTTAGTATATACAAACGGGATCAGGATGCTTTATTCTTCAGATCTGCAATTTCAGAGCTACGAATTTGGCGGAATATCGCTAACTTGGCAACTTTTCTTAAACTTTGCCAAATTGACGGAAATGTCGCCAAATTGCTAAAAACGACGCAAATCAATGAAATTAAATTCGTTTTTTTAGAATACAGTACTAAAATGATGTTTCGGTAGCATTTATGGGTCAGTTTATCCATCCTACTTAGTAACACATTTATCGAATTTTTAAAATATCAACAAATTGATAAAAATGTTTGTAAATCTATAAAAATGTCATGAAATTGATAAAATTGCGCTTAATAAATGAAATTAATTGTGTTTTGTTAGGGGATAATATTATGATGATATTTCGTCAATTTGTCGCAAAATGGGACTATCAGTTTTATAGTCCCACTTGGCGATAAATTTGACGATTTTTTAAGTTATCGCTAAATTGAAGAAAATATCGCTAAACCTTTCATGGAGATAGCATTATTCAGACGATATGATTTCCATCAATTTATTTGAAGCACCTGATTTCATGTCGTTTAGCAATGGATGTAAATCCAATGTGTTATGTGGCATACGATTTTAATTAAATCTTTTCCGATTTGAATAATAAATATATGTATATAAAATAAATTTCATTGGCATTGCATTTTTGACTGGATAATATCGATTACGGTCTTCAGGTTACACATTATTATTATTGATATTTTCGGGGATTATTGATTCAGGGATTATTGATATTTTCAAATTATTATACCATTGTTTTATTATGACAAAAATTGTTGAAACTCACATATTGTACGTTGTGCGAGTAATCTTCTATAAATGCACGTGTTATCTTCTAATCTACGAGAATATAAGTAGTACAGGTATATAGGCATATATTTTGATATATATTGGCATATATTGGAATCAATTACGACCTTCTGGTATGAAGATTACGGGGATAATTGATATTTTCAATTTATAATGTCATCTGTTTTATTTCGGCAAAGATTTTTTAGACTCATATTGTAATAAGGGTAATCTTCTACTAACATACAGGCATATTTTCTAATCTGCGACAATATAAGTAGTATTGGGATATATATATATATATATATAAATATAAATAAAAATTGAAATATTTTAATCGAAAATTACGCATAAACTACTGTATGTACGAAAAAACCCATCACTAGCATATCTGTTACAAATGAGTAACTATAGACCAAGACTAAGGATAAAGATAGAAGGTAACATATCACTACAATGGTAAAGGGGGACGAGAAGAATATTAGGATACAAAATTCACAAGTAAAAGTATATAAATATGAATATAAATAAAAATAAAAATAAAACACGGCAAAAATGAGAAAATGCAATAATAATTAACTCAAGATAAAAGATTAAGACATAGAGAACAATCAATTGAAACTACACAAAAATGGCGGTTAGTTCGAAATTGCATTCTCATCAGGACAAATATATATATATATATATATATATATATATATATATATATATATATATATATATATATATATATATATATATATATATATAATCCCATATAATTTTAGTGCTTTCATTCTGGCATATATTGGAATCAATTACGGGTTTATTGATATTTTCAAGTTATACATGCAATCTACTAATACAGGTTATATCTTCTAATATTCGAGTATATAAATACTATGGGTCCCATACAATTTTAGCACTGTTATTTTGAATATATTGATTCAATTTCATAGTATATTTGCTTTCGAAAGGGGCCAGGATGTTTTATTCTGTCTGTTGTTTTATTGTGTCTGTCTGTTTGTCCCGTCATCAAGGAAGAACGGCGGAACCGAATTTGATGAAATTTTGTGGGTAGCCTGAAAATAGTCCCACTTAAAATTTAGTCTATATTTGGAGTTTCTACGATCAGTGGTTCTCGAGATATTAGTAAAAAACCAAATTTTCGTTTGTCTCATCATCACGGAAGAACGGCCGAACCGAATTTAATTAAATTTTGTGGATAGCCTTGAAATAGCCCCCATAAATTTAGTCTCGAGTTTCTAAGACCAGGGGTTGTCGAGATATTAATGAAAAACGAAACTTTTTCCTGGGAGTTCTACTCCGTGGTTTATCCAAACGGAAAGGCTGAAAATCGTTTGAAAATGAATTAAAACTGTATCTCTAAGTTTGGTGGGAGATTTTTTGCGCTAATTAGTCACTTTCTGAAAACATGAATTGTTTGAAACATGATTTAAATGGAAAATCTATCTCCATGGTTTATTTCTCACAAGCTTTTACTGAACAATGAAAAGTATAAAGAAATCAAAATGGTTATTTAATTTCGCAGTTTATGAGGAAGATTCTATCTTATATCATGTTGCTCAGAAACGCAATTAAGTTAAATCTATCTGTTAATTTAAATTATTATTTTTTCGATTTGAATAATAAATAAATGGATATAAAAATATATTTTAGAAAAGAACGATTTGATTTTTCTTATAGCATTTTTGACTGGATAATATCAATTATGTTTTATTATGACAAAAATTGTTTAAACTCATATATTGTACGTTGTATACGAGTAATCTTCTACAAATACACGTGTATATCTTCTAATCTACGAGAATATAAGTAGTACAGGTATATTGACATATGTTTGGATATACTATATTGGCATATATTGGAATCAATTACGACCTTCTGGTATAAAGAGTACGGGGATTATTGATATTTTCAATATATTACGTCATCTCTTTTATTTTGGGAAAGATTTTTGAGACTCATATTTTAATACGGGTAATCTTCTAATGTACTAATACAGGCTATATCTTCTAATATTCGCGTATATAAGTAGTATACGGGTCCTATACAATTTTAATGCTTTCATTTTGCATATATTGATTCAATTCTTTTTTTTTTTTTGTAAATTTGCTTACAAAAGGGGCCAGGATGTTTTATTCTTCAGATCTGCCCGTGAAGATAATTTTTCATAGTGAGAACAGATATTCTTAAACTTCTCTTTAGGAGCAATAAATTTAATATTTTAACAGAATTTGCATATGATTGCGAATTATAAGTTTCTTTATACTATATACTCCGTACGAAGAACGGGTTTGCTGCTAGTTGATTATAAAAGTTTTGCTAATTTTATCTTCGGATTAAATCAACACGATCATGGGAAAAGATCACAATGTAAGGGTTAGATAAAACCTAATTTTGAAGAAGTCAATGGTTAGATTTATGGCTAAACGTCTCAAAAGTTAGATTCATGAAATAGTTGATGGCATCCCTAGATTCAAGCACCGATCAAAATTAAAAATTAAGCTCTCCCAGACCTGAATCCAATTAAAATTAAGCCCATACTTGCCTGAGCCCGGAATAAATTTAGAAATTAACCCCCGTCTAAGCCTGCCCGTCCCGAAAAAATAGCAAAATTAGACGCGACCAAGACAATAATAAAAGTGTTCAAAATAAAATCTGTTGCTATGGGAACCATGCAGTTATATAATTAAAACAGCATGCGAAAGGCCGGAAAAATTCATACGGATTCCTGTCGTGTCTCTAAGGTTCAGATAACGCACTTGTAGCAAAACGTCGTCCTTGCTTGTAGGCCGCAAAACAAAGACTGAATAAAACAAAGTTTCTAATTGCAAACAGTGAAGGAAACTTCAGTGCTAACAATATAGGAGGAAAAAAGATTACGATATACCTGGCATCTTTATGACATTTATTTCATGATATAGAAGGGGAATGTTTTTATTATTTCCTGATGTGAGAGGCAAGACGGAAAATACCCCGTTATCATAATATATGAACTGTTTTTTCCCTGCTTGACATCATAATATGCATATTTTTTCTTTCTTTTTAATTTCCATACGCTGCTACAGCCTTCAGTTATTTTTATGGATATAATTTATAAAGTAATGTATCGTTATGAAAATTTATATTTGTATGCACCATATAAAAATTGCAACTAGATAGAAATTTTGTATTATTTGCCTAATTTGAGTGAAAGCTACTAAGATTTAGTTAGCATTGTACTCTGTAGAAAAACTCCGGGGCACCATTTAAAAAAAAAACTCGCTCTCTCTTTTTTTTTTTTTTTTTTAGGAGGGGGTGATAGACTAATGTTCTAACGAAAAAAAAAATGTGATTTTGCTAAGAAAATTATATAAGAAACATAATTGCTTAGAAATCGTTGGAGTAGGGAGTCCACCCCCCAGTCGCCCTCTAAATGGCCATCCTGGAAATTCATGATCTGTTTGAAGATATGACTGACTGATTGATCTTCATCAAGTTTGAAAGTTCTACAGTGAAATGTGGCAAAGACGGAGAATAATTCCATTTTAGATTGAAATTATGCTCTTACGTTAGAGCATAAAAAGAAAATATATTTTATTTATGAAACATTTAATTTTTCAAATAATAAATCTATTTAATTTATATAACTAGTTATGCAGAAGAAACTGTTAAATAAAACAGTTTCTTCACCGTAATAAGTCAAATAAATTAAATAATAAGCCTTTACTGGATATATATTTTATTTCTACTTTCTCACACTATTGTATAGATAAAGTGATTGTATAGATAAAGTATTGTAAAGATTCCCCAAAACTTTTCACATTTGACATTTTCCGGACGTCCATCTTGCTGCTCATGTCCTCGGACGAGTCGGTCGTCCTGGGCTTTCGACATTCGACATTTTGACGAATACGCACGTTTTAAGATTTCCTGAACCCATTTTGAATACTTTTCGAAAGGGATGTGTGTGTGTTTTGATGCTGATTATAATACAATCCAGTAAAATATGGAATAAAAATGAAGTCGAATGATGACTCTCACGCCAGACATTTTAATAGTGCATATGCATAAGAGTATGAGGCAAAGAAAATTTTAAAAAAGAAATTTAAATATAAGACTTAAGAAGAAGGAAAATGCAATTTCGATTAAGAAACGTGGTCAAAGAAATTCTTATCGAAAACGTCTATGAAATGTATAGTACTTGTACAGTTGATAACTTTTAACAGCATTGCTAAATTCAAATACTTAACGCTTCATAAATATTACCTGAGCACTGATAATTGATTTTGAAGTGTATACTGTGTTAGAATAATTTGACATTGCATTATTAAAAAAATTCAATTAAATTATTTTTTGTAGTGACAAGCAACAACTTAAAATCCAATTACGGCCGTCATTATCAAGGAAATAAATACTAAATACAATAAAATCAATTAAAAAGCGCAATACTGCAAGATACATATATAATATCAAAATCAAAAATTACAGCCATCACTATCATCAAACACTAAAAATACCTCACAACAGACCACCACCATAAAACCACGCTATATCTACAAAACCACCACCATAAAACCACCATATATTAACACTTATTTATGAAATACACATTAATATCAATATGTCAACTCTTATTTATGAAATACCCATTAATATCAACATTTCATATATCAACACTTATATATAAAATAACCATTAATATCATTACTTATAATAATATCTCTGGTTTGTAGTTTAAATACATGATATGGAATCTCACTTATCAATCCTACAGGTGGGCTATCATAGGTCCTAGGGGAGATAAAACAAAAACACTTATATTTCTCTATTTGCTTTTTGTGCGATGAAATTAATTTCCCCCTGTCTCGGATCATAGACCGAGTAATTGAATGACATGTAATTTACATTGATTTTGTAATTAAAGAAAGGAGGTTTCATGCCTCATTTGAATTAAACATAAGAATTGCTGAAAATTCAATTCATTTCTAGACACACGCCGGTGTGTCTAGAAATGAATGTGTGTGACACACACATACACGGACATCTTCCCAAAAGTATTCGAATTGTATTCAATATGTCTTTAAACGTGTTTATCCGTCAAAATTTCCAATTTCTCAATTTTTGATAAAACGATGTTTCCTCTACGTACAATAGTATGAGAAAAGGGGAAAATCGCCGAAAGAATCATTTCCTACTGTTTCTTGATTTCTAAAGTCAGGTAAACAAATACAGATAGCGCTCTTGTTTATTGTAATAAAAACAATGACCTTGCTTCTGAGATAGCAAAACAAAGACCGAATAAAACAGTTGCCAATTGCTTACACCGGCGTAGAAGTAAGTCTTCGCACGAAATAATAAAGGGGGGAAATAGCTCACTGTAAACCTGGCATCTTTATGACATATATTGCATGATATAGATGCTTACCTTTATTCTCTCATACTATTGTACAAGAGAATAAAGGTACGTAAAGGTAAAGATAAATGTAAAGAAAATAAAGGATTGTTTTCCGAAAATTGTTGAATTCAAAATTCTGACAGATATATACACGTTTCCAAACCTTCTGAACCCATTCCGAACACTTTTGCACTTTTGGAAATATGGGTAAATTTGTGTGTGTGTGTGTGTTTATGTATGTGTGTGTGTGTGCGTTTAGGTGTGTGTGCGCTTGTGTGTGTGTGTGTGTTTGTGTGCTTGTGTGTATATGTATATTCGGCTCCCGTGAGTTGACAGATGACCTTGGATGAGTCCACTTCGCCATAGGGAAGAAAGCAGGCAAGCAGACGATCTGTGCACTACAGAGGAAGGGTTGCCAAACGCAGAAACCTGTTTGGCGATTAATTATTACAGAACTACAATAATTTATTTTACTTGGAAATTTAAAACGTCATCAAAAAAAAAAAAATGAACTTTATTCAAATGGCGTCATCGAAATATAAATCGTCTTGCTCTTTATGTAAAACTGTGAATATTTGTTGGGAAATAATTTTTCTTCAACTAACTGTGACTTAACTTTAAGGTGAAGTTGTAACTGTGGACCGTAACTGGAAAAAGCGTGAGTATAAAGGAGTGCGAAATGGATAGTTACGGGCGACTGAAATTGACTAAGACGCAGGCACAGAGTAAAGCATTATGGTAGTGGATATATGCTATGTATTGCCACAGGATGTGAATTCTAATTTATTATGTAACCTAAGATAGGTATTTAAGTTTGTTAATAAATTGTTATGTTATCGAAGATGTCTCTGCATATCACTCAAGAAACGCTACAATATTTCATTCATACATTTTCATTCCAGACTCCGGAGTTCAATAATTTTGCGCAAAAAAAATCAGCAATTCTTATACAACTCATCTCATCACTTGTTTACATTTTGCATTCATTAAAGTTAGGCTTCGTTATAGAAATAATCAAAGTTTGATGATCATTTAAACTCAAAAATATTGTAATTGCATTGGCGCAGAATATAATGCACAGAAAATATGCAAAAATAAAGCAGTTTTAGGACGGATTCAACACTAAATATACATTTAAAAGAACTTTAAAAATCATGATTTTTGCTCTGAAAAGAAAAATGGATGCCATATTTTATTTTGAAATGGGTCACGTAATCTCTGCATATTATACGGATGTTATTATAACTTTAATTTTTATTTAAAAAACTACTGAACATATTTTGCTGAAATTTTTTTTATATATTTTATGGGATAATTTGAATATTCCCTAAAATTTTCGAAGCAATTTGAGAATTTTAACTTCGCTTAAAGAATGTTTGAAAAATTAGTTCCCATAGGGTTCAACGTATTTCATTTTTTCAACCCGGATTCAATCCAAATCTAATTGAGTGATATTATTCCTTTACATTCCCATATGTTCCACAGACCGTCTCAACAACATACAAAAATTTCATTTGATAAAGTCATTTTTACGGCAGTTATCATGCGAACGGACAGACAGACGGACGGAATGAACAAAGTCATAAACACTTTTCAACTATGTTTAAAATGTTAAACATGCGCGGTTTGTGTTGGCCCTAGGCAATTGCCCTGGAAGTAATATAGTGTGTTTATCATGGCTTTTATTTGGAGTAATTAAGTATGGTAGGTTAGAGTAGTATTACACGGATATGTAAATGTATTTTCTGTATATTTCCGGTATAATGTCTCATATGTGCAAGTAGTACGGTTTAGTTTGCTTATTCGGGCAAAAGCCCTTGTAGCTATTTGAATAAAAGTGTTATTTACCTTTTCTCCTTTGCGTCTATGTACAAATCTCTGAATGCGAGGAGTTTTTGATTGTTTACTTTTCAAAAAGAAGGAAAAGTTAGAGTTAAATCCCTTTAAGGTTTCGGAGAAAGATCCTTCAGACGGAACTTTGTACACTACAACTCAAGAACGAATGCACCTACCGTTATAAAATTTTATATGTACATTATGTTACAATTATGTAAAAATTTGGAATCAGATATAATTTTTAATCTTTCTCATGATTAAAAGTCTATTCGAATTTGAAGATTTTCATAACATTATTTCCTATGGAAAACAATGATAATTTCACCAACAATGATGGTATAATATATAGAGATTTAAAAACTTGAACTACACTATGAAAGTTAATGGTAATTTTATTAACATAGATAAGCCAAATGCATCCATAAGCGTCGTTAAACTGTTTCCAACTTGAAAAAATAATTAATTTTCTTACGTAACTAATCCATGCACTCATGTTCTCGTAAATTCGATTTCTACCATTGTTATCTGAACTATCTGTTTTCTCATTTAAAAATAATGTTATCTAAATCTTAAATATCAAATTACCTTTGTTCTATTCCAGCGAAGTACAAAAAATTTTTTTTTCGACTAATCTATCTAAATATACAATTTTAAGGTGATATCTGTATTCATTTTTGAGTTATCGCATCCACACCTCGCAGATTGGCTTCATTCCAGAAGTGTATACTAAAAATGCTTAGGACGACGTCTCAAAGATGTTTCTGCCAAAATCTTTGTGCAAAACCATACAATTTTATGAAAAACAATACTTTCTCAAAACAACAGTACAATGACTATAAATATAGTAAAAGTTGTTTATGAAGAGCCTTGCTATGTCATTGGTTATCTTTTTGAATTCTGATAAACTTAAAAGCGATCAGGTTGATGTGAGACCGTTGCATAAGCGAACAATGGGTTCGGCTATTATGAATCATATCGCTATTTCGAATTATAACGTCACCACGTGTGCCGAATTTTACTGCACAGGATATATTTCCTGATAACGATGTTTATTGTATGCGATTCGTACACTGATAAGAGACTAGTTTATTGACATTGTTAAGTATGTTTGCATGACCGGTGTTAGGGAAAACGCCAGCAAATCAATTCCGGATTGCCTTGGGCCTAGATTTCATTAAGGCCCTCTCTGCACTATTTTTTTCGTGTTGAACCTCAGTTAATGTGCTATTTGAACACCGTGCTTTAAAAGACCTCGTTATGACAAATTTGCTTTATAAGCGCTTATACTTTTATATAAAAAGAGCATTATCTTTCTCAAAAATTTGAGATCGTGGTTTTAATGAAAAATCACGTGTACATACATACATACATACATAGATACGTGTGTGTGTATGTGTGTGTGTGCGCGCGCGCATGACAATTATCAATTCCAGGAGGGCATGATAGTTGCATACCCCCAAAGCTAATAATTTCATAAGAATGCGAAATTTCACTTTTTATACTGACTCTTAATCAAAAAAGTAAAATTTTTAAAAAATAAAGGGTGAAAAAAATTTATCCGGTACCTTATGATAAAAAATTTGCGATAATTGAAATTCTTGACTTCTTCCATTTTACTTGAATTGCATGTGTAAATAGTTAACTTCATCTGAAACTAAATATGGAGATCATCTACAACTCTATTTAAATCAGGATCCCCGAAATTTTGTCTTTTCAGGCATTATAGGAGTTCGATTTTACAGATTTACAGACAAAACGCGTATTTTATTAATTGCATTTTATTTTTCACAAAAATAGTAAAACCTGATTCCTGCATTACAAGATTACTCGTTCATTTTATTGCTCACATAAGCAATTATTTTGGATAACTTATTTATTGCTAATGGTTCTTTACAATAAAATGAAAAATATTTAATAGCAATAATTGCAATATTTCAGCAAAGTTTTTCACAAAAATGTACCGAGTAAATTTCACATATTCATTTTCTATTTAAGCGCGGCGATAATTTTACTAGTTGACATTTTCTATTGGAGTCCGTAAAAAATTGGTAAAGTCTCATTTTTTTATGAAATTATAAATTCCAGGGGACGCAACTATCATTGCTAAATTCTCCTCTGTTTGCTAATTATTTTTAATATTTCACCACTATTCTTCTGTCTAACATTGGTTTTATATTCCATTCGAGGCTTCTTCAGGAAACACCTAGCAAAGTGATTGTCATTTTAAATATTAAAATTTTAAATCACATTAAAATGTCAAACTTTTATGTCAATTATTTTTTTATAAAAATGCAAATTCTATACCAAGAGGGAACGTCATTTTTGTTACAGAAGGCTTAAAATGGCCTTTACCAGGCCCTACTGTGATGGGGATGTATAGGTAAAGTATTGAAATAAGGCCGAAAAGCGGAATTTGAGTTCCCTAAGGATCTGCACGTTTCAGATACTCTTCGAGAACACGAATTCACCAATTTTAGTCTGTGTGCGTGCCCGTTTATGTGTGTGCAATACATGTATCCACTCTAACTCAAAAACCTGTAAAGAGCCTTGCTGCCTCCAACCGAGAATCGAACCCCGGATCTCCGAACTGTGCCAGTCGACGCTTTGCCGTTAAGCTACTGGGACAAAATTGCAAGCTTTTATCGTGGAAGTGGATTCTGCATTCTCCACCCTCTAATTTTAGATTGGCGGGCAACTGACAATCTAACTGACCACCTCCTGCTATTTTTACCTCAGGTTAGCTTCCTGCTGCTACTATTTTTACTCAGGTTAGTATCCTGCATGGTCGTTTCCTCTCAAATTGAAATCGACGCTCAATCTTCCAGAGTCCACTGAATCCGTACTAGTCGTACTAGGGTCAGTTTTAGACCTCCAACATCTTTGTAATAACCTACAGAGTTGATTTATTTGGCGCCATTGTAAAGAGTCTTGCTGCCCCAGACGGGAATCGAACCCTGGATCTCCGAACTGGCCAGCCGACACTCTACTGTTGAGCCAACACTCTACTGTTGCCAGCCGACACTCTACTGGGATGAAATTGCAGACTCTTACAGCCAAAGTGAACTCTGCAAACTGTTCGATGAAATTTTACGAAATCTGGTAGATAAGTCACTTTATCCTGGTGTTGATCAGGTTTTAGTACGATTCGGAAAATTAAAACCCACATTTTTCGCAAAATTATCCGTAAAAACTGTCAGTATCTGTAATATAACAACCAAATTGTCTTAAATGCATTGATTAAAAGCTTATTATACACGTAATTTTAACGCCTTAATTTTTAACGCCGAATGAATAAGGTCAACCTCATTTTTCCAAAACAATGCGTTTTCGAGATATTTTCTTTCAATTTTTTTTTAACTTTTGCAAGTTGAGGACGTTTTATAATGCGATAAATCACCATACGAAAAACACAAACAAATGTTTTAAAACTGTGAAATGAATATAATTTCAAATAAACGTCCGTGTTATTTTGCGCAATTAAACTCAATTTAATGAATTGTGAAAGAAGTGAAGAAAAAAAATGATTTTGTGTCTGTAATAAAAAAATCATGTGCGGCCCACATGAGACATTTTATTACAGTTTTGACCAAATCGAAAGAAAGAGTGCCTCTTTTACAAACGGCTAGCAAAATAAAAGTTTTTTCGATTGCAGAAACTGCTTCTAATCCACGATTGCTTGACTGATTTAGCATTTAACCTGAATCTGAATGATGCAGTGTTTTAGTACGTGTAAACACAATGCAAGTAAGTGAGCAATTACACCATCTCAATTGGGTTCGTCTTGCTTCAGTAGGTACCTGTTGAGGGAAGCAAATATTTACGGATTGCGCCCAGAGAATAATTTCTATTAAACTTTGAGATATAGGACAAGTGAAAGTCCGGAGCGTGAGGCAACACCCGATTTTCTCATACATTCATAATTAATATTTTAGATCCACCTCTATAAGTAATCTAAATTTTAAAAATCTTATACATGGGCAGTACTTAACTTTTACAGACTCTTATTCATTTTTCTTCACATATTTATAATTATATCGATCAAAATAACTCATAAAATTAACATTATTTCCCATTTGCAGTTATGAAATAATTTTTTATCTCACTTGACTATTTAGAATATTTTAAAAAGACATAATTTGTAGGTTTTTGTTTTAACACTTTAAATAAAAGTAAAAGCACAAAGTTTCCTTTCTGTACTTTTCAGGTTTGGGATTTTTAAGAAAATATAAAAGGGGGTTTTTTACAATGCGATTAGCATTTTTGTTTCAAATTATGTATCCTTTGTCATACTTTTATACAGGATGTTGAAAATTATTGCACGATTTCTATTAAATATCTATTGAAAAATGGGTTGTAGCCAATTCGTTCCAATTTAAGAAATGATACAATTAAGGTAGACTATTATCGTAATCATGTAACACATTTCAGTGAAAAAGTACAAAATGTATCATTTTATATGCCTCTCCTCCCCCCTAGAATTTTTTTTTCAATTATAAAGTTATTTTTCATTGCCCAATGAGTAAAACAAAAAATTTCCAATATCATGCTATCAAAATTACCCGAAATACCATTTCGACGAGTAATTGAAGACTTCTTCTTCTTCTTCGACCCAGACCGTCCGACCTACCAGAAAGGTGTAAGGTATCTGTTTGGACGGCCGGGAAGTGCCACCCAATTTAGACCGGAACCCAGTGGGGGAGGCATCCACAGGGACCGTACCCTCCTTCCCCTACCACCAACCTCTCGGAAGGATTTACGGACCCACATGTTTAACGTGATCGTACTCCGCGTGAACACGGCGGCAGTTTGGGCAGCGGCGGGAATCGAACCCGGGACTACCGAGTACAACCTCCGCGCGCTAACCACAGGGCTACCGCGCCCATAGTAATTGAAGACTGCGTAAAACTTTTCCTAAAGATAAGTACACATATAAGTTTTCGAATGGAAATTTTATCTACCGGAATTCAATATTTGTTTAGACGCCTGATATCCATGTGTCCGCCAGTTCTTCTCCCTGTCGTCTATTTTTTTTTTTTTTTTTAATTTTCTATTTTTTTCTTTTATTTTTTTTTGTGTGTGTGTGTGATGCGAGAGGGGGGGATCAAAATGGTTTCCTATAATTTTGACAAATTTTTAACAGCCAAGACTGCATATTAGAGAACTGAATTGTTTTATTCAAAAGATCTTTAAAGGAATAGGAAACTATTTATTAAGTGGAACCTTCCTTGTAGAGGGCTCATATGAAAAGTTAAATTTTGTACTTTTTAATACAAACGTGTCACATGACCGAAACTATCGCTGTTATTTGAAACATTTCTTAAATTGAAAAACTATGGGTCTGTGACCAATCGTTCAAGTGATATTCTGCCGTACCAATCTTTTTGAGAGATCCTAACGTGTTGTTTTTCCAAAAACTTTCGAAATTTTGGCTGAAAATCACCTTTTAAATCGTTAAGACATCCTAAACACATTTCAAACAGATTCAAAAATCTAATGTGGGCAGAACATGGCTTTTTCACGGACTTAAATTCGTTTTCTCTTTTTTTCTTTTACAATTCATTAAAATGAGTTTAATTGTACAAAATAACACGGATAATTATTTGAAATGACACTGTATTTGCACCAAACGTTTTTAAAAGGCGACATAAACCATGAAAACAACGTAAAAACTAAAATATCTCGAGAACGGTTAGACTAGAGTTATGGAGTCGGTCTTGTTCTTTTTGTCATTAAAAATTACGTATGCAACAAGTATTTAATTAGTATATTTGAGCATATGTAGTCTTTGTTTTTTAATTTGACGATTTTTGCGGGCCATTTCGTAAGAAATGCAGCTTCTTTATTTCCGAATCGTATTAAAATCTAATCAGCACCAAGATCAGCCATAAGTGATTCATCTACCAAATTTTGTAAAATTTAGTCAATTAGGTTTTGAGCTAAAACGGATACATAAAATGCACAGAGAGACACACATACATACACACAGACGTCACGCTGAAAATAGTTTATTCGGGTTCTAAAGCACTCAAAACGTTCAGATCCGTCAAAAACTCGAACTGCTGTTTTTGACGTAATCCCAATACTTTCCTTATACATTACCACATATTGTAGGGAAAGTAAAACATTTTTTTTTTCGTCTATGCCTGAATATGTGTTTGTTATGTACATATATGGTGTTTACGTCGAAGGTGGTGAAATAATAACATAAGAACGAATGCTGGTATATCCATAAAAGTTTATGTGCAGATACGTTATGTAAAAGACTAGAACTTAGCAGAACATATTGTAAATCTCACGATTAAAACGCAAATTATTCATTTCTTTTCACCCTGGCTGACTGTGGTATAAATGGACGAAAAGAATACGAGTGTTTGAGAATATCGAATGGAGACACACCAGATATATTTCCGCATCAGTTCTAAAGCTTAAAATGTGGCATTTAAAATCATGACTAATCATCAATAGCTTTCCTAGCTGTTTGTTCTCTGCCGACTTCTCTTTGTATTGAGCGACCAAACTCGCCCACGTAAACGACCCATTAGTTGCAGGTAGACTTTACATTTTCAAGTTCATTCAGTTATTCAATGCATCACGTAATACTTTTTCATAACACGGAAAATCTGTGTTATGTTCCCGAAGGTCAACTGAGTAATTCCCGTTCACCTGAGCTGTTAAAATTGCTTCGCTTGGCAGATTTCGCCGTTTTATCTCACAAAGCCAGTACATCAAGTTCTTATGCTTTAGAGGAGTTGTTGAGGAAACAGATACTCCTAAAATCATGCCCACAGAACTAAGACTAGCATTGGTAGACCGGTTTCAGCTTCTCCACCGAATGCCTGCACTGGCAGGAAGACTTGCTATGATCAGTGGCGTTGCCAAGGTGCGGATTTGGGATTCATAACCCTCTCAGGAACCCATCGAAATCCATTAAAATTCGGAGAAATGCTGTTTGGAGAAATAGAAAAATATATTTGGTTACCCAAACCCCTCCCAAACCATTCTTTCTGGCAAAGTTGCTGGCTGTGATGCCAATTTTGAAACATCTATGGCAACTAACAAATTCAGTTGTACTAGACGATTGCGTGGTATAGCTCACACCATCAGTCATCATAGAGATTTCAGAATTCATTTCAACAATAAGAACTTGCCATTCCGCCCCAGTATAGCTCAAAAGTAGAGCTTCGGCCGGCCAGTTCAAAGATCCCTCGTTACATTCCCGGTTGGGACAGCAAAGTTTTTACACGGTTTGCAAAAATTGCGGCAGATGGTGTCTTATTGCTGAGATTCAGATATCGACTATTGGGTGCTGAAGAGCGCAAATAATTGCAAAACTCATCCATCTGTGCTGGTCATAGCACTGGGAATTTGATTCTGAAGTTTTAGTACGCCCACAGTAAGCTGATTTTGTGACTATATACATACTCATTTTTATAAATCTATATTCCAACATACGTTTAATACGATCTATATCTAATTTCTCTTTTAATACAATACTTCCCATAAACTGAGTACTGAAACTTACATAAGAACAGATTGAGTCAGTTAGATGATTTAGTATTGATTTCTAGTCACAGAACCTGTCTATAGGAGTTCCTATACCTTGGAATCAAATCTTTGAATCCAAAGCTTTGACGTATGTTCGGGAAATGAATTGCGCAAATGCTGCAGAAGACATGACTTTACACGCACCATAATAAATATTTTTCAATTATATTATAATCATCTTAGATATAGAAATCCCTTATATGTCACTTTCTATTGTAACGAACGCTCATAAAGCTCAGTATTAAATGCCTTGAGCTGCAGTCTTCTCTAGCTCAACGCTATAATGCTCACCTATCACTTTTTGTGCCCGGGATCAAACCTCAACACTGCCAAGTTGGTTATTTTCGCGTTCTCGCTACAGTCGCATTCTTGCTACACACACCTCTAACTTTAGATCAGAAAGTACGTGTTCAAATCACGCCCCGATCACCAATGTAGCGGGAATGCGAAAATCTCCTAATTGGCAGCACCAGGGTTTGATTCTCGGGCCAAAGTGTGGTAGACTAGCATTATAGCGTTGAGCTGAAGACAATTCCATTTCAAAGCAATTACTCTCTTATGAACGTTCGCTGAACAGTTATTTCTTTTGACTGGTTGCCACTACTGATTGTAAATTTTTGACTGGATTTTCTTTTTCTTTTGTAGACACCCGACATCCTGCTCCTCCATCGCGGAAATCATGTCTGTCCTCTTCTTCCACTTCATGCGTTATCGGATAGAGAACCCAAAGGATCCAGCGAGTGATCGACTCATCCTCTCCAAGGTTGAGTGTTAATAGTAAATAATAGTAATAGTAAAAAATAATAGTTAATCGACTGGTTCCCTATATTCATATAAGGAAGAAATGTCTTACCTGGCTATGCCAGCATCACTCTTAGACCCATGGATTTACGAGTTTTGTGGACTACCACTTGCTAGAAATAAATATTTTAAAACTTCCACTGGAAAAATTCTGAAACTGTTGCTTTATATAAAGAGTTTTTATAAGGAGTTTTAGTTTTTGACTATGAAAAATAATTTTGAATTTTGTTAATTAAAAATTTTGACTCTAAAATAAGATACGCGTAACAAAATTTAAAGTGTATATTAACTTTAGATTGTTTTTTGTTTGTTTGTTTGTTTTTTTAGATAATTTTAGTTTATTTTTTAAACTTCTGTGACTTTTACACGAGTCTACTTTGTAGATTGAATTTAAATGAAAAGATAACAGACAGCATAACCAATTCATTATCTAGAGATATTTTATTGTTTATTCCGCTTGATACAACCGGCTACGATAGGGTTTATCCAGTATCGTTTTCCAAATGCTTAATAATATTGGACACAAGCCGCACTTTTATTATTGGATAACAATATACTTCACATTTCTTACTAATTAAAAAAATCTATATATAACAGTGCTATAGCATTTCTATATCTTGACAAGAAAGTTTCTGAAAAATTGAAATGTTTGCCGTCAGGTAGCAGCACTATGAAAATCATTTCATGTTTATTAAGTACAAAAGTTACCGTCAGATGGCAGCACTATGAAATTTGTAAGAGAAACACTTTACAACTATAAAGGAATTCCATTCAGTTTAATAACAGATATGAGAATATAAATTTAATAGATTTTGAAAAGTTGCATCCGATAATTTTCCTATCAGTACTATAATTATTTGCACCGATTAAAATAATAAAAGCTGTCACTTTCGAAATCAATGTTAAGTTCATATCAATGCCGTCGGCCTCTATGCAGCAAATGGGCGCCCCCCCCCCCCCCTACTACCCCTATTTTGCAAGTTACTGACCTTTTTCATAAACTGTTTATGAGTTCCGGGTCTTCCAGTTTCACGAGCTCCTATGAAATGCATCCTTCCTCTCACTCCCCTTTTTCGCTTCTGTTGTCGGCCTTAAGTTCATCGTACAATACTGCCATTATTCTCTTATGTGAGACTTCACTTCTCATTTATAAATGCTTTATGTGAATATTAATATAAATAAAGGATTAATTCTATATATATTAGAAGAAAAAAAAAGAAAACATGTAAAATTCGAATTATACGATAGTGCAGAATAGGTACATTCTCCTAAATTACAAAAGGTAAAATTGAAACCTTGCAATATAATGAACCTTACTTTAGTTGTGAAAGAAACTTATTACTTTTTCTGCATATATAATATAATATATAGAAAAGTAATGTAGTGAATTTTAAAATCGAACTTAAGTTTTCAACGAATCTAAACGTTTTGACCATCCCTGAATGAATTAATCATTTTGTAACGACATCTGCATATGATCTGTGCATGTATGTGTGTTTGCGTGTGTCAACATACATGGGAATGTGCGATTCTATGCATTGGTCCAATGACTCAATATCACCAATGCCAGAAAAACATATGAAATATGAAAATTTGGCTCTCTGTCAATCCTTTATTTAGTTTGGGGTGAGAACTTGAGCTTCGTTAGCTTCGTAGTAAGACCACCATTAGAGAAAAACGTTTTTTGATAATTATATCATAGCTTATTTTTCAAAATTTGGTAAATTAAAATACGAGAGCAAAGAGATTAAACTTTTTACTTTTAAATTGAATTTGTATTTTTTGTTGGTCTATCAATTTGCTATGTCTGAAGATAACTCTTCTAAAACATAACTACCTTTTTTAAATTCAAAAATTATTGTTTTATAGGCCGAGTTTGTCGCTGGAGGGGGGGGGGGATCATCGGATCCTAACTAGAATTTATAAATCATGAACACAAGGTCAGCACAACTACAAGGTAATAAAAAGTGACATACTCACATTCACAGAGCCCGACTATGAAGGCGAGGTTAAAGTTAGAATGACGTTCTCATTGCAGATAACAGCATCTATAAACCAGATTGGTGCTTATGTGCTAGTCATCATGGCATAGCTAATTCCTACAATGGCAGTGAGATCTAAAATAAAAATTTGTCCAAGTCAATCAAGAGCAATATTAAATTGTTCTAAACTAGCAATAGCTCTTAATCCCGCCATATACATTCAGCCTTTCTATCAGCCTAAACAATCCAAGCCCGATCTAATGTGTGTAGGGCGGTTTGACAGCAAATTGTTTGGACTGTATGAATTTGCGCAATTCTGAAGTCTGACTATGCCGGTGTTGTGGTCGAACTTACTGACGTATATGGCGAGGCCTTTCAGCTGAGTCTTCAGTTCACGGGATTAAAAGCGTTACTCAACATCGTCTGTCTACTCACAACAAGATTCCAAGGCAGACTGAAAATGATGAACCAACAGTCCGATCTATATGGGGGGGGGGGGGGGGAGATAAACAAGCATGCCACAGCTTGGTCTATCAATTCGAACTAAAGGCAATACTGTACGTGTATGGTGGACCTTACTAATATTTATTTAAATGTCTGACGTCAACTATACTTAAAGAATCCAATGCACATAATAAGGTTCGAAAGGTCAGTGGCGTGATAAAAATTACCTCGTCTTCTTCCTGTCACTTCGCCTAACCTTTCGAAGTTAACAACTATAACGGGCATCGCTAAAGCGTCAAGAATGCAAAACACCGAAATAGTCGTACATGACTAAACTGGAACAGATGTGATTTGCATTAAATATAAAATGATGTATCAATCTTAGTATCAAGCTAAAAGGCAAAATTAAGCATACTGAAATAAAAAAATATTTTTATAATATCCTAAACGTTATGTATGAAATTGATTTCAGGGTCATGCTGCCCCTATACTGTATGCTGCTTGGGCTGAAGCTGGACTCTTTCCTGTGGATGATCTACTGAATCTAAGGAAAATCGACTCCGATTTGGAGGGACATCCAACCCCAGTAAGTACACTTTTATCTGTGTTAGATCTAAATTGGGAAAACACTATTATAAAAATTAACTGAAGTGTAGCTCAACTCGAATTTCTCATACCAGATTTTTTTTTTTTTTTTTTTCAAATTTTGCAAGAAAAAATTTGAAAAATCGGTATTGTGAGTCAAATTGATTACAACCATAGCGTGTTATCCTTCACTTTAAAGGGATTGAAAAAATCTTTCGATTGATACCATACTTGCGAATGTGTCCCCGGGGGGGGGAGGGTGTAACTTGTCCCCCAAGGGAGGCCAAGACCAAGACGCTTGCTTACGGGCTTCCATGGGACCGAGGGTCCCTCACGCCCACATCGAATTTAGAAGTGTCCACTGTAAATAGATTTTGCCGTAGAAGAGGATGATAGCAATATGCACTCTGTCAGAAGCTGAGGTGCTGCGTTGTGTCCAGTGGTGACTGATGTTGTGTCACCCTCATCTTGGAGTGGTTGTGAAACGACTGAGTACTGAGCTGTTGTAGCTGTAAGAGAAGGGGAGGGCGGGGCCAAGGGCAGGCGGCCAATAGAAAACTGCTGAAGTGCAGGACAAGTTAGATGATAAAGTTAAATTGCAAGTTTTAACAGGCAATAAAGGTTAAAGTTTAAAAATAATGTGCCAACTGCACGCGGTGTTCCCAGGTGGTCACCCTCCCAAGTACTAACCGCGCCCGATGCTGCTTGACTTCGGTGATCGGACGAGAACCGGTATTTTCAGCATGGTATGGCCGTTGGCTCAAGGGAGGCAATGACGTCAAGAACAAAAAAATTTATATCACGATAATTTTTCAAAACAATGATTGAAACTATAAAATCTCATTATCGAGTCCATAAATAAATCCTTTTATGCATGATGATGTCAAATGTCCTATGCTGCCGTGTTAAAAAATATATATATATAATTTCGAATGAATTTTGAAGTTTTCGTTCGAATTTTTAAAAATTCTCTCTAGTTATATATTTTTGATAACAAAGCCGGATATAAAGTTTCGTGCAAATCCATTAATATTCGTGGCTCCTATCGTGTACACAAGAAATCGGACGCATACATCAGACAGACAGACGGACATAACTCCAAATATATTGAAAACGTGCTCAGGAGATTTTAAAACATATATTGGCATCAAAATCTCAAATTCAAAAATTTTCGTGAAAACAATACTTTCTCTATACTCTATTATATAGTATGAGAAAGTAAATATGCACCCAGCTGACCTGTAGGAATAAGAAATGCAGTTATCTAGGTAAAAGAAAGTTTTCTTATTACAGAAAATCAACGACAGTAAATGCTTGCTCTCGAATTTTCTTACATTTTCTTCAAGGTCGGTTGTAATAATTTTTTTGTTAATAGTGCTTAAAGAGCTTTGCTCTGGCAGCCATTATATTTAATATCGTTTCTTTTTTTAGCGCCTTTCTTTTGTGGATGTAGCTACAGGATCTTTAGGTCAAGGATTGAGTGTTGCTGCTGGAATGGCATATGTAGGCAAATACATCGATAAAGCCAAGTACGTAAAATTAACATTTATTTATACGTGAAAAATTGATTTCATAGTTTATTTCGTTTTATCTATGCCTTATGTCACCTCCGTGCTAGTAGAACTTCATTATGACAATCAAAGCTACCCAAGCATAAGAGCTAAGTGGTGTATTAAAAGTAAGCAAATTGCTCAACCGATCATCCATCACCATTCGTGGACCATAGTTTCGCGGTTACTACCGCTCATCATCACGGTTCATAAGTACTGTATTCACTGATCATCACCTGCACCATGTTGACGAATGGCGATGACGGTGAAATCATGGTCCACGTGTGGTGATGGATGATCAGTTGAGAAGTTTTCTGCTTTCATGCAACACCCTGTTACAGTTCAAACCTTAAGCGCTTCACTGTAATCTTGAGCATTTAGAATTTTGTTAACGATGGATAAAATAATGCCATAAACCATTACTGAATTCTAAATAATATAAATATAACAAAAATTTCTAAAATCCCTAAATAAAGAAGTTTTGTGCTCTTTGATCATCTTATTGTCTGCACAGTGCTGATGAACAGCAATGAGCGGTAATGACAAACGATGGTGATGGATGATCAGTTTAGCGCTTAGTTTTAGCAACGCCATATCATAAAGCAGAAGTCACTTTACTATAAGGGAGATATTGTTCAGATATATTTAAATTCCATCACTTTTATGTTATTTCTAGTTTTCTAAAGAAACCAATAATAAAGTAGAAAGAACCCGTATTTTTTTCTCCTCCATAAAGTTCTTTTTAATCAGAATTTTTACATTTTCGAGGATATTTATTTTATTTTTTCCAAATGCATATGTTAGAACATATGTTCAAATAAAGGACATATGTGACATATTCAACATAGACAAATAGCGTTCAAATTAGTTATAAATAATAAGTAAGAGCATGTGCAATTCAGATTGGCTAGATTGTTTTTAACCCATATCTTGGGTATATACATATATCCCTCTGTTTCTTCATTTGCACTCATTTCGCCTGTTTGACTTCGAATTTGTTGGTGTGTCTTACACTGAAGAAGGGGATCCCACGTATCCCCGAAACAGCTATAGGATGCTTTGTTTTATTAAATTGTGTTTAAATACGTTGTTTGAGGTTTTTCTTAACAGTGATAAATATTTCAATTTTATTTGTTAATCAATTTTTAAAATTTTATTTGTTAATCAATTTTATATATTTGTTAATCAATTTTTAAAATCTAATTCCATCGGCTCCATTAATTAAAGTTATGCAGATATCTTCGATAGTTCAAAAATCATTGATTAAATTTTCTTATTTAAAGCAAAAGTAATTAGGTCACTTCCACTGTAACTGTTGAAACAACCAATACAAGATCTATGCCTTCTTTATACCAGAAAATATTTACTAAGAATGACAAAGTAAAACTATGCTTTAAACTATAGTAACTAAAATACCTAACGTCGCGTTCAAGGAAAAAAGTCGAGATAATTAATTGTTAAGGAAAGGCAACCGATGTCACTGATAACTCTATACTTTTTTATGCAAAAGATATGTAATTTTAAATTAAAAATTTAAATAAACTAACTGTTTAAAAAATGTTTTGACTTCAAAATAGGGTTCCAGGAGAAATATTTTCCCCCAGGAACTATTTCTTTTACAGTTAATACGGAGATATTAATGCAAACTATATATCTTTTAATTCGTTTCTTAATATAATAAAACAGACTGTTTCATCTGTCTGTGATGCGTTGAATTTTTCTTTTTATTTCCAGTATTGTTTTGTAAAACATTTATTATTATTTGGTAAGCAAACGCTTATTTTTATACTTATATAGAATAGATATAAAATCATACAAATTCATCTTGCAACTTGAGAAGGGGTACAAAACGAATTTAAATTTGCACTAAATTTGTTTTAAATAATGCATTTGTAGACAGAAATGCATGTAAACTTTTTTTTATACAAAAAATTAAATAAAATACAGATAAAACTTGAATAAATTTTTCGTAGATAAATCATTTTGTGAGTTGTATTTTGGGAAATATATAGTCAAATTTATCTTAGTATCTATATAATAAAAGGCAATGTCTGTGTGTGTGTGTGTCTGTCTGTCTTATACACTATACGTTTCGCGACCGCGCGTCGGAGAGCTACGAAATTTGGCAATCGGAGACCTGGGGGGGAGGGAAGGGGACACATGAAAACCGATTTTTAAAATTTTAATTATTTTTTCATTTATTTAATGTTTTATGCGATTTCGACCGTTTTTTGCCCTTTTTGCCCTTTTTTCTCCACGATCCAGACATCGTAGAAAAAAATAAATTACACCATCGGAAAGAGCAGAGAATTTCGAGTAAAAATATATCAATTTCAAATCTGAATTTCGATTTCTAATATTTTTTAAAGATTTTAAAGCAAAACTCACTTTTGGCTCAAAAAATCAATTTTTTGTTTTTAAATTCTCGCATCGTGAAAAGTACTCATAATTTCGACTAATAATTTACATTTTTAGAAAGCTGAAATATCTGGCATTCTTACAAGTCTAATGTGGTCCAGAAATAATGAAAATTGCCTTCAGGATGGCAATTTTAAAGACGCCATGATTTTAAATTTCTCGGCGTTCCGTTCGTTTCTCCCCCGCTGAAGCAGGGAAGGTGGTGGGTGGGGACGTCAAGGTGGAGGTGACGTCACGGTTCTGAATAGAGCTCCTCAACTACAGGCTGACTTATCAAGTATATTGAAGCCCACCATAGCTGGAAGAGCAATCCATTAGCATTAGCTCTATTCGCATTTTCACTTTATTAAATATTATTGAAATAATTATGGGTGGATGTTCTGTACCGAACTGCTCTAGTCATTCTAGAAAGGGTTTTGGGCTATTTCGCTTTCATAGAAACGAGAAAAGGAGAAAACAATGGCTAATATATAGTCGGCGCGATAATTGGATACCCGGTACTGGAGCATACTTGTGCGAGGTAAGTTCTACAATATTCTAATTGAAACTTCGTTTTTTATATAAAGTATTTATTTTAAACACTTATTTTATAATTTCTGTAACTGTAATATGGATTATTAATGATTTTTAGTTGTTATAGTCTTATCTGAGGACACTTGGTTTGTAATGTAAACATCACCTTGAATGCATTATACTGTCTTCAAAACCTAGAAGTAAATAGCTTCAAATTTTACATATATATATATTAAAGATTTATTCCTGTTACACCAATATCTTTCAAGTTTTATACACTTTGTTGTATTTTTAGATCATAATGAATCACAAAATTGGTGAATTCTACTATCAACAAACTGTCGCCAAGTGGAAAACTTGCCATGTTATAGTAATTATGCAAACATAAGCTAAAATGGTAAATAAATCGAAATACGTTTATCATAAAAGGTTGTTTTAATAGCATGTATGAATGATTGTCTCACATATTTGAAAGTTTGTTAACTACTTTGTATTTAAAGAGGAAAATACTAATAATAACCCTACTGAGCTCGGCTTTTTTTCATCAAAGATTTTCAAACAATAGGTGTTCATTAAGTAGCTATTATGATAAACGTATTTCGATTTATTTACCATTTTAACTTATGTTTGCATAATTACTATAACATGGCAAGTTTCCCACTTGGCGACAGTTTGTTGATAGTAGGATTCACCAATTCTGTGATTCATTATGATCTAAAAATACAACAAAGTGTATAAAACTTGAAAGATATTGGTGTAACTGCAATAAATCTTTAATATATATATATAGCTTCAAATTATATATATATATAATTTTAAGCTATTTTCTTCTAGGTTTGGAAGACAGTATAATGCATTCAAGGTTTGGAAGACAGTATAATGCATTCAAGGTGATGTTTACATTACAAACCAAGTGTCCTAAGATAAGACTATAACAACTAAAAATTATTAATAACTCATATTACAGTTACAGAAATTATAAAATAAGTGTTTAAAATAAATAATTTATATAAAAAAAGAAGTTTCAATTAGAATATTGTAGAACTTACCTCGCATAAGTATGCTCCAGTATCGGGTATCCAATTATCGCGCCGATTATTTATTAGCCATTGCTTTCTTCTTTCTTCGTTTCTAGAAAAACGAAATAGCCTAAAATCATTTCTAGAATGATTAGAGCAGTTCGGTGCAAAATAACCATCCATAATTATTTCAATAATACTTCCTAAAGCGGAAATACGAATAGAACTAATGCTAATGGATTGCGTTTCCAGCTACGGTGGGCTTCAATATGCTTGATGAGTCAGCTCGTATATAGAGGAGCCTTAGTTCTGAATAGAGCGCCTTTGCTCTATATAAATTATTATATTTATATTTTAAATGATGGGACGATCTGGATTTTTTAAATGTATATTTTAACTTTTGGATATTTTAAATGGATATTTTAATTTTATGGATATTTTAAATGATAGAACAATGAAACAATGGAATGAGGATGATGGAATTAAGCATATGGTCATTTTAAATTGCAAATTAGCGCGCGGGAAGTTAGCGGTAGGCCCGGGTTCGATTCCCGCCACTGCCAAAACTGCCGCCGTGTTTACGTGGAATACGATCACGTTAAATATGTGGGTCCGTAAGTCCTTCCGAGAGGTTGGTGGTAGGGGAAGGAGGATACGGCCCCTGTGGATGCCTCCCCCACTGGGTTCCCGTCTAAATTGGGTGAATATGTAGAAAGTTATGGAGATTGTCGCGGAGGGCGCGGCAGCCCAGTGGTTAGCGCGCGGGAATTGCACTCAGTAGGCCCGGGTTCGATTCCCGCCACTGCCAAAACTTACGCCACGTTCACGCAGAGTACGATCACGTTAAACATGTGGGTTCGTGAGTCCTTCCGAGAGGTTTGTGGTAGGGGAAGGAGGGTACGGTCTAAATTGGATGAATAAAAAGAAAGTTATGGAGATTGTCGCGGAGGGCGAAGTAGCCCAGTGGTTAGCGCGCGGGAATTGCACGCGGTAGGCCCGGGTTCGATTTCCGCCACTGACATGGAGTACGATCACGTTAAACATATGGGTCCGTATGTTTTTCCGAGAGGTTGGTGGTAGGGGAAGGAGGGTACGTTCCCTGTCTTATACACTATACGTTTCGCGACCGCGCGTCGGAGAGCTACGAAATTTGGCAATCGGAGACCTGGGGGGGAGGAAAGGGGACACGTGAAAACCGATTTTCAAAATTCTAATTATTTTTTTATTTATTTAATGTTTTATGCGATTTCGACCTTTTTTTGCCCTTTTTGCCCTTTTTTCTCCACGATCCAGACGTTGTAGAAAAAAACAACTCACACCATCGGAAAGAGCAGACAATTACGAGTAAAAATATATCAATTTCAAATCTCCATTTCGATTTCTAATATTTTTTAAAGATTTTAAAACAAAAGTCACTTTTGGCTCAAAAAAACGATTTTTGGTTTTTAAATTCTCGCATAGTAAAAAGTACTCATAATTTCGACTAATAATTTACATTTTTAGAAAGCTGAAATATCTGGCATTCTTACAAGTCTAATCTGGTCCAGAAATAATGAAAATTGCCTTCAGGATCGCAATTTTAAAGACCTCATGATTTTAAATTTCTCGGCGTTCCGTTCGTTTCTCCCCCGCTGAAGCAGGGAAGGTGGTGGTTGGGGACGTCAAGGTGGAGGTGACGTCACGGTTCTGAATAGAGCACCTTTGCTCTATATAAATTATTATATTTATATTTTAAATGATGGGACGATCTGGATTTTTTAAATGTATATTTTAACTTTTGGATATTTTAAATGGATATTTTAATTTTATGGATATTTTAAATGATGGAACAATGAAACAATGGAATGAGGATGATGGAATTAAGCATATGGTCATTTTAAATTGCAAATTAGCGCGCGGGAAGTTAGCGGTAGGCCCGGGTTCGATTCCCGCCACTGCCAAAACTGCCGCCGTGTTTACGTGGAATACGATCACGTTAAATATGTGGGTCCGTAAGTCCTTCCGAGAGGTTGGTGGTAGGGGAAGGAGGATACGGCCCCTGTGGATGCCTCCCCCACTGGGTTCCCGTCTAAATTGGGTGAATATGTAGAAAGTTATGGAGATTGTCGCGGAGGGCGCGGCAGCCCAGTGGTTAGCGCGCGGGAATTGCACTCAGTAGGCCCGGGTTCGATTCCCGCCACTGCCAAAACTTACGCCACGTTCACGCAGAGTACGATCACGTTAAACATGTGGGTTCGTGAGTCCTTCCGAGAGGTTGGTGGTAGGGGAAGGAGGGTACGGTCTAAATTGGGTGAATAAAAAGAAAGTTATGGAGATTGTCGCGGAGGGCGAAGTAGCCCAGTGGTTAGCGCGCGGGAATTGCACGCGGTAGGTCCGGGTTCGATTTCCGCCACTGACATGGAGTACGATCACGTTAAACATATGGGTCCGTATGTTTTTCCGAGAGGTTGGTGGTAGGGGAAGGAGGGTACGTTCCCTGTGGATGCCTCCCCCACTGGGTTCCGGTCTAAATTGGGTGGCACATCCTGGCCGTCCAACCAGTTACCAGGCCCGGGTTCGATTCCCAAAATTGCCGCCGTGTTTACGCGGAGTACGAGCACGTTAAACATGTGGGTCCGTGAGTCCTTCCGAGAAGTTGGTGGTAGGGGAAGGAGGGTACGGTCTAAATTGGATGAATAAAAAGAAAGTTATGGAGATTGTCGCGTAGGGCAAAGTAGCCCAATGGTTAGCGCGCGGAAATTGCACTCGGTAGGCCCGGGTTCGATTCCCAAAATTGCCGCCGTGTTTACGCGGAGTACGATCACGTTAAACATGTGGGTCTGTAAGTCCTTCCGAGAGGTTGGTGGTAGGGGAAGAAGGGTACGGTCCCTGTGGATGCTTCTCCCACTTGGTTCCGGTCTAAATTGGGTGAATAAAAAGAAAGTTATGAAGAATATCGCGGAGGGTGAAGTACCCCAGTGGTTAGTGCGCGGGATTTGCACTTGGTAGGCCCGGGTTCGATTCCCAAAATTGCCGAATAAAAATAAAGTTATGGAGATTGTCGCGGATGGCACGGTAGCCCAGTGGTTAGCGCGCGGGAATTTCACTCGGTAGGCCCGGGTTCGATTCCCGCCATTGCCAAAACTGCAGCCGTGTTCACGCGGAGTACGATCACGTTAAACGTGTGGGACTGCAAGTCCTTCCGAGAGGTTTGTGGTAGGGGAAGGAGGGTACGGTCTCTTTGGATGCCTCCCCCATTGGGTTCCGGTCTAAATTGTGTGGCACTTCCTGGCCTTCCAAGCAGTTACCTTACACCTTTCTGGTAGGTCGCGCCAACGAGTTTGCCACGGTCAGAATTTTCAAGGGTAGCGAACAGGCTGGTCGCCAAAGGCGGCTAGTAACTAAATAAATAATAAAACTTACCTAGCAACCAGGGGCGGCATTTCAGCATTCCATTTGGGGGTGCGAGATTTGTATGTATGAAAATCCATAATATGGAATAAATAAAAGTCTGTTAACAGTGGGGGGGGGGGGATCACAAAATTGAATTGATGTTGAGAAAAATAATGTTGTTAACATAATTTTTGTAGATAATTATGTTAACATAATTGTTGTTAACATAATTTTTCTAAATACAAATATCTATATTTATTTACTTTTTATCGAAGTTTTAAACGCCGGTTCTTAGAATCTGGAAGAAGAGAAAATTTTGTTACAATATCATCCTAATCCAGTCGCATATCTTGTTCTATAGTTAAAGCAGCTAAATATGAAAGTCTTTCTTGTCCCATTGTACTGCGAAAATAATTTTTCAGCCTCCTAAGACACTAAAAAGACCTTTCACAACTGGCTGAGCTGATTGACACAGTCAAAAACAATTTAATTAATAATGTTATGAGAGGAAACGCATTTTTTAAAATTCTGCTCTTTAAAATAATTCAGGCGACTTTTAAAATTGGGATGGTCTATGTTTTCATTCTTCACCATTGAATAAAACAGTCGCAATTCACACAACAGTCCCTCTTTCTGAAAGTTTTATATTTTGCATATGGTTGAAACATTTTGTTTTTCTTTTTCGACATCTGACCCGGATAATACTGAACTAAGGGCAAACAAAACAGATATATTGTTCTCATTAAATCTTGTCTCAATTTCATTAGAAACTGAATCTACAATTTTATATTGAATATTGATTCTGTGATATGATTTAATATCATCATGGGGAGTTTTTTCACCGCCTCCGAATTCGCTTGGATTTTTTTTACGCCTTTTCAGTTTTGGTCCAGAATAAGAATTTTTTTGTCACAAAACTCCACACTAGATTGAAATATGTATCAGTAAGAAAAGAACTAACCGTTTCAATATTAGCTTTAGCCAAAGCTTGCACAGTCTGAAAATTAAGATCAGATGACTGAAAATGCTTTGAGAAAGTATTGCATTGATTAAAAACACTGTTCAATACAAACGAAATGAACAAAAATTCGAACGATGTCATGCATGTTAAAAGGGCTTCGGCTCTTCCACCATGGAGAGAATCGTTTTCAGATAATTCTTCCAGTGTTAAAATCACGACTTCAAAATTATCAAGTAGTGCTTTTATGGCTTTAACTTTGGAAGACCACCTCGTATCACTTAGTGATTGTAGAGTTGAAGAGCCTTCAGAAAAAGTATTTGTTGATGAGCGAATCTTTTCGAAAATAGCGTGTCTTTTATAGGATGCTTCTATGAAAGAATATAATGCATTGAGCTGCTGAAATGCATTTCTAGCGGAAGGAAGGGATGAGCATGCGCTAACTATACATACATTTAATCGGACACTTGAAATTTTTAAGTGAAAAGGATAACATCACCCAAATTTTTTTAAGTTGAAAAGGATTCGTTCCAGCCGGAAGTGGGAACTTCACTGTGAAGGTTGGATCTTTTGAAGCTCCATAGCGTGATAAAACTGACCAGTGGACAGTCGATAAAAAAAAGGGAGAAGCCGATAGACGATGAGGAAAAATTTGGGGGCGCGACCGCGCCCCCTCGCGCCCCCTATTTGCCGCCCCTGCTAGCAACTCATCCTTTTTACTTATTGAGAATCCTTGAAGACATACACCTAATATCTATTGCACTATTAAGATAAGAATATTCTATCCTAATTATATTTTCATTACAATGTCTTTTATTTATTTATTTAAATGTATCTTATATGTATCAGTCCAATTGGTTAATATCAAGATTTATTTCTAGTTTTTAAATGCAAAGAAAATACATCATTGTTATAAATTATTTTATAGTAATTTACACGCTGTATCAGCCATATTCAGCCTTTCATAACTATATGCATTTATTTAATCAATTTTGCATCAATCAAATCGGCATCATATTGAGAACTTTTAAATAAATTTATTCTTCATGCTAGAATTCAAACTTCATTGAATTAATTCGATGATTTCAACAATAAATTTGCACCACTTGAAAGAAAATGATATGTATAAATTGAACAAAATATTTACAGATAAGGTATTATTTCTTACTTTATATAACATAATAAGTTTAATATTATACAATGTCTATTAAAAAAACAAAAGTATAATATGGATATATATACATCCTTACAGAAAAAGAAATGTTTAAAGGATATTATCTACTTTAGAGAAGACAAAAACTAAATTAAAAAATAGAAAATATTTTAGCACAAAAAGTAACATTATTATTTTAATATTTTATATGCATTTCATTTATTCAAATACATTATTTACATTTACTCATCTTTGAAAATTTTACTTTGTTTCTTTTTGCACATTTGTCTCTATTGATACCTTTAATATAAAAATGAAGTTTAGTTATCAAGTAAAATTTTAACAATGTTTCTATCAGTTCGAGTTTGTGGCTTTCACATCCTATAAAACTTAATGTGAAGTTTAACAAAGTGTCAAATAAGTCACTTATATACTATCTCTGTGAAGTAAATTTATAGAGAAGCACGTTGTAAATTTGTACTCTAAAGTTCTTCTACTTTAAATTTTTTAATAAAATTAAATATATTTATTGATTAAATGATAGACTAAATGCATACCTATTTACATTTTATTTATCAACTATAATTTCTAAAATTCAATATCTTTCGTAATTGAAGTAACATGCTTCTGTAACTGATGTAACAGTATCAATTTCTTATGATGTCAGCTATTGCATTTTCATTCCTTGATATTGTTATATGAAAAGTTTCTTACTAATACACATAGACAATCTAAACATTTAAAAACCTCTAAAATAAGCAATAATCTGAATATCTATTTCGGGGCAAAAATGAGACTTCTATGTAGAATTGGTCATTACTGAATAGTTTTTTTTTCTTTTCTATTTCACGAAACGTACGACACTAAACGTATAACTAAACAAAACATGTGTAAAATGAATCATAATTTGTGAACAAAATGTTTAAAGCAAAAGTAATATATATATTTTTTTTTTACTTTGACACTAAACATATAACTGAACTAAACATGTGTAAAATGAATGTTAATGGGTGAACTAAATGTTTAAAGCAAAAGTAATCATTTTTAACACTTTACAACAAAGTTGAAAATTGTTTATGACTTTGTTCATTCTGTCTATCTGTCTGTCTGTCTGTCCGTTAACACGATAACTGCCATAAAAATGACTTAATCAAAATGAAATTTTAGTATGTTGTTCATACGGTCTGTAGGACCTATGGGAATATAAATGAATAATATCACCCAATTAGTTTTGGATTGAATCCGGGTTGAAAAAATGAAATACATTGAGCCCTATGGGACCTAATTTTTCAAATATTTTTTAAGCGGATTTAAAATTCACAAATTGCTTCGAAAATTTTAAGCAATATTCAAACTATTCCATAAAATGTATAAAAAAAATTTCAGCAAAATATATTCAGTAGTTTTTTAAATAAAACTTAAAATAATAATTACACCTCTTATATGAAGCGATCACATGACCATGATATGATAAGGTCATGTGACCCACTTCAAAATAAAATATGGCATCCATCTTGTCTCAAAATCGTGATTTTTAAAGTTCTTTTTAATTCATATTGAGTGTTGCATCCGTCCTAAAACTGCTTTATTTTTGCTTAAATTCTGTGCATCTACATACTGAAACAACGCAATTGCAATATATGATCATCCAAATTTGATTATTTCTACAACGAAGCCTATTTTTCACTTATGTAAAATGTAAGCAGCAAAATATGTAGGATGAGTTGTATAAGAATTGCTGTATTTCTTTAATCCAAAATTATTTAGCTCATGGAGTCTACATAGCTGATATGAATGAAATATTCATTGATTTTACATAGAGAAGGACGATTATTTTCGATGAAGTTTTTATCATAGAGTTTAATTGCTTGTAGCTCCATGGTCTTCAGTTTTTAAATAAAATAAATTACTTTAGTACTGTGATGAATAAAATGAATGCTGCTCTTATAGAGACAGCCAGGCGTGTTATTTTTTCTATGAATCGTCGTTTGAATGAATGTCAGTTGTTTTCAATGAGGTTTTCAAATATAATAAATTATTGTAGTATTATGATAATTTTAAAAATATTACCGAGGAATGCATCGCATTTCAGAAATGTTTAAATCAGGCAAATCGAAAACAGATGAAATTTATTCAAATGACGTCATCGAAATATAACACACTTGTCTCTTTCTATAAAAGCAGCATTTCATTCATAAAAAAATTTCCATTCATTTCATTCATCACAATATCATAATAATTTATTTTATTTAAAAATATAAGACCATGGAGGTACAAGTAATTAAACTCTATACTTAAAACTTCATCGAAAAAATAGTCCTTCTCTCTGTAAAATCAATGAATATTCCATTCATATCAGCTATATTGCAGACTCCATGAGCTAAATAATTTTGCGTTAAAGAAATGCAGCAATTCTTATACAACTCATTCTACATATTTGCTGTTTACCTTTCCATAAATGAAAAGTAGGCTTCGTTGTAGAAATAATCAAAGTTGGATGATCATTTAAATTCAAATATATTGTTATTGCGTTGTTTCAGTATGCAGATGCATAGAATTTAAGCAAAAGTAAAGCGGTTTTAGGACGAATTAAACACTAAATATAAATTAAGAAGAACTTTAAAAATCACGATTTTGACACAAGATGGATGCCATATTTTATTTTAAAGTTGGTCACGTGATCTCTTCATATAATGGTCACGTGATCGCTTCATATAAAAGGTGTAATTATTATTTTAATTTTTATTTAAAAAACTACTGCATATATTTTGCTGAATTTTTTTTAATATATTTTATGGTATAATTTGAATATTTCATAAAACTTTCAAAGCAAATTGTGAATTTCAAATCCGCTTAAAAAATGTTTGAAAAATTAGGTTCCATAGGGTTAAATGTATTTCATTTTTTCCACCCGGGTTCAATCCAAAACGAATTGGGTAGTATTATTCATTTATATTACCATAGGTCCCACAGACCGTCTGAACAACATACTAAAATTTCATTTGGATAAAGTCATTTTTACGGCAGTTATCGTGCTAACGGACAGACAGACAGACAGGCAAACAGACAGACAGACAGAATGAACAAAGTCATAAACACTTGTAAACTTTGTTGTAAAGTGTTAATAAAGGGAAAATTAAAATGATTCTATGAAACAAAGAAAAATGATTGAAAGTTTTAGCGAAATGTAGTTCCCCACGGTTACATTAAAGTTTTCCATAAGTAATAAATACATTTGATGTGTACGTTATAAACAATACATATTTACATAAACATACAAAAATGCAAGTAAAATGATTTTTATTGATATCATGCACGCAAGTTGTAAAATTTATTCTCTAAGAAAATTCATTCAGAAATGTAACGCGGTTATATAAATTTGGGTCTATATTAATTTGGGTCTATTCGGTATTTTGTGCAGCAAATGTTATCAAAATGTGCAGAAATATTAGCAGTATAACTTATAAGAAAATGCGAAAAATCGATAATTTTAAATATTTATATGTTCTGGGAGAACAATTCAGAAAATAATGAAATTAGAAACAAAGTTTTAAGGAATGCTTTTACTAAAAATAACTTTAATAAATGTTAATAATATTTACAACATTTTATAGTGTGTTTCGACATAGTTGATCTCGCTTTTTGGGCATCGAAAATTGGTTTTAGACACCTACTTCCAATCTGAAAGTTTATAAAAATTAAATGTGAATTTTTTTTTTTTTTTACATAACTTTTTGGGGACTAAATTTTTTAATGATCCCTTGAACAATAAAAATTCAATTGGAAAAAGTTGCGCTGTACAGTAACTAGTCAAAGGCAAATAAACCGTGCAATTATATCTACAATATTCATGTCGATATTTACAACAGAAATAGCGCGTAAAAACTAGCAAAATAGGCTAAAATTGGAAAATCGGACTTGGGTTATCTCTTGACTTTGACTCGTGATGCAGAGGCTAATTGCAAAATTTGAAATAACGTTTGTATAAATCGTGTCTGTGCAATTTTATTTGCAGCTGGACCCTTCCCGACATTTTATAAACAATAACTTGGAAAGTAGAATAATTGCATCAGGGTTTTTTTCTTTAGAATACTTAGTGTAAAGTGACATTTTTTTCTAATTGAACTTTTTTGCTCAAGGGACCATATATAAACATATGATAGAATTTTGGATTAACAAACTATCAAATTAATGGTATGTGTCTAAAATCAATTAAGCTCGAAAAGCTAGGTCAACTATGCTAAAACACCATGCATATCCTAAAGGTTATACACTCTGAACTCGTTGTTGAAAATAGCATGCACTACAGCCTATTTCTACAAAGTTTTTTAAGGAAATATTATAACTTTTTCACTTTCAGCTACAAAATGTTACCTACCCACATGCCCGCATTCAAGCTCATACATGTGGGTGGCACAGCCCAGTGTGGGTGGCACAGCTCGCGGGGATTGCATTCGGACAGCTCAAGTTCGATTCCCGACTCTGCCCAAACTGTCCTCGTGTTCACGCGGAGTACGGATACGTTAAATATGTAGGTCCGTAAATCCTTCGGAGAAGTTGGTGGTAGGGAAAGGAGGGTACGGTCTCTATGGATGCCCCCCCTCCCACACTGGGTTCCGGTCCAAATTGGATGGCACTTCCTGACCTTCCAAACAGATACCTTACACCTGGGTCGGACTGTCTGGGTCGAAGAAGAAGAAGCTCATACATGTTTTGTTCCAATAATTGTAGTTTTTATTCTAATCTCTTGACAGGTACCGAATATACTGCATCATTGGAGATGGGGAATCAGCAGAGGGTTCCATCTGGGAAGCTTTATCCTTTGCTTCGCACTACCAATTGGATAATTTGGTAGCCATATTCGACGTCAATAGGCTTGGGCAGAGTGAGCCTACAAGCTGCCAACATAAAATGGACATATACCGAGCACGACTAGAAGCTTTTGGGTAAGAATTCAGATATAAAATAAATGCTGCAGAATTGCTTTTCTTGATATGCAAATACTTATATTTCCTATCACTTCGAAAATTACACTGTAAAAACATTAATCCAGATGTTCTGTAGAAAACAGAAAGTCTCCTTATTAAAGAATTTAGCAAGAAAATTTTGTTCCTTCGATGCTTGAAGCTCTCAGATTGAACTAGATAAAATAAATTTAGTACTCTGATGATATTCTTAAGCTCACTAGAGCTACTATACTCATAGGAACTATTTTGACCATATAAACTGTTTACTGTGTATTCCGAACCATTCCTGATTCCTTATTTTTACCTATGGTGTTATTACTTTTTGCTCAAAATTATTATGTTTTTATGTTTTACTAGCCGCCTTTGGCGACCAGCCTGTTCGCTACCCTTGAAAATTCTGACCGTGGCAAACTCGTTGGCGCGACCTACCAGAAAGGTGTAAGGTAACTGCTTGGAAGGCCAGGAAGTGCCACACAATTTAGACCGGAACCCAATGGGGGAGGCATCCAAAGAGACCGTACCCTCCTTCCCCTACCACAAACCTCTCGGAAAGACTTGCAGTCCCACACGTTTAACGTGATCGTACTCCGCGTGAACACGGCTGCAGTTTTGGCAATGGCGGGAATCGAACCCGGGCCTACCGAGTGAAATTCCCGCGCGCTAACCACTGGGCTACCGTGCCATCCGCGACAATCTCCATAACTTTATTTTTATTCGGCAATTTTGGAAATCGAACCCGGGCCTACCAAGTGCAAATCCCGCGCACTAACCACTGGGGTACTTCACCCTCCGCGATATTCTTCATAACTTTCTTTTTATTCACCCAATTTAGACCGGAACCAAGTGGGAGAAGCATCCACAGGGACCGTACCCTTCTTCCCCTACCACCAACCTCTCGGAAGGACTTACAGACCCACATGTTTAACGTGATCGTACTCCGCGTAAACACGGCGGCAATTTTGGGAATCGAACCCGGGCCTACCGAGTGCAATTTCCGCGCGCTAACCATTGGGCTACTTTGCCCTACGCGACAATCTCCATAACTTTCTTTTTATTCATCCAATTTAGACCGTACCCTCCTTCCCCTACCACCAACTTCTCGGAAGGACTCACGGACCCACATGTTTAACGTGATCGTACTCCGCGTAAACACGGCGGCAATTTTGGGAATCGAACCCGGGCCTACTGAGTGCAATTCCCGCGCGCTAACCACTGGGCTTCTTCGCCCCCAGCGACTATCTCCATAACATTCTTTTTATTTACCCAATTTAGAACGGAACCCAGTGGGAGAGGCATCCACAGGGACCGTACCCTCCTTCCCCTACCACCAACCTCTCGGAAGGACTTCCGGACCCACATGTTTATCGTGATCGTACTCCGCGTGAAAACGGCGGCAGTTTTGGAAGTGGCGGGAATCGAACCCGGGCCTACCGAGTGCAATTCCTGAGCGCTAACCACTGGGCTGCCTCGCCCTCCGCAACTTTCTTTATATTCACCCAATTTAGACGGGAACCCTGTGAGGGAGGCATCCACATGGACCGTACCCTCCTTCCCCTACCACCAACCTCTCGGAAGGACTTCCGGACCCACATGTTTATCGTGATCGTACTCCGCGTGAACACGGCGGCAGTTTTGGAAGTGGCGGGAATCGAACCCGGGCCTACCGAGTGCAATTCCTGAGCGCTAACCACTGGGCTGCCTCGCCCTCCGCAACTTTCTTTATATTCACCCAATTTAGACGGGAACCCTGTGAGGGAGGCATCCACAGGGACCGTACCCTCCTTCCCCTACCACCAACCTCTCGGAAGGACTTCCGGACCCACATGTTTATCGTGATCGTACTCCGCGTGAACACGGCGGCAGTTTTGGAAGTGGCGGGAATCGAACCCGGGCCTACCGAGTGCAATTCCTGAGCGCTAACCACTGGGCTGCCTCGCCCTCCGCAACTTTCTTTATATTCACCCAATTTAGACGGGAACCCTGTGAAGGAGGCATCCACAGGGACCGTACCCTCCTTCCCCTACCACCAACCTCTCGGAAGGACTTACGGGCCCACATGTTTAACGTGATCGTATTCCGCGTGAACACTTCGGCAGTTTTGGCAGTGGCGGGAATCGTACCCGGGCCTACCGCTAACTTCCCGCGCGCTAATTTACAATTTAAAATGACCATATGCTCTCTAAGCTCTTAATTCCATCATCCTCATTCCATTGTTCCATCATTTAAAATATCCATAAAATTTAAATATCCATCGTTCCATCATTTAAAATATCCATAAAATTAAAATATCCATCGTTCCATCATTTAAAATATCCATAAAATTAAAATATCCATTTAAAAAATCCATATCGTTCCATCATTTAAAATATAAATATAATAATTTCTACAGTGCATATGTTAAGCTCTTATTTCATTTAAAATCGGAAGCGCGGGAAACGGAAAGTAAAAACTAATTCGGTTTCTTATTGTCCCACCCATCGCTATGCATATACAGAACCGTGACGTCACCTCCACCTTGACGTCCCCACCCACCACCTTCCCTGCTTCAGCGGGGGAGAAACGAACGGAACGCCGAGAAATTTAAAATCATGGCGTCTTTAAAATTGCCATCCTGAAGGCAATTTTCATTATTTCTGGACCACATTAGACTTGTAAGAATGCCAGATATTTCAGCTTTCTAAAAATGTAAATTATTAGTCGAAATTATGAGTACTTTTCACGATGCGAGAATTTAAAAACAAAAATTGATTTTTTGAGCCAAAAGTGAGTTTTGTTTTAAAATCTTTAAAAAATATTAGAAATCGAAATTCAGATTTGAAATTGATATATTTTTACTCGAAATTCTCTGCTCTTTCCGATGGTGTAATTTATTTTTTTCTACGATGTCTGGATCGTGGAGAAAAAAGGGCAAAAAGGGCAAAAAACGGTCGAAATCGCATAAAACATTAAATAAATAAAAAAATAATTAAAATTTTAAAAATCGGTTTTTATGTGTCCCCTTCCCTCCCCCCCGGGTCTCCGATTGCCAAATTTCGTAGCTCTCCGACGCGCGGTCGCGAAACGTTTAGTGTATAAGACAGACAGACACACACAGACATTGCCTTTTATTATTTAAGAAGACTAGCCGCCTTTGGCGACCAGCCTGTTCGCTACCCTTGAAAATTCTGACCGTGGCAAACTCGTTGGCGCGACCTACCAGAAAGGTGTAAGGTAACTGCTTGGAAGGCCAGGAAGTGCCACACAATTTAGACCGGAACCCAATGGGGGAGGCATCCAAAGAGACCGTACCCTCCTTCCCCTACCACAAACCTCTCGGAAGGACTTGCAGTCCCACACGTTTAACGTGATCGTACTCCGCGTGAACACGGCTGCAGTTTTGGCAATGGCGGGAATCGAACCCGGGCCTACCGAGTGAAATTCCCGCGCGCTAACCACTGGGCTAGCGTGCCAATCTCCATAACTTTATTTTTATTCGGCAATTTTGGGAATCGAACCCGGGCCTACCAAGTGCAAATCCCGCGCACTAACCACTGGGGTACTTCACCCTCCACGATATTCTTCATAACTTATTTTTTATTCACCCAATTTAGACCGGAACCAAGTGGGAGAAGCATCCACAGGGACCGTACCCTTCTTCCCCTACCACCAACCTCTCGGAAGGACTTACAGACCCACATGTTTAACGTGATCGTACTCCGCGTAAACACGGCGGCAATTTTGGGAATCGAACCCGGGCCTACCGAGTGCAATTTCCGCGCGCTAACCATTGGGCTACTTTGCCCTACGCGACAATCTCCATAACTTTCTTTTTATTCATCCAATTTAGACCGTACCCTCCTTCCCCTACCACCAACTTCTCGGAAGGACTCACGGACCCACATGTTTAACGTGCTCGTACTCCGCGTAAACACGGCGGCAATTTTGGGAATCGAACCCGGGCCTGGTAACTGGTTGGACGGCCAGGATGTGCCACCCAATTCAGACCGGAACCCAGTGGGGGAGGCATCCACAGGGAACGTACCCTCCTTCCCCTACCACCAACCTCTCGGAAAAACATACGGACCCATATGTTTAACGTGATCGTACTCCATGTCAGTGGCGGAAATCGAACCCGGGCCTACCGCGTGCAATTCCCGCGCGCTAACCACTGGGCTACTTCGCCCTCCGCGACAATCTCCATAACTTTCTTTTTATTCACCCAATTTAGACCGTACCCTCCTTCCCCTACCACCAACCTCTCGGAAGGACTCACGAACCCACATGTTTAACGTGATCGTACTCTGCGTGAACGTGGCGTAAGTTTTGGCAGTGGCGGGAATCGAACCCGGGCCTACTGAGTCGATGTCGAAGGCCCAGACCACACAGCCAACCCTAGGGCTTACGGCAGTTTAATGTGTGGCCGGGAGAGGAGGTTAGCCGAAACCGTCCTCCAGTCAGTCACCAAGTTTCAGTCTGCAATTATTTAAAATTCAATAAAGTGGTTACATGGTAAATATATATACAGACAGTTTTAGAGTTTTACATAAAATACAGTGGGAAGGGAGGCAAAGAAACGTAGATTTTAACAAATTTTGAATTTTGAGGTAAAAATTAAATTATTTTCTTAAAATGAAATTAAATTTATGTAAAACGTATGGCCAAAAGAATCCGAGCAACCGCGGGAAAAGGGACAATACAGTAAAAACCAACAAAAGAAAGCAAAAAGAACATAGCTGAATAAAGGTTACAATCAGTTGAGGTAACCGGAAAAAGTTAAGTGCGATATAGCACTACATGTACATGGTAAGACTTTCAAATGTATGAACAGCCGAGGAACACAGGGAAAACAGATATATACAACAGAGAAATATAGACAGGAAACAAAATATACAAAAGACGGACACCAAAAAGTGTAAGTACAGAAACAATAAGAGACAAACGCCTGGAACAGGGAGGACAACATTGACCGAAGAAAATTGAAAGCAGTTGGCACCAAGCTTGCTAAGGAACCTGATTGGAGATTTCTCTCGCAATTAAAACACAGTTTTTCAACCTATTTAAAAGAATTTTATTGGTTCTGACACCAGAGAACCAAGTCGCACGAAGATTATCTGGAGGACGGGTTAAGTGAAATTTTGAGGTATGGGGGCAATTAAAGACGTAATGATCTACGTCACCATATGAATTACAAAGACAATTTGAAGAACGTTTATGTTTGAAAAAATGAAGATAGTCAAGAAAAGGACCATGACCCGTTAAAAAATAGATTAAGAATTTGTTATAAATTTGAAAATTGGGGTTGACTTTGGGTAAATAGCTTAGAATTCTGGCAGGGTCATGAGTCCGGGGGGAAATATAATCATTAAGAAGAGATTGCCAATTTTTAAGAAGGAAAGATTTACAATTATTAATCAAAAAGGAGTAGGGAAAAGGTATAAGGAGTGGGGTGCCGGAGATCGTAGCTTGTTTGGCCAGTTCATCGGCGACTTCGTTGCCCTGAATGTTAGAATGGGCCTTGACCCAGGATAAGTTACTGAGTGCGTACGGGCCTACTGAGTGCAATTCCCGCGCGCTAACCACTGGGCTGCCGCGCCCTCCGCGACAATCTCCATAACTTTCTACATATTCACCCAATTTAGACGGGAACCCAGTGGGGGAGGCATCCACAGGGGCCGTATCCTCCTTCCCCTACCACCAACCTCTCGGAAGGACTTACGGACCCACATATTTAACGTGATCGTATTCCACGTAAACACGGCGGCAGTTTTGGCAGTGGCGGGAATCGAACCCGGGCCTACCGCTAACTTCCCGCGCGCTAATTTGCAATTTAAAATGACCATATGCTTAATTCCATCATCCTCATTCCATTGTTTCATTGTTCCATCATTTAAAATATCCATAAAATTAAAATATCCATTTAAAATATCCAAAAGTTAAAATATACATTTAAAAAATCCAGATCGTCCCATCATTTAAAATATAAATATAATAATTTATATAGAGCAAAGGTGCTCTATTCAGAATCGTGACGTCACCTCCACCTTGACGTCCCCACCCACCACCTTCCCTGCTTCAGCGGGGGAGAAACGAACGGAACGCCGAGAAATTTAAAATCATGACGTCTTTAAAATTGCCATCCTGAAGGCAATTTTCATTATTTCTGGACCACATTAGACTTGTAAGAATGCCAGATATTTCAGCTTTCTAAAAATGTAAATTATTAGTCGAAATTATGAGTACTTTTTACTATGCGAGAATTTAAAAACCAAAAATCGTTTTTTTGAGCCAAAAGTGACTTTTGTTTTAAAATCTTTAAAAAATATTAGAAATCGAAATGGAGATTTGAAATTGATATATTTTTACTCGTAATTGTCTGCTCTTTCCGATGGTGTGAGTTGTTTTTTTCTACGACGTCTGGATCGTGGAGAAAAAAGGGCAAAAAGGGCAAAAAAAGGTCGAAATCGCATAAACCATTAAATAAATAAAAAAATAATTAGAATTTTGAAAATCGGTTTTCACGTGTCCCCTTCCCTCCCCCCCAGGTCTCCGATTGCCAAATTTCGTAGCTCTCCGACGCGCGGTCGCGAAACGTATAGTGTATAAGACAGGGAACGTACCCTCCTTCCCCTACCACCAACCTCTCGGAAAAACATACGGACCCATATGTTTAACGTGATCGTACTCCATGTCAGTGGCGGAAATCGAACCCGGGCCTACCGCGTGCAATTCCCGCGCGCTAACCACTGGGCTACTTCGCCCTCCGCGACAATCTCCATAACTTTCTTTTTATTCACCCAATTTAGACCGTACCCTCCTTCCCCTACCACCAACCTCTCGGAAGGACTCACGAACCCACATGTTTAACGTGATCGTACTCTGCGTGAACGTGGCGTAAGTTTTGGCAGTGGCGGGAATCGAACCCGGGCCTACTGAGTGCAATTCCCGCGCGCTAACCACTGGGCTGCCGCGCCCTCCGCGACAATCTCCATAACTTTCTACATATTCACCCAATTTAGACGGGAACCCAGTGGGGGAGGCATCCACAGGGGCCGTATCCTCCTTCCCCTACCACCAACCTCTCGGAAGGACTTACGGACCCACATATTTAACGTGATCGTATTCCACGTAAACACGGCGGCAGTTTTGGCAGTGGCGGGAATCGAACCCGGGCCTACCGCTAACTTCCCGCGCGCTAATTTGCAATTTAAAATGACCATATGCTTAATTCCATCATCCTCATTCCATTGTTTCATTGTTCCATCATTTAAAATATCCATAAAATTAAAATATCCATTTAAAATATCCAAAAGTTAAAATATACATTTAAAAAATCCAGATCGTCCCATCATTTAAAATATAAATATAATAATTTATATAGAGCAAAGGTGCTCTATTCAGAATCGTGACGTCACCTCCACCTTGACGTCCCCACCCACCACCTTCCCTGCTTCAGCGGGGGAGAAACGAACGGAACGCCGAGAAATTTAAAATCATGACGTCTTTAAAATTGCCATCCTGAAGGCAATTTTCATTATTTCTGGACCACATTAGACTTGTAAGAATGCCAGATATTTCAGCTTTCTAAAAATGTAAATTATTAGTCGAAATTATGAGTACTTTTTACTATGCGAGAATTTAAAAACCAAAAATCGTTTTTTTGAGCCAAAAGTGACTTTTGTTTTAAAATCTTTAAAAAATATTAGAAATCGAAATGGAGATTTGAAATTGATATATTTTTACTCGTAATTGTCTGCTCTTTCCGATGGTGTGAGTTGTTTTTTTCTACGACGTCTGGATCGTGGAGAAAAAAGGGCAAAAAGGGCAAAAAAAGGTCGAAATCGCATAAACCATTAAATAAATAAAAAAATAATTAGAATTTTGAAAATCGGTTTTCACGTGTCCCCTTCCCTCCCCCCCAGGTCTCCGATTGCCAAATTTCGTAGCTCTCCGACGCGCGGTCGCGAAACGTATAGTGTATAAGACAGGGAACGTACCCTCCTTCCCCTACCACCAACCTCTCGGAAAAACATACGGACCCATATGTTTAACGTGATCGTACTCCATGTCAGTGGCGGAAATCGAACCCGGGCCTACCGCGTGCAATTCCCGCGCGCTAACCACTGGGCTACTTCGCCCTCCGCGACAATCTCCATAACTTTCTTTTTATTCACCCAATTTAGACCGTACCCTCCTTCCCCTACCACCAACCTCTCGGAAGGACTCACGAACCCACATGTTTAACGTGATCGTACTCTGCGTGAACGTGGCGTAAGTTTTGGCAGTGGCGGGAATCGAACCCGGGCCTACTGAGTGCAATTCCCGCGCGCTAACCACTGGGCTGCCGCGCCCTCCGCGACAATCTCCATAACTTTCTACATATTCACCCAATTTAGACGGGAACCCAGTGGGGGAGGCATCCACAGGGGCCGTATCCTCCTTCCCCTACCACCAACCTCTCGGAAGGACTTACGGACCCACATATTTAACGTGATCGTATTCCACGTAAACACGGCGGCAGTTTTGGCAGTGGCGGGAATCGAACCCGGGCCTACCGCTAACTTCCCGCGCGCTAATTTGCAATTTAAAATGACCATATGCTTAATTCCATCATCCTCATTCCATTGTTTCATTGTTCCATCATTTAAAATATCCATTTAAAATATCCAAAAGTTAAAATATACATTTAAAAAATCCAGATCGTCCCATCATTTAAAATATAAATATAATAATTTATATAGAGCAAAGGTGCTCTATTCAGAATCGTGACGTCACCTCCACCTTGACGTCCCCACCCACCACCTTCCCTGCTTCAGCGGGGGAGAAACGAACGGAACGCCGAGAAATTTAAAATCATGACGTCTTTAAAATTGCCATCCTGAAGGCAATTTTCATTATTTCTGGACCACATTAGACTTGTAAGAATGCCAGATATTTCAGCTTTCTAAAAATGTAAATTATTAGTCGAAATTATGAGTACTTTTTACTATGCGAGAATTTAAAAACCAAAAATCGTTTTTTTGAGCCAAAAGTGACTTTTGTTTTAAAATCTTTAAAAAATATTAGAAATCGAAATGGAGATTTGAAATTGATATATTTTTACTCGTAATTGTCTGCTCTTTCCGATGGTGTGAGTTGTTTTTTTCTACGACGTCTGGATCGTGGAGAAAAAAGGGCAAAAAGGGCAAAAAAAGGTCGAAATCGCATAAACCATTAAATAAATAAAAAAATAATTAGAATTTTGAAAATCGGTTTTCACGTGTCCCCTTCCCTCCCCCCCAGGTCTCCGATTGCCAAATTTCGTAGCTCTCCGACGCGCGGTCGCGAAACGTATAGTGTATAAGACAGGGAACGTACCCTCCTTCCCCTACCACCAACCTCTCGGAAAAACATACGGACCCATATGTTTAACGTGATCGTACTCCATGTCAGTGGCGGAAATCGAACCCGGGCCTACCGCGTGCAATTCCCGCGCGCTAACCACTGGGCTACTTCGCCCTCCGCGACAATCTCCATAACTTTCTTTTTATTCACCCAATTTAGACCGTACCCTCCTTCCCCTACCACCAACCTCTCGGAAGGACTCACGAACCCACATGTTTAACGTGATCGTACTCTGCGTGAACGTGGCGTAAGTTTTGGCAGTGGCGGGAATCGAACCCGGGCCTACTGAGTGCAATTCCCGCGCGCTAACCACTGGGCTGCCGCGCCCTCCGCGACAATCTCCATAACTTTCTACATATTCACCCAATTTAGACGGGAACCCAGTGGGGGAGGCATCCACAGGGGCCGTATCCTCCTTCCCCTACGACCAACCTCTCGGAAGGACTTACGGACCCACATATTTAACGTGATCGTATTCCACGTAAACACGGCGGCAGTTTTGGCAGTGGCGGGAATCGAACCCGGGCCTACCGCTAACTTCCCGCGCGCTAATTTGCAATTTAAAATGACCATATGCTTAATTCCATCATCCTCATTCCATTGTTTCATTGTTCTATCATTTAAAATATCCATAAAATTAAAATATCCATTTAAAATATCCAAAAGTTAAAATATACATTTAAAAAATCCAGATCGTCCCATCATCTTCTATATAATAAAAGGCAATGTCTGTGTGTCTGTCTTATACACTATACGTTTCGCGACCGCGCGTCGGAGAGCTACGAAATTTGGCAATCGGAGACCCGGGGGGGAGGGAAGGGGACACGTGAAAACCGATTTTTAAAATTTTAATTATTTTTTCATTTATTTAATGTTTTATGCGATTTCGACCGTTTTTTGCCATTTTTGCCCTTTTTTCTCCACGATCCAGACATCGTAGAAAAAAACAAATTACACCATCGGAAAGAGCAGAGAATTTCGAGTAAAAATATATCAATTTCAAATCTGAATTTCGATTTCTAATATTTTTTAAAGATTTTAAAACAAAAGTCACTTTTTGCTCAAGAAAACGATTTTTGGTTTTTAAATTCTCGCATCGTGAAAAGTACTCATAATTTCGACTAATAATTTACATTTTCAGAAAGGTCAAACATCTGGCATTCTTACAAGTCTAATCTGGTCCAGAAATAATGAAAATTGCCTTTAGAATCGCAATTTTAAAGACGTCATGATTTTAAATTTCTCGCCGTTCCGCTCGGAGTGACGCTTCGTTTCTCCCCCGCTGAAGCAGGGAAGGTGGTGGGTGGGGACGTCAAGGTGGAGGTGACGTCACGGTTCTGTATATGCATAGGGATGGGTGGGACAATAAGAAACCGAATTAGTTTTTACTTTCCGTTTCCCGCGCTTCCGATTTTAAATGAAATAAGAGCTTAACATATGCACTGTAGAAATTATTATATTTATATTTTAAATGATGGAACGATATGGATTTTTTAAATGGATATTTTAATTTTATGGATATTTTAAATGATGGAACGATGGATATTTTAATTTTATGGATATTTTAAATGATGGAACGATGGATATTTAAATTTTATGGATATTTTAAATGATGGAACAATGGAATGAGGATGATGGAATTAAGAGCTTAGAGAGCATATGGTCATTTTAAATTGTAAATTAGCGCGCGGGAAGTTAGCGGTAGGCCCGGGTACGATTCCAGCCACTGCCAAAACTGCCGAAGTGTTCACGCGGAATACGATCACGTTAAACATGTGGGCCCGTAAGTCCTTCCGAGAGGTTGGTGGTAGGGGAAGGAGGGTACGGTCCCTGTGGATGCCTCCTTCACAGGGTTCCCGTCTAAATTGGGTGAATATAAAGAAAGTTGCGGAGGGCGAGGCAGCCCAGTGGTTAGCGCTCAGGAATTGCACTCGGTAGGCCCGGGTTCGATTCCCGCCACTTCCAAAACTGCCGCCGTGTTCACGCGGAGTACGATCACGATAAACATGTGGGTCCGGAAGTCCTTCCGAGAGGTTGGTGGTAGGGGAAGGAGGGTACGGTCCCTGTGGATGCCTCCCTCACAGGGTTCCCGTCTAAATTGGGTGAATATAAAGAAAGTTGCGGAGGGCGAGGCAGCCCAGTGGTTAGCGCTCAGGAATTGCACTCGGTAGGCCCGGGTTCGATTCCCGCCACTTCCAAAACTGCCGCCGTGTTCACGCGGAGTACGATCACGATAAACATGTGGGTCCGGAAGTCCTTCCGAGAGGTTGGTGGTAGGGGAAGGAGGGTACGGTCCCTGTGGATGCCTCTCCCACTGGGTTCCGTTCTAAATTGGGTAAATAAAAAGAATGTTATGGAGATAGTCGTTGGGGGCGAATAAGCCCAGTGGATCGCGCGGGAATTGCACTCAGTAGGCCCGGGTTCGATTCCCAAAATTGCCGCCGTGTTTACGCGGAGTACGATCACGTTAAACATGTGGGTCCGTGAGTCCTTCCGAGAAGTTGGTGGTAGGGGAAGGAGGGTACGGTCTAAATTAGATGAATAAAAAGAAAGTTATGGAGATTGTCGCGTAGGCAAAGTATCCCAATGGTTAGCGCGCGGAAATTGCACTCGGTAGGCCCGGGTTCGATTCCCAAAATTGCCGCCGTGTTTACGCGGAGTACGATCACGTTAAACATGTGGGTCTGTAAGTCCTTCCGAGAGGTTGGTGGTAGGGGAAGAAGGGTACGCTCCCTGTGGATGCTTCTCCCACTTGGTTCCGGTCTAAATTGGGTGAATAAAAAGAAAGTTATGAAGAATATCGCGGAGGGTGAAGTACCCCAGTGGTTAGTGCGCGGGATTTGCACTTGGTAGGCCCGGGTTCGATTCCCAAAATTGCCGAATAAAAATAAAGTTATGGAGATTGTCGCGGATGGCACGGTAGCCCAGTGGTTAGCGCGCGGGAATTTCACTCGGTAGGCCCGGGTTCGATTCCCGCCATTGCCAAAACTGCAGCCGTGTTCACGCGGAGCACGATCACGTTAAACGTGTGGGACTGCAAGTCCTTCCGAGAGGTTTGTGGTAGGGGAAGGAGGGTACGGTCTCTTTGGATGCCTCCCCCATTGGGTTCCGGTCTAAATTGTGTGGCACTTCCTGGCCTTCCAAGCAGTTACCTTACACCTTTCTGGTAGGTCGCGCCAACGAGTTTGCCACGGTCAGAATTTTCAAGGGTAGCGAACAGGCTGGTCGCCAAAGGCGGCTAGTTTAAAATATAAATATAATCAAAGGCGCTCTATTCAGAACCGTGACGTCACCTCCACCTTGACGTCCCCACCCACCACCTTCCCTGCTTCAGCGGGGGAGAAACGAACGGAACGCCGAGAAATTTAAAATCATGGCGTCTTTAAAATTGCCATCCTGAAGGCAATTTTCATTATTTCTGGACCACATTAGACTTGTAAGAATGCCAGATATTTCAGCTTTCTAAAAATGTAAAGTATTAGTCGAAATTATGAGTACTTTTTACTATGCGAGAATCGCCAAAACCAAAAATCGTTTTTTTGAGCCAAAAGTGACTTTTGTTTTAAAATCTTTAAAAAATATTAGAAATCGACATGGAGATTTGAAATTGATATATTTTTACTCGTAATTGTCTGCTCTTTCCGATGGTGTGAGTTGTTTTTTTCTACGACGTCTGGATCGTGGAGAAAAAAGGGCAAAAAGAGCAAAAAAAGGTCGAAATCGCATAAAACATTAAATAAATAAAAAAATAATTATAATTTTGAAAATCGGTTTTCACGTGTCCCCTTCCCTCCCCCCCGGGTCTCCGATTGCCAAATTTCGTAGCTCTCCGACGCGCGGTCGCGAAACGTATAGTGTATAAGACAGACAGACAGACACACACACACACAGACATTGCCTTTTATTATATAGAAGATTTGTGTGCTGTCCCGTTCATGTTTTGCACATCTATTTTATATTAAAGTTCTTTTAAACACATAAAACCATTTCAAATAAGTTTGAATTTAAATCAATTACTTTATAGATATTTCAGGACAATTTTTACAGCGCGAATTTTTTTAAACACTTGAAAATATACCGATTTATAATTTATCACCTTGAAATGTCAAGGTGTAGTCATTTCTACCATGTAAAATCAACTGTTTTAAGAAGATTTAAGAATATTTAGAACTTAATTGTACAACGAAGAAAATGGCTTACCGTAAAATAACTTTTGCTTTATTCGACTCAAACTTGCAATTAACCGATAATGGGTAAAAATATGTGTTTGCGTCTAGCGTCTACTTTTATTTTGATAACGATATTTAAACAGTGTAATAATACAACTCAACTTAAAATGCATGTAAAAAAATCTGATTTTCTTGCCTGTTACCACTTTAAAAAATGTTTAAAGCAGATAAAGAATTTTTTAAGAACAACTTACGGAAGTTCATGTATATATACAATTTTCACTTCTCTGATGCTGAAATCATTTTTATTGTAGTGGTAATTTGGAATCAACTTGAACAGATGGCTGATATTTAAACATACTAGATCACATTTTAAAATACACACATGCAGCTAATATAATACCTTTGAAACAAACTTACGCAAATGTTTTGCAATCGTTGATAGTGGAAAATTCTAATAAATATTATTCGAATCGTGACATAAATGGCACAAAACAATATTTAATATGAATGTATTAGAAAAACAAACAGAGCATCTTACTAAAGAAAAAATTGTTGGAGTCGCTGTATTAGTAGTGAAGTAAATGTGTATTAGTAAATAATGTATTAGTAGTATTAGTAATAATGTAGTAGTAGTATTAATAAATAATGTATTAGTAGTGAATTATTTAGGTCCTTCTATCTTATCAGGTTTTCAACCCATGAGGTAGACGGCCACAATGTAGCAGAATTATGCAGAAAGTTGGATACAGCTAAAATTTCGAATGGGAAACCAACAGCAATTATTGCAAAAACTTTCAAAGGCAAAAAGTTTCCAGGTATGTAAAGCATAGAATTTTACTTTGCATGGAATGACAAAATTAATCTACTACTCATCACAGAATTCACCTAGTTGCCATAAGCCTACCCACTCTCCATCTACTTACTCATCATCGAATATTTTACTAGTTATAGTTTTCCATCCCATCTACTCTTCATTTTAACTAGTTATAAGCCTACCCCATTCAAACACATTAATGTTCTCATAAACATTTGACTAGTTACAATGTACCATTCAATCCACTTTTAATCTTGACAAGTTATTATAAGCCTACCACAATTCATCTAATCCTTTTCAATATTCTGATTGATAGTCATTATTTATTATAGACTACCACTAGCGGTATACCCGTTCTTCGTTCGGAATATATAATATAAAGACGCTTAAAATTTACTATTATGTACAAATTCTTATATTATTCTATAAATGACATTGTTATTCAAAACATTCTATTAAAATATTTAATTTAATTCTCCTAAAAAGAAATATTAGAATCTGTGTTTTCGCTATACAAAATTATCTTCACAGGCAGATCTCAAGAATAAAACATCTTGGTCTGGTTTGTAAACACATTTACAAAATTGGATCAATTTATACCAAAATAAAAGCGCAATGAAATTGGATCACCATATGCTTATTTTAGCATATGTTGATCCAATGAAGCGCTAAAATAGCATTATAGAAGATATAGCCTTACCAATTTTTCTCTGTTTCAACAATTGGCAAAAGCTAAATATAAATTTGAAAAATCTTTGTCAGATACATTTCTTAATTATTTAAATCGGAAAATATTTAATGAAAATCGTCTGCTGTATAAATTCATTGAGTTTAATTCCCTTGCTTAAGAACATGATATCTATCATTTTATTTCAAATAAATTTGCAGAAAAATATCGTCTGCATAATGCTATCTTTATGGGAAGTTTGTGTTTAACACTTTACAACATAATTGAAAAGTGTTTATGACTTTGTTCATTCTGTCTGTCTGTCCTTTAGCACGATAACTGCCGTAAAAATGACTTTATCAAAATGAAATTTTAGTATGTTGTTCAGACTGTCTGTTGAACTTATGGTAATATAAATTAATAATATCACCCAATTAGTTTTAAATTGAACCCGGGTTGGAAAAATAAAATACATTGAACCCTGTGGGACCTAATTTTTCAAACATTTTTTAAACGAATTTAAAATTCAGAAACTGCTTCGAAAGTTTTAGGAAATATACAAATTATCCAATAAAAAATATAAAAGTTTCAGCAAAATACATTCGGTAGTTTTTTCACTAAAAATTTACATGATAATTACACCCATATTATATGAAGAGATCACGTGACCCACTTCAAATAAAATATGGCATCCATCTTGTGTCAAAATCGTGATTTTTAAAGTTCGTTTTAATTTATATTTAGTGTTGCATCCGTCTTAAAACCGCTTTATTTTTTTTTTCTGAGCATTTTTACTGTCACAACGCAATTACAATATTTGTGAGTTCAAATGATCATCAAACTTTGATTATTTCTACAACGAAGCCTAATTTTCACTTATGGAGAATGTAAATAACACTAAGATGTAGAATGAGTTGTATAAGAGTTGCTGAATTACTTTAACACAAAATTATTTAATTCTGGAGTCTGCAATATCGCTGATATGAATAAAATATTCTTTGATTTTACAGACGATTTTATAGCAGACATTTTAGATGAAGTTTTACGCATAGAGTTAAATTACTTTTACCTCTATGGTTTTAAACAAAATAAATTATTGTAGTACTGTGATGAATGAAATAGAAATGTATGAATGAAATATTTACTGCTTTTACAAAGAAAGCCAGGCGATTTATATTTCGATGACGTTATTTAAATAAAGTTCATTTTTTTCGATGAAGTTTTAAGTTTACAAATATAATGAATTATTGTAATATTGTAATAATTTTAAAAATATTCCCGCTGAATGTATCGCATTTTAGAGATGTTTAAATAAAATTGCATTGCAGCTGGAAAGTGTTTCATAATCAATGCTTTATGCATGATTGATCTTTCTTGTTTATTAATATCTCAGCTACCCCTGGTCTTAGAAACGCGAAACATAGGCTAAATTATAAGTGGAGCTATTTCAAGCCTACCCATAAAATCTTATTAAATTTGATAAGCGGCCATTCTCTCGTTAAGACGAAATAAACACGCATCCCTAAAGACAGATTTTCAATTTTATTTATTACTTTCCCTACAATTCATGGTAATTTATAGGAAAAATATTGGAATCGTATCGAAAATTGCAACTCAATTTTTCGACGGATCTACACGTTTCGAGCACCCTAGAATACAAAAAATATTTTCTTAGCATGATGTCTGTGTTTGTGTCTGTCTGTCTGTGAAATGTATGTATCCACTATAACTCAAAAGCAAATTGACCAAATTTCATAAAATTTTATAGATAAGTCTCTTGTGAATTATCCTTGGTGCTGATTAGATTTTGGTACAATTCGGAATAAAAGAACCTGTCTTTCTGCGTGAAATGACCATCGAATATATATCCACTCTAGCTATAAAACATCAAATTTCACAAAATTTGGTCAATGTAAGTTGTTCGTGGGTGACGCTGGTGCCGATTAGATTTTAGTACGATTCGGGAAAAAAATACCTGGGGTTTTTTTTTTTCTGCGAAATGGCCAGCAAAAATCATCAAAATCTAAAATAAAAAAAACTATGTATGCTCAAATTTATCAATTGAATCCTTGTTTTATACGTATTTTTTTACGCTAAAATGAATAAGACCATTTCTGTTACTTTAGGATTAGTGGGTCTCGAAATATTTTAGATTTTTCGCATTTTTGCCACACTGCCTTTGAAAAAATGTCCCGTTACCAACTGAAAACGAAAATTGAAGTAAAAACACAAATTCAGTGTAATTTCAAATAATTATACGTATTATTTTGTGCAATTAAACTCTATTTAATGAATTATGAAAGAAATTAAAAGAAAATGGATTTGAGTCTGTAGAGAAAGTCATGTGCTGCCCACATCAGATTCTATAGATTGCGTGAACTCCTCTTCTTGACTATTTATCTTGAACACAATGAATGCAGCTATGCAGTTGTTGCTTTGAAAATACAAATTTCTTGTGCCTCCTTGATAGAAGCAGGCATATGAGATATACAGTTATAGCAGATATAGATAAATTAGGTGATTGTAATTGGTTTAGGCCTAAAAAAGCGGTATGTATTAACCAAAAGTTTAAGTACCTCGGTTAAGGTAAGGAGCAAAACATAAATTATCAGTGTGAAAACAATAAACGACTTCAACTTTGATTTCGACTTCATAAGCCTATGCGTCGTTCTTCCATGAAGAAAGTACAAGGAATTTGTTTTGTAGTAATCATTAGCACTATATTCTCACTACACCTTATCGATATCGAATGTATACTTGACTAGATGTTTATAAGCATCGATTATAACTTCACCTCTCATTTATCTTACATAATAATGGAAATGTCAGTGTGTGTGTGTGTGCAGTCTGTAGCGGGAAATCTAAGCGTTGTAAAGCCATGAAATTTGGTACACAGCTACTTGAGGATCCGAATAAGTGTACCTCGGCGTTAGTTTCTTTTATTATTTCGAATTAGTTTTTCAGTAATTTAAAGGCTTGACTTTCCTTTGAGTTCACTAAAAACACCATAAAACGCATGGAGAAAAATGCGGCTCGAGTTTCCATCGAGGCACGGCGGAAAGATCATAGACAAACGTTTCGCTCGCGAAACTGGGAATCCCAGACGACTGGCGCTTCGGTAGTAGGATTTAAAGTTCAGAAATTTAAAATCCCGAGTTTTACAGATAGAGATTTGTATTTTTAAATATAACATCGTAACAGCATTCCTATAAGCATTCGTATAAGCATTCCTTAAAAAAAAGGACGTATTTACGATAGTAATTTCTAAAGTTAGCAATTAAGTTCCAGTTTCTAATAATACAATTTTATACTTATTTGTATTGTAATACAATAAGTATACAAATATTTATTACAATAACTTTTCCGTATAACATTCTGTATATCCAAGTCATACCACAGTATAACAACCGGCATCAAGAGACCTGTTTCACTCTTGTTAGAGCTCATAGAGTAGCTGTTAACTGCACTGGCAGCAGTAAAATGTTGTGCATTATTTGTAATTGTTTTTATGTGAAATATTTCATAGATATTGAAGACAAGGAAAACTGGCACGGAAAACCACTTGGTCTAAAGGGTGTCGACATTATAAAAATGCTTCAAGAAGAATTGACTAAGAAAGACACGGAGTCCAAACCCAAGGCTTCATCTCCGGAATTTGAGCTGACAGAAGTTGATTTCAGCAGCGTCAAGCTATCAGAGGATCCTAGTTATACACTAGGGGAGAAAGTAAGTTTTGTTTTATAAACTACTAACAAAAATACACTGAGTTAGATGGTATACATGCAGTTTAGTAAATTAGAAAATGTTCCACATTCGCAGAATTTTTGCAATTTTTCCACTGCATATTATTTTTCTTGCATTAATAGAAATTATTTTCTGTTTCTAGTTGATCGTCCGTTGATTTCGTGATTTCCGATCCGACCGGACGTATTTCAATTGACCTGCTTGCTCTCTGCATACATTCAATCCCTCTTTTAGCTTGTTCTGCATCCCTCTAAATTCATGTAATGTTGCTTCAGCCTTTCTTAAATGTTTCAAAAGATTTAATATCTACGATTATGACCACTCTTATTACCCTGGACTGCTTAACCACTACATACCGCGTTTATTGTTCCAATGATCACCTGATTCTCTTATAACCGTCGAAACTTCTTGAGTAATAGTAATATTTAGATTAAATACAATTTACCCGACCAGTGCCTAAAATAATTGATATGGATATTTATTAAAGCCAGCTCATATTAAAAATAACAGAAGGACAATATTTACGTAGCTTGTTTCTTCATAAGAAAATTTACTTTCCTATATAAATTCGTAAATCAATAAATTCGGAAGTTATTTAGTTATATAAGGCAACTCAAACTGATTCTTTATTTGGCTGAAGTGATGCAGTGATGAGCATAATTGAGCGCAAACATGGTAATAAGACGGATCGCTTTCGCATTACAGACAATAGTATCTTTGACATGATTTCTAGCTGTTCATTTTGTTCATATGTCTTTCTGTGTGCATGTAATACAGCGAAAGCCACCAGGATTATTTTTAATGTTTTGATATGTAAAATATAGTTTGCAATTAATTAAAACGATTTTTAAATAATAAAGTAACATAAAACGTGACATATGTGGTAAAGCTTATAATGCATTACTCACCAGAAGCAACGGCAAGTACCACTACGAAAAGCTTTTAATGCATTGCTCACCAGGAGCAACTGCAAGTATATATATACTCGTACTACTACTTTTCTGAGACAATTTTCGTACACGTTTCAACTCATTTCAATTCTATTGTACAGAAATTGCCATTCGAATGCATGCATATTTATATACTTTGCCATAAGCATGCATTAAAAGCTTTTCGTAGTGGTACTTGCCGTTGCTTCTGGTGAGTAATGCATTATAAGCTTTACCACATATGTCACGTTTTATGTTACTTTACTTTACTTCCTTTCGATAATTTTAGGTAGCTACCCGTTTTGCGTATGGAACCGCTCTGACAAAACTCGGCCGCAGCAATGACAGAATAATAGCACTAGATGGAGATACCAAAAATTCTACGTATTCCCAAATGTTCAGGGACAGTTTTCCTGACAGATTTGTGGAATGCTTCATCGCGGAACAAAACCTTGTTGGAGTAGCCATAGGAACATCGTGCAGGAAGAGGACGATTCCATTTGTCAGCGCATTTGCAACGTTCTTCACACGAGCAATGGACCAACTGCGAATGGGTGCTATTTCTCAAGCGAACATCAAATGCTGTGGTTCACACTGTGGAGTTTCGATAGGTAAAAGATATCTCTTTTGTACATACTTTACGCTTGTATATCTCATCCGGCTCAAGGAGCTTGAATGTTGCATGCTTCCAGTATTCACTGATTGTAATTTTTTATAAAATTTTGTTCGAATCGCTTTATTAGTTCGTGAGATATCGTCTCCACAGACTCACTGACACACACACACACACACATACGCACACGTACACACACACACATACACACATAAACACATACACACACACACACTACACACACACACACTACACACACACACACACATACACACACACAGACATCACCTCAAAAACGTCTGATTCATGTTCCGGGATGCTTGAAACGTGCTCACTTATCGAAAACTCATTCGAAATTTTGACCCCGTCACAATACTTTCCTTATACATTATGTATATGAGAAAAGTAAAAAATCTGCAAAAGTGTGAAGAGGTGAAATCTAAGACAAATGGCAGAAAAAGTCCGAAACCTTATAAAAGAAGCAAACTTACAGTATGAGAGTAATGGATGTATCAAAAGTGAAAATATTACTAAAACCACACATTCTGCAGTCTAAAATATAGAAAACATTTTTTTATTTTTTGCATTAAAAACGTTATTCAGCTAGGAAAAGCTAATATCAACTAACAGAGATATTGTAATTGAAAACAAATCTCCATAAAGTGGTTAAAATTAAAACACTGGCCAAATTAAATAGTTTTATGGTACTATGCGTTTCTGCGAAAATTTACAAAATTCTATATAGCACATGTAAAGTATGAAAATAATGACCATTAAATACGAAATGTTTTAATAAAATAGCTATTTGGAGCTACTGTTAAAAGATTAGTTCTATAATTAAAGGCTCTATAATTAAAGTAAGTTCTATAATTAAAGGAGTTGTTTAAGGAAAACACCCTATACGAGCACATACAAATCGTGTCACTGTATCGAAGATGAGGGAATGCTGTCAGACTGTGGATAATGTTGGTCCGAGTTCATCAGTAACGTCACATTAATGTTGTCCATTCCATACACATGTTTTACACCAGTGTATCGCACTTTGGTAGTCAATCAAAGTTCTTGTAGCGTTTTCTAGCTTCCACCAGCACAGTTAATGACTATTCACAGTTAATGAGGAAATGATTCACAGTTAAAGACACAGTTAATGAGGAATTCTTACGTGAGTGAAGCAATCCTGCTTGCTACAAGCGTAATATAATTCCAAGTTGTGTAAGTATCTATAGGAACACATTGACGAATTTTGTAACTATGCTTACTATAAATTTGTTTATTTACAGGAGAAGATGGTCCATCTCAGATGGGATTAGAAGATCTGGCAGTATTCCGCACACTTCCTGGCAGTACAGTATTTTACCCGAGTGACGCAGTTTCTACAGAGAGGGCGTGCGAATTGGCTGCTATGACGGAAGGTATATGTTATATCAGGACGTCAAGACCAGAAACTCCTGTTATTTATGAAAATACGGAGGTTTTTAGTGTCGGAAAGTCAAAGGTAGGTATTGCTGGTATTCAAAACGCATTTCACATACATATTGCATTGATTCAAAAATTTATTACAATCATGCTTCTAGTGCACCAAACAGCATTTCTGGGTTGGTGTTGCTCTTCAAAATATTGGAGGTGTTGTTAAAGAAGAGGGTGCGTGCCTACCGTAATAAAGTCTGTTTTTCAACTTTCGTCAACAATAAAATTTATTTCATTTTCTTTTCTGACATGAAAATAAATGTCTGTAAACACGAATATTTAAAAATACCATGATTCATACATTAATTGCATTTTAAAAGTATAAAAAGGAACTGAAATTGGAGAGTAATTATGCAAAAATATATGTGGTCATGCAATTAAAATGTGTAGTTTTTCTCTATTTATTAGACCGCATCATAAAATAACTGTTGATTACGCTAGTCGCAGGTAAATTCACTATCTACTAATCTCTTGCTACTAGCCTATCACAGTAACAGTCAGACTTCACAGACTCGCAAATGTTGCACCATCAGAGATCTGCTGACTGATGACTGACAAAGACTGATGACTGACTGATGACTGACATTCATATCACACATCTACATAAAATCATTTCTAGCTTTAGAACTGCTTTTTTGGGGGGAGAGGGGGTCAGAAAATTTGGATTAGAGGAATTTTTTTAACAATGGTCAGGCATTTGATACACTATCATTCGCCTATACATCGGTTACATGACGTTACCCCTGCCCCCCAATGGGGTGGAAACACACTGCGCTCAGCAACACAATATCCATGCCAGCAAGTGGGACTCGAACCCACAACCCAGCAGCCGAGTGACCACGACGAAAAGCTTGCCTTTGATCGATTAGCCACCATGTCGGCCGGATTAGAAAACATTATTACTTAAGATTTTGCTCTTGCAATTTCATGCTATTGAAGTCCAGTCTTCTATAAATTAACTCCTTTTCTTCCTACTAGTATACATTAAGCTGGTATTCACTACTTATAATCTCCAAAAGCAAACAAGATCTATCAATGTTATTTGCTGCACTGAGGACATGATTTCAAGCTTTAGTGGCATGATTAAGCTTTGATGGTTTATGGTATTGATTATGTGTAGAGATATTAATACCATCTCACTCTTTATTGTAGTACACCCTTGCCGTATATATATCGCAGGACAGCCAAACCTGCTGCATAGTGACCTCCCCCCCCCCCCCCCACACACACACACACACACATATATACACCTCAAATAGGATGCACTACTGTAAAGAGTATAGGACAAGTAACAATGTTGCTTGCTCTGTATAATTTTCAGCTCCACACGAAACCGCCTTTACTCGGTTTGAAGATAAGTGATACTTACCATAAACTTGTTGCATTTGGTGATGAATTTCAATCAGACCATTCCTCTTTACAGTCGCTCGTATAAATCTAATCACAGCACGCTTGTTCCCCTTAACACTTGCAATTTTTTTAGCAATTTATACGCTAATTTTTATTACTGATTATTCCTCTAAATGGTCTTTATATATACCTTCTACCTTCGGCAATTGGACGGGTGCGACCATGCAAGTTATCTGCGATGAGCTCACTGCTTCATTATTTATTGATCAATCCAGAGCCGTTTTTGATCACAGGCAAGGTAGGCAAATGTTGGTGGCGCGCGAAGCTCTTGACGCCCATCTTCCGGCAAATATATCAAAAGTTGTTGTGCAGTGTTAATACTACATACTTATTTACGACGTATATTTATAGCCCGAATTTTCTTCTGAGTAAGATCGAATTAAAATTGCTCGATTTGGGTAACAAAACCAGAATATAATACTTATTTATTTATTTCGATAGCAGCTTTTTTTCTTACTACGTAGACAATGGTTTACTCAAAATGATCGAAAAAGTTACATGACAAATATGCCAAGAGCTGTTATGCAGTGTTAATGCTACTTAAAACTACTGCGAAAACATAAGGAAATTACGATTAAGTAGATATATATTAAGAATACAGTGTCTTTGGTAATTTACAGTTTAAGTTCATTACTTACTGCGATCAGATCAGTAAGCTTTGGAAGAGAGGGAAAATGGCCAACAGTAGGAGATGGCCTGGCCAGTACAGGCAAATGCCTTTAGATTTCAGTAGTCTGACCTTTTTCTTGCCAATATGTATTTCGTTATGTTATTTACAGATGATATTATTTGCTTCAGAAATGTTAGGTCCTCTCTTAGAAAAATCCCTGCGGATGGTTCTGAGATCTGAGAGGTAAAATTCCGTAAGCTAAGTCTAGCTTTAGGCTTAATGCTAACGTCATAAAGTAAATTACGGTCTATTTGATTTACAAAATAGAAAGTCAAGATATCCCAGTACTCGTAGCATGTCAGTGATGACTAAAAGAATACTGAAATACTCATTTTTGATACATTGTACTGAAATCGTTCGAGAATATGCTAGAAACTGTCGTGTATTGTGATAACTATTACACTACATCTACGATAACTCTACATATTCCAACAGCTTTTATCTAGAATTCTTGTTGTAGATTATTCTGCTGCATTAAAATAGTACTCTATATGCTAGTTGGCAGAATCCGACATTTCCTCACTTCACAGCTGGTCCTGTAAATAGTCCTTGCTTCATACCGAGTCTTATAAATATATTTCGCTTCATATCAAGTCTTATAAATGCCAGTTTACTGTACTGTGCATTATATTGCAACATAATCCTTAAAACATTGTAAAATTATAAATTTATATAATTAATTCATTCACAGATTATCAAAAAGAGTGAAAAAGATAAAGTTCTTTTGATTGGAGCTGGTGTAACACTGTATGAAGCTTTGAAAGCTTCAGAAGAGCTAGCAGCAGAAAACGTGCACGTTAGAATACTAGACCCATTTACGATCAAGCCAATAGACAAGGATTCCATTCTACAAAATGCTCGGCAATGTGGAGGGAAGATTATTTCTGTCGAAGATCATTATCCTGAAGGTAAGTTTATAGCAAAATGTCTGAGATTATCTACTCGACTTTCTCATTGCATATTATTGAAGTTCATTTATGTCAGCATGCTTCAAACAGTATTTGATAAAAATCTACTGTATACCCACGATTTCAAATGTTCACATACCTTTCGTGTTGAAATGTCACCAAAATGTTCAAATGTTCACTGATCTTTTTTTGACCAATATAGATTTTGTCATCAATTTACAGATGACATAGTATTCCTTCAAAAATGATGTGATATGTTGTTTCCTCTGAGAAAAATTCCCGTGGTTGGTCTTGAGATCTGAGATCTGAGAGATAAAATTCGGTAAGCTAAGACTAGATTAAGGTACAATGCTAAGAAGGGTTGCTTTTCGTAGAGGACTTATGAAGAAAACTGTGGCGTATTTGCGTTTCTTTTAAAGATTTAATGTTACCTGTAAAGACTATTTAATAAATTCGACTTTTAATATTTATATAACAGTACGCTCTATACCAACTCGTATCAAGACGCTCTATAACAAGGCCTTCAACCCATGGCTCGGCGCCCGATTTTATGCGGCCCGCTAATGAATTTCTAAAATAAAAATACCTTTTGTATAAAAATACTTTTATATCATCACTATAGTATTTTAAATTTTAGAAAAATTAAATATTTTACTATTTTTCTAAATGCAGTTTTGTATACTACTTTTTAGAGACTCTGTGTAATAGAAATATCCGAAGTGGGAAAAAATACTGATGCATAAACAATTAGAGTTCTTCAAATCCCCGTGTTTTACCAACATACAGTGGCGTAACTAATTTCAAGCGCAGTTAAGCAACGTTCTTGCGGACCCAAAAAACATAGAGGCTCAAGAATTATAGGGACCTGAGAAACATGGGGTCCAAAGAGAGATTTACGGAGCCCAGAACAAAACAATATTTTCTTCAAAAAATTTATTGTTATTTTAACATTTATACTTATTAAGTTATTTCTGACATATTAAACTGATTTTTATGATAAATGCGAAAACAATTTTACACAAAATATCCATAGGGCGCGGTAGCCCATTGGTTAGAGCTCTGGAGTTGCACTCGGTAGGCCCGGGTTCGATTCCAGCCACTGCCAAAACTGCCGCCGTGTTCATGCGGAGTACGATCACGCTAAACATGTGGGTCCGAAAGTCCTTCCGAGAGGTTGGTGGTAGGGGAAGGAGGGTACGGTCCCTGTGGATGCCTCCCCCACTGGGTTCCGGTCTAAATTGGGTGGCACTTCCCGACCGTCCAAACAGTTACCTTACACCTTTCTGGTAGGTCGGACGGTCTGGGTTTCAACAACAACAACAACACAAAATATCCATTACTTACTATTATATTCAAAATGTTTCTCAAAATTTGAAAAACGCAGCTGCCTATCAAGCGCGAGGCGGAAACCAGGATGAGGTCAAACGCCTGCGCATGCCTTTAACGGTGGTTTCATTTTGCAATTGCCTTCGCTTCACAGCGGAAAATAGCACACGAAGTATAAATGGTCCAATGTTCTAACGGTTTTTTAATATAAGCTGAAGCAGCGAATAGTTTCTCAAACCATTTTAACAAATTTGAAAATAATTTGCATTCAATAACCTATGATTTACAAAAATTTAAGTGAAACTATTGGAGCTTTAAAAAAATGCAGAAGAGAAAATAAAGGAAATACAGAATTTTAAATTTTTTCACTTATAAAAATGCCCATCCCCCAAATAAATATATAAATAAATAAAAGCATTTTCTTAAATGCTTTTATTTTTATTTTAGCTTTTGAAAAACTTAAATTTTGGAAGATCCTATTATATATTTTGCTTAAAGAGCTAAAATTCGCAGTTAAGCCGCTGCCAATATCAGACGGCTATATGCAGTAAAATATCGCAGTAAAGTTCGCAGATCTTTCTTTGAAATTGTATAACTTTCGTTGTCCATGTGGAAAACAAATTCATTTGGGCAATCGCAAATGTCTCTATAGTGTTAATAGTGGAATGCCTTTCATAGATAAATTCTTATGGTTAAGGTGTGTCTATTACGCAACTTGAGAAAAGAGTCTGAGCTGAAGTAATTCGAGATCTGAAGCTGGATTCCCTACCAGTATATCAGTTGTGTTATGAAATGCGTACCCCTTGTTAATTAATTCTTTCTGAATTTCATTTTCGGAAACGCTTTTTCAAAAATCCATTTTATTCCGTATTCAGCAAATTCTAATTTAGTTTCGATTCTGAATTTTGTTAAATATAAATTGTATACCAAACGGATAGAAGGCCAAATCTTTCACTTCGCCTTCTTGGAGTCTCTCGGTCTGCGCCTGCAACCATTCGCACTTTGATACGTCATGACGTTTCATTGTTTTCAAGCGATACATTTTTATATGAATATATACTGGCGTTATTTTTCTGTGTCGTCACAAGCGCGCGCATTTACACTAAGACGCTTAGGTAAGAGTAAAGTAATTAGTTTCAGTTGGCGATGAAAACCTAAAAGGGTAAAGACGTGCTTGGTCCTCCTTGGTCAGCCTTGGTCTTGACAAAAATTGCTCGCATGATATTAAATATCATGAAATAGTCGAAATTATCATGCGCCTTCGGCGCTAATGAAGGAATTCGCGAAATTTGTATTTTGAGTGAAATTGTCTGCATTTACCAAATCTTTCAACGTATTGCATATGTACTTCTGTTTCCGACGAAGGATAAATGTTTGTCTCCAGATCGTCATGTAAAGTATGCATTCATCAAATATTTTATTGTCATGAGTGAATTAGATTTAAAAGATGTCAAATAAAGGAAGTTAATTAAATTGAGACATCTCCTGCCTCTTCATTCATCGGATCACATCAACACTTCGTTTTGGTTCGTTGGACCCAGTCTCCCGTTGGAATTCTTCACCCCTGGTGTTCCTACAATGTTTTTGTGTCCTCGTCCAACTCCATATCATTCCTAACCTTCGTTGATTCTTCGATATGATCCACCTCGCGCCCGACATCGACCACCCGCCTGCGACGCTAGAGCTTCGATTATTTTCGAACACTCGAAGTGTGAACGTTTCAACCGCTTTTCATGTATCCGCCATTTTTGTTTATTGAATGAAAATATTTATGCAAATAAATACAAATATGATTTTTCCCTCTGAAAAAGAGTGTTTTTTTTTTTCGTGCAAATATTTAAAAAATCTACTTAATTTTTCGAATTTTCGCAAATTTTGTTCACTTTCCTCAATTATTAAATACATTAAAAAAACACGAGCTTCTATACCAAGGGGCTTCGGAATAAGAATAGACATATACGGCTTTCCTGATTTTAATAGTATTTATCAAATACTATTAAAATCATGTATTATCAAACTTTCATAATGTAGAAATGTACAATGAAATCTGTAGAAAACGAAACTTATTTTTAAAACGTAAATCTGCTGAATGCAAATAATTTTTATGGCTTCAAAATCAACGCCTTCTTGGCCACCTGGAAAGATTGTGAAGGGTCTCTAGAAAAACTTTGTGCGTTCTAAGAGAACATAAGGAGAACAGTTTGCTCTTTAAACAGAAACTAAAGCTCAACCTGTGGTACCGACATATTTCGTCAGTGATCATTATCTAATCACTTGGGCATATGAATCTGAATTAGTTGGAATTACTTTTAGATCCCATGAAGTTTCCTATTATACAGATGTCACTGAATTATGTAAATATATACATTAATCCCTATTTTTACATTATTTGCATTTACAGGACTAGTATAAGTCAATTGTCCATATAGATGAAGTTATTAATTAATGAATGAACATTTAACCTTTCCAATTGCAGGAGGTTTGGGAGATGCTGTTTCTTCCGTGGTATCCGAAGAAAAAGACATCCTCTTGAAGAGACTTGCAGTAACAGGACTTCCAAGGAGTGGACCTGGAAATATCCTTCTGGATATGTTCGAGATAAGCTCTCGGTGCATAGTCCAAGCTGTGAAAGAGCTCATCTGAAAGCAATCGCTGAAATAGAAATCAATATGAATAAAACAATGATCTCTTATAAATTCATTTGGAGAGTCGCTAACTGAGCAGTTTTTCTGACCTGGAGATACAGTGCTTTAAAGGATACATGATTTGTTAATTGACTGAAAAAAATGGCGAAACTTTTAGCACGCATTCCTTTTTTTTATCTGTAGGAGGCTAATAATATTAACAGTCGTTAGTTTAGTCATTATTTTATCATATGTATGCTTTTACTAAAAAAGTTTCCATGGATTGGTAATAGCGGCCCTTGAACAAAATTCTGCTATCTGCGTGGAATAGAAGCAAAAGTTTATCACAAAATAAATATAATAACATTGCTTCCGTATCAATGTCTTTACAGATAAAAATTTAAATTAAATTTATTTATTATCAATGAATGAATGTTCCAAACAGCTTGTATTCAGCTGTACAAAAAAAGGCTTCATCACAGAATTCTATTTCTTATAAAATTTTAGTAGCGGATTTACTGTCCCGGAAATTCCATAGGCAGTAATGAGTTTGAGCAAGGCCACCTAGAATAAGATAGCCTTGGTTTGAGACCTTATAATGTCATCATTTTATAATATATCCTTTTTCATTGGATAAAGGATTCTATAGCTCCTTTCCGCTGTCCAAATGACCTCTTTGTCCGTCTATCAAAAAACCCACTCTATGGATTTTGAGGCGAAAAGCTGTTTCGTTTTATTAATGCAAACTGCATCAAATATACAATTTTTAATCCATGAATTTTCCTTTGTTTGAAATGACTCCAGGGTCATTGAACTTCTAAAATTCTTAAAAAATAGATTAACTAGCAAATTTATACTGTATTCTCTTTAAATTCTGTCATTTTAAGGGAAGTTTGCCCAATGTTTTGCATCTTTGTATTTTTAACTTGTTAGTTCGTAAAAATTTCAAAATTTGTTATCAAATTATTATTTTTGCAATTAAATATTAGAATAAAGTGCATTGGAAACTAATAATAGTGTTATGAGCAAATATAGACGTACTTGTCTTAACTTCGTCTGGAAGGTCACGTAATATGATTATGAGAAACCCAGAAAAATTTCAGAAAAACAAAATACAGTTTTAGGTATGTTTTGACTCTTGTGCAGTCATAGACCTCCGAGTAGAAACATCCCAGTTAAGAAATTCGAAAACAAACTCGTTAAGATTTTCGTCACTACCATAATCTGCTCGAAGAGACAGAATAACAGATTAGCCTGTCATCAAGTGCGAGGGGAACGAGATTCCAAGAATGGAGCTGGGGTGGTCTAGGTATCATTGAATTCAGGAGAAAATTCGAAGAAATTGTCTACAGTGGTCTAATGATCACGGTGGGATATAGGAATATATATATGAAAGTAGACCACTCCAGAGAGATTCCACACGAGACACCCGTCAGAGAAGTCACATTGAGAGGAGTTCGCGAGGCGAGCAGATGATGATACTTAGACTCGCATGCCTCTCGCCATTTCAGAGATCTGAGTAAAATATAAAGTTTGGAGAATGATGGCGAATAATAAATATTTCACATGATCGCAAGCTCTGTCTGATTTTGTTTCATTAGCGCATCTCACTCTGCTGCCACCATTGTAATAGATTCGTCGATATATGTTGGAATCGCTATTTACGACGACTCCGAATAGTTAAGCTGGGTGTCCGGAAGTCGTGGGAGTCACCATAGAAAAAGAACGCTTTGGTTCTGAATAATCTTCATCTCTTGCTTTTTGGAAGTGCATGTTTGTCGAATTGTGAGTGCGCTAAAGAAATAAAGCAGAGTATTCAACAAAATCAGACAGAGCTTACGATCATGCGAAGTCCTAACGACTTTGTTTTCGAATTTCTTAACTGGGATTCTTCTACTCGGATATCTATGACTACACAAGAGCCAAAACATACCCAAAACTGTATTCTGTTTTGCTAAAGTTCTTTTGGGTTTCTCACAATGATATTCTCTATAATTACATAATATTTACTTATATACTTGGATTCTTAACATTTAACGCCTTTCATTGCAAAATATTAAACATTAAATTGATACAAATCTGAGAGCTTGTATGTTACATGTAATTTCACTCTTAATTTGTATAGCTAAATTATACTGCATTTGAAGATATTTTTTTACTTAAAAATAACTCATTTGAAGAGTAATTTTGTATACAGAAATAAAATGTATTTTACGAATAAAAACAGCATTTCAAAAGTTTCATAACATTTTCTTCATAATATTTGTGCCTGTACTTTCGTCTGATTCATTTTGGTCGTACACTACACTTAACACAGAATGTACCTTAAACATCTAACCAATGAGATTACTAACAGTGGAAAGTTATAAATAGTTTCAGACAACCATTTCTTAATGGAAGACCCAGACCACTCGAGGCTTTCCAAAGTTTAGAAGCATGCTCCCAGTACAGCAACTAGCCAGCATCGTCAAAATGGTTCTACTCTAATTAAAGTCCTGCAGTTTTGAATAGCTTTTAGACGAATTTACAACAAAAAATTAATAATAATAATATTTCAGATTTTGTATCCAGGTTATATTCTTTTAAAATATTTCCAAAAAATTCTTTAAAATATTATTTTTCAAGTTGGCAGTAGCTTCATGGATAATATACTACTCGTATATGGATAATAAATCACTTATGAACAGGATGCATTTGGCTCTCATGTGTGTGTTAATATAAACTGCTTTGATACCATTAAAATTCATAGCGTAGTTCAAATTATCAATATGCTCCGTATACATATATATACTATAGTCATTGTTCTGGAAATTGTCATTGTTTATCCTATGAACTGTAAAAATCTTAAAACTATCGTTGTAAATTACCATTTTGCCACACAGAAAATAATGCAATGGAAATCTAACATTTTATATAATCCGTGTTCCAATAATTTAAATTACAAAAAAATATTTTTGAGGGATCCCATAATTAAAAAAAAAATTCTATTAATCAGTTGCCTGTGTCAGTCTTTACCCTCCTCCAGATAACAACAAAGTTATAACAATTCAAAAATTTCAAATTTCGAATAGGTGAGGTGGGGAGGGGGGGGGGGCGCGAAGTAAGATTTTTTTTTTAAGTTTTGGAAAAAAGTGAGGAACTATAAGATCTGAAACATTTTTCAGAAATCACAACCATCCGAATACTAAGAAAAAAATCTGATGTGGGCAACACATGACTTTCCTTATATAATGTAATAAATTTACTACTTTTACAGTAAAAAAATAGGATTTTCTTGTAGTAGATACTAATATTCTTTCCAAGATATTGAATTTTCGACAATTAGTCGTCATTTTCATTGATTTAGCGTCATTTTTATCCATTTGGCGAGATTTTCGTTAATTTGGCAACATTTCAAAAAAGTCGCCAAGTTGGCGACATTCCGCCAAATTCGTCGCCAAAATCTCGCCAAGCGTTATGCACTAAGAAATAAGTTTTTCTTAAAGCAGATAAATGACTATTGGCGTTCAAATACAAAAGTATTATTCAAAGTATCTTTTTTCAAGAATGGAACGAGCTAGATCCACGAGAAGGATGTCACTCAATTTATCGCATGGTATTACATATGAAAAGTGTTGTCATGTTTCTCAATAGGAAATATTTTTCTTTTTATTTTATATGACTTGTTGATAATTTTTTTAAAAAATGTACAATATCTCGAGAACGGTTTACGTTAGCGTTCTAAAATTCATGTCAATCGTTTTCTAATGAAAAATTACATAAGAAATGTCTATTTGCGTAACTTTATTAGTGGTTTTAATTTTTTGACGATTTTTTCAAAATTTCATTCGAAAATTTAGGGGGGTTCTGAACATTCGATTGCGTATAAAAACAATAGGCTTCCAGTGTTTACGGATTGTGATTTTTGTACCAAATTTGGTTCGAATCGGTCCATTCGTTCGTCAGTTATTGTCTCCACAGACTCACTGACACACACACATACACACATACTTTCACACACACACACACACAGACATCACTTCAAAAATGTTTGATTCGTGATCAGGGATGCATGAAACGTGCTCTCCCGTCGAAAACTCGAATTCGAATTTTCGACCCCGTCACAATACTTTCCTTATGCATTATGTATATAAGGAAAGTAATAACATGGACTTCGGGTTGGTTAGAAAAAGAGGGGCCTAAGCCTAATAATAAAATTGGGAATTAATATAAGAATCTGAAAATATTTGTGTAGCATATCAAAAATTAGTGGCATCGAAACTAGTAAAATAGCATTTGTTCTCTTTTTCAATGACTGAGTGGAGGGGGTGGTAAAAGAAATGATCATATTTTCGTTTTTTATTAATTTCAAAAACTTAATAAACGAAAATATCCATTTTAGAGATGGAACACATACAAGAAAAATAACAGGGATATTTCAGGTTGATTACAAAAAGAGGGGTAATAAAATATAAAGAGGTGAAACTTAAACATAAAACAGTAAAAATGTTCGAGTAGGATTTCAAAAATTTGGGCATATCAAGGCAAAGATAAAAACACCAAATTTTTTATTTGTATGCCAATGACGTAAAAAAACAGTAACAGACTGGGGGATAAAAATCCTTATTTTTAAGTACAGTTATACATCATCTCCAAACTTACAATTATACATCATCCCCAATCTTACAGTTATACATAATCCCCAATCTTACAGTTATACATAATCCCCAAAATAGGAAAAACCCAAGTACAGGAAAAATAACAGGGATTCTTCAAGTTAATTATATAAAGAGAAAGGGGGCCTTTATATTTTTGCAGTCACTGGGGAAAGAGGGGAAAAGCATTACATATTTGAAATTTTTAATGCGTAAAAAATAATTATTAATACATATGAAACAATTTTCAGCTATAATAACAATTTTCAAAAAGTTAATAAAAATGCAGTTTTTGTATTCTGATACTGATTATGATAAAGGTAAATCTAAATAAACATCTACACTAATGAAACGTGTCCAACCATAAGTCAAAATGTTTGCCAGGTTTTCTGTATAGAATGCAGAGTGCAGTTTGGGTGTAAAATGCAGTCTTGCAGTCTGAGTTGAAAATGCAGTATTGCAGTCTGAGTGTGGAATGCAGTATTGCTGTCTAGGTACACAATGCAGAGTCTTGCTCTTGTAGATAATGTAATCTTAAATGAGAGATATAAATCTTAAATAAAATAAAAGTTATCGAAGTAAAAATTTCAAATATTTAATGGATTTCTAATTATTTGTCAAAATACTCTCCAAAATAGAAACATTCGAAACCTTGGTGAGGCCGATATGTAAATCCTGTCCTGTTCATTGACAGAAATATGTTTTATATGTTTGCATTAAAAGTGTGAACGTATAATTTCTTCATGTAGATCATAGATATATATATTAGTTAAATAATACATTATATTACTATAACTTTTATCCTCCAGGTTCATTCACACAAATTGTGGGCCCTCTTCAACAGGGGTGGACTGGAACAAAAATTCCTATCGGGAAATCTGCCAAGGGGGCGCGAGCACCAAGCACTGAAAGTCTAGTCCTAGATAGTAGAGACCGTGGGCAGACTAGGATTTGAAATTCAATATAGAAAAAATTTACCGGCCCGAAAAAATTTACCGGGAAAAATTATTTTCTTCATTTTATGTCTAAAGTGAAAAATAAAGATATCTGATATGCTTAAAACAACTGGTTTCATTATTCATAGAACAATTTATTTTACAATCGAAGCATTTTAGTATAAATCGATGAATCTTTACACAGATATTCAACAATATCTTCAAAACGAACCGAATTCAGGATATCTTTTTCACAGCACATTAACATTAAAGGCTCCAATCTTTCATCCGTCAAAGTTGATCTCAATCGCGTCTTGACAATCTTCAGTCTGCTAAAGGCTCTTTCACACGATACTTGTGTGAACGATAACGTTAACAAATATTCGTAAGCTTGAAATAGATTGGTGTATGCCGAGGCGTTCAACGAATACCTATACAGGATTTTATAGCAGCATTTCAAGCAATTTCTACATGATTCTTTGCAAGGACTAAACGGAGTTTGCGGGTCTTTTGCGAATTGATTCGCATCCAACTCTGAATGAATGTCCTCATCAATCTTATCAGAAAATTGAGATTTGTTATCCGAATCAGAATCGTAAAACTGACTAGGATCTTCAGAGAGTTTTTCAAGATCAGACTGATGGAATTCTTCCTTCAGTGTTCTTGAAAGAAACCCAAAATCTCGGACGAAAGTTGACAACTCGGATCTTAATTGGGTAGCTTTAACACCAGTCAGTTGGGCAATCTTATTAAGACAGTTTTCAGGGATGCCAGTTAGCTCAAAATCTTTAAACCGTCGTGGATCCAGGCATGCGGTGTCTTTTATAAGTTCTTTGTTGGTGGAAAACCTTTCATCAATACTCGTTTTGATTTGGTCAATAGCCGTACGGAAGACCTCACTTCTGAAGCGGGTAACAGAATCTATTGGTCTAGAATCCTTAGCTAATTCTCCAGACTGTAATTTCTTCTTTGATACTCTTCTTTGACGTAACTCCGTCTCCATTTCTATCTCATCCACATCATTTTTCAAAAAGTAATCGTTCATTTCCTTCACAAAAAGAGACACTTTTTTATACATTGTTTCAAAATCGGAACTCTTAAGTTTCTCCTTCGCAGATTCAACCATGTGCCAAGCCGATAGATAATCAATTCCTTGGGTCTGCAAGTATTCTGATGCTTGTCTCAAAACAGTGTAAATATTAAGAAGTAAGAAAGCTATTAAAACTGTTTGAAACTGGCACCACTTCTGTAAAAGAGCATCTACCTCAAATGTAGCTTTGGCATCGAATTTTGGCGATTCCCTGATGTTAAGGAAAACTTGAAGGAGAACGTAAAAATTCTCCACCTCAGGATTGCTAAAATCTCCTAAAATTTTCTCTAAAGCCGCTTGCTTCGACCACCAACGTGTTTCTCCTATCTTTTGCAGCCTCTTCAGCTTAGATGGACCAATTCTTTTTCTCTTGCTACTTCGGTCCTAATATTCATACGTTTACTGGAATCCGAAATGAAAACAGCGGTAGATTGTAAAAGGCCAATGAAATTTTTGATGGGAAGAATATTTTGGACGACATCTACTGCACACAGGTTTAGCACATGTGCGTAACACCAAATGTATACAGAGTTTGGAGAATTTTCTTTGATGAAGTTTTGAACACCTCTAGATTCACCACACAGATTTGCAGCTCCGTCAAATGATTCGCCTATGATATTTTCCATTTTTAACCCATACATCTCCAGCGCTTCTTTTAATAACTGGTATAAAGCCGAACCAGATGTATCCGAACTTCTTTTAACCGCAAAAAGTCGTTCCTTCATATCTTCATCTAATACATAGCGCAAAATTATGGTCTCCTGGTCGGCTACAGACACATCTTGACTTTCATCCATCTGCACACTGTATTTGCGACCACCAATCTCATTGACGATAGTACTTTTCATGATGAACAGAATTCCGGCTATAATCTTGTTAACAGTGCTCTTCGACAATACCGTCACGAAACTTCCTCTCCCGCAACTGGACGGTTTACCCTTTCGACGCAGCTTTTCACGTCTTTCTTCGCTAGCTTTTATTGCTTTAACAAGATGATTGCTCAAGAGAGCGTCAAATTGTGCCAACAGTAGGATCAGTTCTAAGAAGTTCCCATGTTCGAAACTCCTGTCTCCTAAAGTGCAGAGTGTTTCGTTGCGGTGTGCTCAGTAAGAAAGTCCTTGCTTGCCAATGAATTTTATCATTTCAACAATTCTTTTTAGTACCTCGAGAGATTCGAGTATTTGGCGCCTTCGAAGATCATCCATTTCTTTATTAATTAGGGATCCAATTTCTTACAGTCACAGCTGAGATATGCTGTAACAGCATTATTGTGAGATTTTCTGCATTCATGCTCTTCAATTGATTGATATATGTGGGAAAACCTTGTAAAACCTTCCGTAAACGTTGAGTCAATATCAGAAAAAGCCAAACAGACATTGCAATAAATTGCAATTACTTTTCGATCCTCCACTTTAACAGAAATCCAAAGACGATTCACATACTTTTTTTCTGAAAACTTTCTTTCATACACTCTCTTTTCATCAAGCGGTAAATGTGGCACGGCTTACTGCTAGGTTGGCTAATGTTGTTCATAAGTGACAATCTTTCATTGACAGGTGCACTGTGTGAGAGTCTTTGAAAACAAACATTACCTTTTGTAGTCGAGGTGCTGGGAGAAACGTCACTTTCTGATGAAATTATAGTACGTGATGTCCGTGAATTGTGTTCGTCGAAACTGATAAGCAGGGAATCTTCAGGAATGATGGCGGCTCGCGTACACGTTACTTCACTTCCTTCCTGTCCGATGGCGAACCACTCGATGGCGAAGGCTGTAAAAAAGTCACATTTTTTAGACATTTTTAGACTTTTTAGACAAATTATACATTTTTTCCTTAAATATACCCCAATATTAATTAGCCCAATGTCATCCGATTTATCTTCACTATTGCTGTCTGTATCGGGTCAATCGGCAGTATTGCTATCACCGGTACGGAAACTGATTCCGAAAGATATTCTTCTTTATTTCGGATCACTAGCGCATACTAATAATTCCGCTGTTTTTTTTTTCTTTTCTTCGCTGGGCTCCACTTTTTTTAAAGTTCATTATTCGGATTTTTTTCGGAAACTTAAAACTGAAAACTCTCTTCACCCATTCGTTGGTGGTGTTTAGGTGAACAGAAAATTTAGAATAACAAATAGAGAGCAGCCAAGCTCGATCGCTGCGCTCAAGAAAAACAAGCCAGATGCGTGCGAGAAGTCCTCGATGGATTGATCTTTTAGGCAAGAGGGCGCGCACAGCTTGGCCGATGTCAGTGCGAGACTGCGCGTGACGTCAGGTCCAAGCGGTCGAATAATTTGGCGTATTCGCGATTTCAGTCCGATGCTCGCCATCTAGTGATAAATTTTTGAAACAGAGAGAGAGCAACGAGGTGAACAAACAAGCATGATATTCTGTTACCATTAGAAACAGTGTTGTGAAATTTGCGTCCATTTAAATATCCTTATCGAAATTACAGTCATGATCGATTGAAATATAATTTGGGCATCTCTAGAACTTATTTTGTATTCACTTCTACATAATTTTAGAATGTTGGGTCCATGTATTTTCCCATAGAAAAGAAGAGTAGTGGGGGGCAAAGGATCACGATCTGGGGGGGGGGGGGCTCACAGTGAAATTTAACGGTTTCCCGTTGGGCCAGTCCTCCTCTGCTCTTCAAGTACTTATCACAGGCTCACTCCATATTTCATTTGCCCTTTTAATGATTTTTCGCTCTTTCTCATCCCTCAAAATATATAATCAGTCCGAGACCCCTCTGGAACTCATCCCTGCATTTGAGCATCGTTGTTTCGTCAATTATGAAGCGCCTGGCATGTTGTGCCGTATCTTCGATGTGTGCGTTGAGTATCTTGAAGCTTTGACATCAGTTGGCTGGATTGCAGGTGTGCAGATAGAGTCCATAGGGACCACCACAGTGGGCGGAGCAACGGGATCTGTTTTTCCTGTTGGTCAAGAGAACTGGAGCACAATTCCGAAAAACTATTTTGCAAGGCAGAGTTAGTTTAAGTTATGGGGAAAGTTTGAAGTTTTTTGATCTGCGATTAGTGTGATTATATCAAAGGTCTTTTGCATCGGGTCTGCTTTAATTAATTTGGTGATTTGATTTAAGAAGTTTCCTGACATCATTGATATTGAAATAATCTTGTATTTCTTTAAAGAATTTAATGAATTCTAGAAAGAGTTTAGGGGTTTGATTTGAAGATTTTTGGGCATCTGAGTGCGTGTGGGCCACGTGCTCTTCAGAATTTGTTGTTCTTGTCTCGGCACGCGCCATCGCCACGTTGTCTGTAACAATTTAGAGGTTTTGTGATTTAGGGAGCTGTGGAAAGTTTTCCATGCTCAGGTTTGAATTATCTGATCTATTGGTACGAAGGTTTTGGGGTTTGGTTTTAAGTTCCTGGAACTTGTTACGGTTCCAGGGGTTTTGGGGGCAGAGCCTAAAATTGGCGGGGTGGGCCCCACCACAATTAGCACACTTTGCCGGAAGGTCCCTAGGTTTAAGGCATTCGCGAGTTTGATGGTTTTCTCCGCATTTTAAACACCTGGCGGGAAGCGAGCAATTATCCGAAGAATGGTTGTAATTTTGACAATTGTAACAAATTTTTACTCCCTTTGATTTGAAGGCTTGCACTGCGATTCTCATGTAGAGAATGGAGGTGAGGTTGTAAATTTTATCCCACCCCTCACCTGGCTCTAGGCAGACCAAGAAGATGGGGAGAGGTAACTTATCACGGCGATTTCTAAGCTGTGAAATCCTAACAATCCTGAATCCTTCACGGGATATAGCCTCTTTAATAGAGTCTATGCTAGTTTTGGTTGGCAGCCCTTTTATCACTACTTTTTTTGGTCTTTCGTTTTTTAAGCATATGGAGCTAAAAGGGATTTTATTCTGTGTCAGGTGAGTCTGTACACTCCTGTAATCCTCAACGGATCCTGGAGTGAACTTAATCACTCTCCCGATCAACAGTCCTTCAATTTTAGTGCCTAAAGTTTTGTTTAATTCTTCTATGAGGGTTCCCCAATTACTCGAGGAGTCAACATAGAAGGAAGAAATTTTGGGATTAGGTTCCATTCTCTTCTTCCTGATTATCAAGCGACATGAATTTATTTTTAACCCTTTCGGGACGGCGGCATTCCGAAACTACCGTGGCCCAAAGGACGAAGCGCTTCGTTTCCGAAATGTGCCCAAAAGACGGCTATTTTTCTGCGCTAAGCCTAACTCTCGAAAAAAATTCACTAAAAATCACCCGTTCAACACAGCATTCTACTTTTTTCAGGAAGAAAGGAAATACTTATTTTCTATTTGATGTATATTTTTTATACAAATTTTCTTTTATCAAAATATTAAAAATTTTAGTGTATATATGTTTTAGGTACAGATGGATAATTCTTTGGCATGTCCTTCCGATTTTTTAAAACTGTACCACATACATGCGTATTCTTAGACAACAAATACTTTGCAAGTACAGGAGAGGTAAAAAATTTATCCAAATACAAAGTATATCCTTTTCCTAAAAGTTCACTTAGAAATGTTTTCACAACGCGTTCTCCATACCCACCATCAGAGCTTGATAATCCCGTGTCCTTTCCAGTATACACAAGGAAATTCCATTTATAGCCTCATTCCGATTCTGACGATTTATATATTTTTATTCCATATCTGGACCTTTTCGATGGGATATATTAACGAAATCCCAGCCTTCCTTTCCATGAGAACATAAATAACCTAATCATTTCATTGCCACACATTCCTTTACCGCCCCCTCCCCCACCCACTAAAAAAAAGTACTCTCTTATATTCCTCTAATTCAACAACGAAATCAATAAAAGACAAAACAGAACGAGATCCGGAACTCAATTATAAAATTGTTTATGCTGCGAGAAGTGAGCTGTCTGCTTACGCTACAGAACCATGTTTCATCCCTCCAAATGGAGAAATAATTAATTGGATTCTCCTTGTGCCAAGGTCAAACATCTACAAAATACATTTAAATTGCTTCCACGGGCATTTAGCGCCATCTAGTAGACAAATACATTCAAATTAAAACGTTCCACGTAGAAACACCAATACGTGCCAGTCGTCCTTTAGGGTAAAATTTCCTCCGGCCCGAGGGCGTGCCGTTCGTCCTTGAATGCAAGTTCGCAGCTGGCACGTGGGCGTGCCAATCGTCGCGAAAGGGTTAAGTAGAGGGAAGTCCTTACTAGATGCAGCCTCTCGTGGCATGGCCACAGCTAACTCAGCAGCCGTAACAGCAGGCCTAACTCAGCAGGCTTCCTGCGCTCATTGCGCGGAAGCTCAAAATTTAGTTTGAAAGATTTCGCGATTTTGGTTTTGTATTGACTATACAAAAAATCCTCAGATAAGCTATTCCATGTTTTGATGACATAAGCCGTAGTCTGATAGGATTTCCTAACCAAGAGGTTCTCAGGGGTAGGGGTATCCGCTAGCAAGATAGCATCAGAAGTTATGCTTACCAATATCTCTTTAATGAGTGCCGCCTTGTCGATGTCCTCAACTTCCTCGATGGCGATTTCGGCATCCAGGTGTCTCTTGGCCTAGTCATAGATCTCACAGTGTCTGTGGATATCAAAGGCTTCATTTTCAGGTGTCTCAGGGGTATATCCCACGCTTGCTTCGCATCTGGCAGCGAAGGATGTGAAGTACTCAGGAGTCTTGTGCGCCTGTCGCACCAGCTTCTCAACACGTGCTGCTCCGTCCAAGTCCTTTCTTTTCCTCCTCATCGATCTCCATTGCATCTGCCCAGCTGAGAGTCTCTTTTTGCTTGTCCTTCCTGTGCCTTTCGAAAAGATTATTTTCCTTACTCTTGGTCTGTCTGCCTTTCACGTCCTCCTCTTTGCCTTTGGGTATCTCCTTACTGTCGTTGGCTTTCTTGTCTTTAGACCTAGCCATCTCGGCTATCTCCTGTCGTTCCTCAGTTTGTACACTTTCCTTTATAATCCAATTATATTCCTCTAGTTTCTCCTGTACCTCCTCCTCTGTTTTTCCAAAGCTCTTAACAAATAAATCTCTAATAAGCAGTAATTTCTCTTTTTCCTCCGGCGAAAACATCTTGATTAACTTAGCCCGATATATTCAACCAAAACTTGGTACAATTATACCCAGGCTAGCACTAAAAGCCACCACGTGCAATAATCTCAGGAGCTAGCACGAACGCGTCCGAACACCAGCTCGATCAGTCTCCGAATAGGGCCTGCATTTGAGTGGCATCCGTCCCTCGCTAAGAGCGATCATGCAATTCTCCAAAAATGAAGTATTATTTTAAAGTGTATAATAAGAAATAAAATAAAATTACATATTTAGAATTACTATTTATAATTTAATTGCAAAATTAAGCAAAGTATATTTCGAAGAAAATTCAAAATTTACTACATATTTGAATTTTCTGTTTGTAATTTCATATTCCTTTAATTTTATTTTGTGAAGAAATAAACATGTGAATATTTTTCAATGTAATTGAAAATTAAATTGATTTTTAAGCATTAAAAAAAATCAGTTAATTTCATTATTTAGTTCTAATTGTATTAGAAATTATAAAATTACATATTTAAGATTTGGCAATTTCAAAATTTAAATCATTTTAATAGATATATTTTATATATTTAAATATATTTTAGATTAATATATGAATCAATTCTAAAAAATTAATATGTAAATTAAAAATTAATAAGTATTTTGCACTTGTCTTATAACTTGTTTTTATTATGATTGATAAACAAGTAACTGTGCATTCTAAACCATGTAAAGTTTTGAAAATATGCAATCATTCATATACATATTTGCATAATTGTTTATTTCTTCATTCTAAACAATTTCCAAACATTCACGATCGCTATATTATTTTCGTTTTCATGAGAATACAAATACTGTATGCAAATGAAATACATAGTGACAAACGAATATTGAGTATTGGCTTACATAATTTTGAGCGATTTCAGAATGTAGTCCTAGGATTGTTTAATTTAGTAGCCAATCAAGTTCCATTGCTAACTTAACAATTATCCTACGTGTCTTTCACAGACTAGAGATTAAGCCGACCTCCTAGTGTTGTAGCAAATACTCCAGTCTCCATTGAAATCTTAAATATCAAATTAAAAATATCTAAATTCTAAATAAGTATAAATCATGCAAGATCATAAATTTTTCTGCCGTGTCCTGTGATATAAGGATTTTATTTATGAATACTTACGGTTAGCAACGGATTTAAATCCCAAAGAAGTTATTCAAAACTTTTCATGAATGTCTCTCACACTTGTCAGTTTTGCGAGTGCAAATCGGCAGACAACCAATTTGGTTCTGCCGAAGCACCACTTCTTCACACTACATTTTCATTATCAAAGTTAGTTCTTTTTAGAATATAAATATGCAAAAACTGATCTTCTTTACATTAAAATTTTAAGGGTCTTCTATTAGCATGTGAGGCTTGTATTTAACATTATTGACAGGCGTTCAGAAGGGTGGGACTGGCGGATTTTTCCTTTTGAAATAAAAGTGAAATGTAAATTACTATCGCCCCAAAAAATTCACATGCATGTTTCCTTACTCTATAAATTAACATTTTTAGCAGGACCGATATTAATTAATTAAATTAGCAGTACCGATATTAATAATTTATTTCTTATAATTTCGAATTCATATCATTATCATGTTGAATGTTGTGTTAGAGATTTTCACTTGAAAATGTGAAGTTTTAAAAATATTTGGACAGATGTTTATTGTCAGAAACTGCTTTGTCCTTTTTCAGTGTTGTACAAAATATTAATTGTGTCAAATTGCTTTTCTGTTTGTTATAAATAAAATTGATACTTGACTGTAATACTGCAGCAACAGTTAGTTTATTCTAAAACTAATGCCTTGGTATCATAAATTACACATTGATCATTAATTCCAAGTAGTACAGTTAGTATAATATTTGAGTACATTAAAATATTTTAGATCTTATGACAGCTTTGGTGTTGATAAACATTTCGAAAAGCTTGAGATAGACCTAATATATCTGGTAAATCGGCATTAGAATTTATCAAATTTCTGTAGAATATATCACAAGTTTTTTTATTTCTCTGTGCTAAATTTTACTGTCTAGTATATAAATATTTTATACGACAAACTCATCTTGAGTAATGAAGAAATACTTTTTCTTCAGATAACAAATATTTAGGTGTTTCTTCTATCTAATTTACCACTTTCATAAAAATATTCACAGATTCTTATAATTTTGTTGAAATAAAATAAATTTTATTTTGTTAAGAATGTTATAAGAAAACAATGTATATTTTATATTTCAGTCTCTTGTGAATGTAATATTTCTGTATTTCTTAGAAATAATTATAATACTTCTAAAGAAGTAAGATTTGAATTTATTAAGAAGTTCATTTTAAAATTATATTTTGTTAGTAAGTAATTTTTTTGCAATTATAAGCAAAGTAATTTCATTCTCACAACTTTTTTTATTCATTATTTATAAACAAAGCAATTTCATTCTCACAACTTTTCTTATTCATTATTTTAGTTTATTTTTGTTTGAAATTTTTTTTAACTTCATTTTTAAAACAGAAAGGATCTGTTAAGGCTTAATTTTGCAAAAAGTCACTTTGAGGTAAGAGATTTTATGAACAATCCAAAGCAAACCTAAATTAATTCTGTATAGACCTCTAGTTGCATATTTTTAAAGTAAAGTATTTTATTATTCATTAATTTAAAAATATAATACTCATAATAATAATTGATTAAATATTTAAATTTTTTTTATTTTTCAGGATGCACAAATTTGATGAAATGGAAGAAAAACCTCCTGCACCTCCAGTTAGGTTAACTAGCACACGGTAATTTATATTTCTTATATCTTATCTGCATGATTTAGGATGTTTAATTAGAGCCTTACTTTGAAATATGTTTATAAACTAGTGCTTCATGTTTTTAATATTTAAAGAAAGACAAGTTTACTCTACTAAGGTTGTTTGAACAGATGAGCACTAAGTAAAATTAGAGAAAATATGTTCCTGGAATGTGATAGTTATTGCTTATCAATAAAAAAGGCATGTATTATTAGTCCTATGCCTTTTAATGGCAGAATTTCAAGAAGTCTGAACTTGCTGTATATTGTAGACAAATTATGTTGTTACAGTGCAAAAAATAAATATAGAGACATTTGTTTTTAGCAACGTGCAATAATTATGTTGATTGAACAAATAAATAAATTATAAAAATTCTGAATAATACTTTTTTTATTTCAATGTTTCTTCTAAATTCAGCAAATTGTTTTTTCTGCCTATCTAAAATTAATAATATTTTTCTAATCTTCTTTCTCTCTCCGTATAATACTTACATTTTTAAATCCTGAGAAATTAAGTGGAAAATATTATTTTTCACTTTTGCTTATGTGATCCATTTGAGTTGCCTTAAAGAAATTTATTTATAAATCTGCCCAGTCCCAGTGGTTAGCTGCCAATTATAACAGCCAGTTAGTTCTCTGCAAAATTTTAACAGGCATACTTCAGATCATCCCTAAATGTCATAACAATTTTTAAAGACACAAGCTATTCAGGTTATTTCATGTAAGAAATACATTTTATTTTAAACACACATTCCTTATATAATAATAATAATTTAAAATATCAAGGGATTTTTACCAGAATTATTTACTTTCTTTTCTTAATGCTTAATTTAAGTAAAAACTCCACTTAAAAGTGGATATTTTCCTTTATGCCACTTGTTTCATTTTCTCAATTTTAACCTATAGAAAATAGTCACTAACTTCAGATTCATTTAGTTTTTAGAATCTATTGTCAAGCATAAATGCTAAGAATAAGAAGGTTTATGCTTTTCTAAAAAATCAATAAAATAATTACTATTTCTAATATTTTTGTATAATAAATGCATTACTCTTTGATATGTGCTAAAAATATTTCTAATTATTTATTCATTTTTTTTATTTTTTTAAGATGCATAAACATTTCTTTAATCAGCATCTATTTTCGACAATTAACAGCGAGGAAAAAATCCTAAATACTAAATAAACTAGGGATTAGGGACTATTTTCCATTGGTTAACATGGGAAAAATGAAACAAGTGGCTAGAAGGGGAATATTCTCTTAAAGATACTTTTGTAAATTTGAAGAAATATAAAATACTTTTGAAAACACTAAGTCATAAAAACCTTATGTACAAAATGTCTTGAGTTTCTTTTTTACATTTCAAAAGTTTGAGCTTCCCAATCTTGCTTATATTCATAGTCTATCATATAATTCATTTTAGTTTGAAAAATGAAAAAATATATATATATTTTTTTCTTATTCTCTAGAGATCCAGTTCACAGTGTAGATTTGAAACCACTTCCTAAAGAACCAGAACATGACAAATGGAAAATTAAAATTAAATCTTCTAAAAGTATGTATTCATTTCAACTTTTTATGTGATTTTAATTTATTCTGTTTGACATAAACCTAAAATTAATGTACTGTAGCAAGCATGTATTAGTTAATGTTCCACCTTTTTGATTGAGTGTCTTGATCATGAAACATTTTTCTTTACTTTCTTCTTGGTTGTAAAGTTAACAGAAGTCTTTGAGTGAAATCTGTACGTAAGCTACAATGAAAGTGCCCTCTATATACAGTATGTAAGGTGCAACATGTATACAGACATGTCTTATATTTTCTACATGTGCTCTGACAGTAGATAATATTTAAAACTATGTCATACAGCTGAATATCTGATATTTATAAATTTTGTATCTCTTAAGTTTCAAAAATAAATAAGATAGATATATTTTGCAATATTTGTTTAAAATACAATCTGTTCTACATATTTTTCAATAATACAAAATATAGTTTATACTTCAAAAAATATAAATTTATCATTTCTGTCATTCCCCTCAGTGATGAGTTGAGTTTGTATCTCCTAATTACATCAGTAAAAGGCATAAATAATGGAAATAAATTTATGAAGCTTAAGAAATTATTATTTTATCTTGTTAAACAAATCCTTATGTATAAAAATTTTAACAATGCGAAATTACTGATCTATGTTTACCCCTGAGAATAGGCAACGTTATAGTATTGTTTGAAAAATTATCCTTTTCATCCACTAGATGTGATAGCAATGATCAGCTGAAGAACATTATTTAAATTTTTGTTCTGCATTTGTTTGAAATTTTAGAACTCTGCTATTAACAGGCAACTGAAAATCCTGTTATTTCTGACAGGTATTTAGTTATTGTTAATATGAATTAAAATTTATAGTGTTTTTCTTGTGAATAAAAGCGATTTATACATAGTGCATACTTTGTTTTCCAATGTTAATTTCAATTTCAGAGCAAAAACAACCCCATGTGTCATTCCTGTCACTGTCATTTCTGAAATGAAAACATAATGAGTATGCATTAAAATTCCACTAATCCTGTTAAACAACTCTGTCATCCATTAGAAATCTTATATGTGTTGGAAAAAAAAAATAATGTAAAGCTTTCCAAAACAAGTTTCCTAACAAAAATATGATCTCCAACAGTTTCCAAGATCCATCTGAAAACACACAAAGTACCTGAAAAGTTCCTAAAAACATTCAAGAAAAGTGCAATATGACCAGCCTCTCCTGATTTACAAATATGTAAACCTGCTAAAACAGAATACAAAATAAAGAAAAGAAAGACAAAAATTTATTAATAATAGACAAGTTTTCAAAATCTAACATTTATTAAAAATTTAACTTCAATTTTAAAAGGACTTTTAAACATGTTTACATCTCATAAACACAAACAATTTAAACATTAAAAATAAATAAATGGCCGAACGTACAGTGAAAATATACAAAATGTTAGAATATTAAATTTTATAGAAAACAATGTTAAATAATTAATTAGCATATCAAAACATTAAAGTAATAGAATAATTTGCCAAACAAGAATTTGAAATAGAAATAAACATCAGTTAGCCAAAAGGAAAATTAGAGCATAATTAACATCCTAATTAAAAGTTAAAAACCCAATTACAAATAAGAATTCTAATTACTTTTTAAAAGTTATAGATAACCCAGGTTCAAAAGACCTGAAATTTATAAGTCGAGGGATCAAATTCCTGCCAAATTAGAATAAAAACATATTTAAATATTAAGAAATTGAAGAATTAAAAATGGTTTCACCACATGGTCCAAGATATCTGCAGAGATCAGCCATAGATTACCGAGAATAGTCACTAGATGAGGAACATCCAAGAGAACACCTGATGATGAAATTGGTGGAACAAAAAACGTTTTAGCTCAGCAGATAATCTGGAAAATGGCTGCATCACAAAGTCCAACTCCAAAGGGGATTCTCTATACTAGCCGGACATCCAGAAATGATGAAATGAAATAATTTCTTCAAACTGCTACGCCAGACTTCAGACAACAGAATGAAAAACATAATATACGTCGGGTACTTTTCACCAAAAATGATGATTCAAATCTTCATAAAAAAAAAGCAGCACAGCTATTGGGAAATAAACACTTAACTGGCTGGCAAAACCTTCTCCGCAAACATCATAAATGGTTCTAAATGGCTTGGAATTTCTTGGATCAAAATTTAGATGACAGGAAACTAATTAATAACATCTTCATTCATTTAGTCAGTCTAGATGCAACAAACGTTTGACTCTCACAGCTTCTAAACAAAACAACTTGAGGGCACAGGAGAAAGATTCAAATAAAATGCAACAAAAAAATGCTGGCTATAAACTCAACATAGTCGCTTTCATCCTGATAAAGACACATCACAGGCTTAGCGGGGGATAATAGAACATTTTATTCTGAAGGAATGGAATGTGCATGCCAAAGAAAGCATAAATGCAACTTTATAGGTCTACGTTTTTAACTCTAATCAGTGGAAAAGGCCCATATGCACATTATATAGTGTCAAGATCACTGCCATACATTGCAATGAAAACTATCGATAAACGATAAAATAATTAATTACATACGATTTTAATATTATGGTCAACCAAAAAACTCAAATTTTTAAAGAGAATAGCAATTTTAAAGCAGACGAAAATTAAAAAGAAATGAAGATAAAAGATTTGGAATAATAAAATTCTACAATATTTTAAAATGAACGATTCTGAAGACAAAAATAGAATAAAAATGAAAAATCATGATAAATCAACGAATTCTTAACCGAGAATAACAAATTTAGAATCAAATCAAAGGAGAATAAATGGAACCACAAATTAGCCAATTTAAATAAATTTAAATTGCTAAAACCTAAAAAGTATGAACTTTCACCATTTGGAACACAAAAACTATGGAATGGAATGCTTTTAAAACAGAAGAATATTAAAACCCTAAACAAATAGAAAATTGATAACTAACATTAAGAAATGGGAATAACAATATGTAAATAAATCTCCTGAACCCGTTTAGATTAATAAACAAAATTCCTAAAATTATTAAAGAGCAGCTGCAACCCAACATATGTAAGGCATTGCCAAGAACTTATTCCAAGCAAAAATTTCTAAAAATAACATTTTTCGTACCTAAAAATTGATAATTATTAAATATTCAGCTATACATGTCAGAACAGGGAGTCTGAGAAACTTAAAACATGGTTTACTTGTTTATTTCTGTGATTTATAAGAAGCCTGTTTTTTAAATATAGTGTGAGGTTTGAGCACAGTCATTAAGATCATTAGTTGTGGTATAGCGATACCTGAATTCTATATTTGTCCTCTGCACACAGAACAATTACAACTACAGGAAATGTTCTTGCAGAATATTGGACATAATTCTGCTTTAGTTTTACACCTAATAATGAGGACAATGTAATAAAACTTAAATTCTGATTATGTAGTGTTGTATGCAGTAACTATGTGATCTAATTTCCTTGTTAACCAATCAGGGTTCATAGTTAAGCACTTTCATTATAATAAATTGAAATAATTTCCCCAAGAAAAGACTGAAGCAGCATCAAGAAACAAATTGTACTTAAAGACAAGGGCAATAAGATTCTAGAAAAAAGGACAATATGATTAATCCATATATGAAAATAATAAATAATCAACATCTACTATTTGCCCTAGAAATTTTTGTAGTCATGTAATCATATACTTTTGTAGGATATTAATCAAGTGGTAGCAGCTCTCAGTTAATGATTAAGCCTAATGTACCTTCACATTTAAGTATAAATGACAAAATATTCAACAAAAATCATGAAGTGGAAAAATAATCAATATGCCCATATTGATGTCCAAAATTAGCAAGTACATAGATATTTTTATTTCACCTGTATACTTTATTTTAAATATGGGTGTACTATATTGTGCATCTAACTAACAGAATTTGAATTTCAAACTGTTCCACACACACTTGCAATATTACTTTTATAATTTTATATATTTCTCAATATCTGTATTGCAGTGGTGAATCTGGTTTATAAAGCAAGTCATGTGGAAATGCATCTTAATCCCCCCCCCCTCCCCCCACATTATCAATCACATCCCAATGCTCAAAGGTTTGATGAAGATAAAAGTAATAATTAACAATGTTACTGCTATTGTGTTACACATTGTAACTAGGGAAAGAATTTGCAGAAAATAAATAACAAGATTAACGGAGCATTCGTCAAAAATTCCAAAAATTTATAAGTACTCCTTGAAAAGTTAAATTAATATTAAATGTATAAACTTCAAATTATTAACTTTTTTAATGCAATAATTAAAATTGTGAACATTTAACTAAATTTTTTGCATTTTACATCTATTGTAATTTGTAAAATCCTGTAATTTGAATAATATGGGTTTTTATAGATTTTTTGAAATTAGACTTATTAATAAGTTCTTTAAATAAGTTCTGTTTGTTAAAGGGTTGATAAATTATACTTCATTAACATTTGACATGCATGTAAAACTCTGATTGAAAATCAGAATCTTTAAAAAAGAGTTACAAATATTGTGCAAATTTGTGCCAGGATAAAAACACTATCATAATTATAACTCATCACATAATTTATTCAAAGACATAAATAATGCAAATGAATTGTATATCAATACTGAACAATATGAAACAGTGAATATTAAATAGTTACTTAAAGTAAAATTTTACTCTTCTATCTACTGCTGTGAAACTTTTAAAACTATGAAACCAAAATAGTAGTAAAACTGAACAAAAAATATTGCGGTGCTACAAAGGATATTTACATAAAAGTTTAACCACTGGAAGATTTTGATTCAAGATTCTGTAATGCAGGAATTTAGGTGTAAGACCTTGAATGCTGCCAATCACTAGTTCTATGAAGTCCTCTGTCATTGAGCCACATGCACTGATGCACTAATTTGGTCCCAGGGATCAGCAGAAACTTCGTCACCGCCCTAAACTATTACATTCCTCAGCTCCATTGAAATGAGCAACATGAATGGTCACTGACAGACTGTTTCTTTGGACTACAGATACATGCATCTAATTCCAGTTTTTTAAGCAAAGTGTTATAATTTTTTGTTAAATGCAGAAGATTTTATTTAAATTATTCCTCCAATTCTAATAGTCTGACAGCACCATACTAGTGATACCATAGCATTCACCACTGCTGTATAAACTACATACTCTAACTATATTAATAGTCTTAAGTATTATTTTATTAAGCTGTTCTTCCACTACTATTTTTCAGATATATCTTATTTTATGATGAAACTGTTTAGCAGATATAGTACTGAATAATGCATTTAGATACGATTTACAATGCAAATTTGCATAGTTCAGGTGCTGATAACCCAAATAACAACTGAACCCCATAAACTAAATTCACTCATTTGTAAATTAACCTCATAAACTAGATTTCTTGTTCGCTTAATCTTTAAAATGACTCATTCTAAATATGCTTGGGCTGGAAAAAAATGCTGATGTGCTGAACTTTTTGTTTGATAATTGCTGTTGTCTCCGACATTAAGCTATATACAAATTATTTCTGTAAAAGGGGCCCCAGTGGCAAAAACAAATCACATATCAAAACATATGCCATAGAATGCAAATGCTGTAGCAAAAATAAGCGATACTAATGATTATTCATGTATTCTGTCATTATGTAGACAATGAAGTAGGGAAATACATAAAGTAAGGAAATCATTTGAAGATAATAAAACTAATATTAAGTATTCTCTAGAAACATTTGCTACTATATTATTTTGTGTCTAAGGACATCAAATCTTTGAACAAGTATGAATAACAAAATAATCAGCTAATACCCATATTACCTGCAACAAATTTTGCCTCTTTAGTTATCACTCATTTCATTTCTCACAACTTTGTTCTTGAACCCATGAGATGCAGACTGGTGTAACATCAAGCTTCGAAAACGATACAGCAATTTTTTCTCATGTGCAAATGCAGAAAAAGATCTATCAATTTCAGGAGCCCGTTCTCTTTGTAGATTTAAATTTAGATTCTGGTATGTTGCTAAACTAATTTGCTGTGAGTAATACGACCATATCAAGAAGTTTCACCCTAACTTTAATCTGTTATTAAACCCACGGAATGCAGAGTGGTGTAATGTTAAGCTTTACATAAATGATACAACAATTTGTTCTCATGTGCAGAAAAAAGTTCAGCCAATTTTTTTTCTCTTTATAATTTTTAATTTAGATTTTGGTATATTGCTAAAATAAATTGCTCAGGGAGTTTCAGAAACAAAATTAGTTTCATGTTAATTAAAATGGATGATTGTCAGTATGTTTTGCTTTTGCTGGGGAATTTCAGTGCTTTAATTGTCCTAATAAAAGAATTTTAGGTAAATCCGGAGATCAGGTCACCGCAAATTTTTTTCTAAGTACAAAATCTGGCCAAGTTGGCGCTTTCTTCCGTGTTTTGAAATTGGCTCCACCCATCCTCAGTGACGTCATTTACCGTCTTTAAAAATAGGCTCCTCCTACCAAAATGATGTTTTGGTAGGAGAACCCTATTTCTAAAGACAGGCTATTGTATTTGTTCTAAACAAGATTTTCTAATATAAATGATAATTTAATTTAACTTAAATAACAGTGAATAATACTCATAAAAACATTACAATATCAGATTTTTGTGTATTTTAAGAAAATTAAATGACTTTCTAAAACTGCAGAATAAAAAAATGAATAATACTCATGTAAACGTTCTAAAATCAGATTTTTGTAAAATTTAAAATTTTTATGCTACAATTTTATGTGTGCATATCGCACGTATCAAGATCGCTTTCTCCATCTAACTCAGGATCCATATAAAGGAAGGGGTTCGACCTACAGGTCGAAATTTGTGGAACAAATGTACCAGTGGTCCGTATAGGGGCAGGGATTCGACCTAAAGATCGAAAATTGTGGAACGGGTGTATCAGTGGTCCGTATGTACCAGTGGGCCGTGTAGGGGCAGGGGTTCGACCTAAAGGTCGAAATCTGTGGAACGAATGTACCAGTGGTCCGTACAGGGGCAGGGGTTCGACCTAAAGGTCGTTCTACACTGGAACGGGGCCCCCAGTAATCTCCGGTTTATTAGGAATGGTCGCCTGCGGCGCCCAGACACAGAATATGCTACAATTTTATCTGTGCATATCGCACGTAGCAAAATCACTTTCTCCATGCAACCGAGGATCCGTACAAGGGCAAGGGTTCGACCTAAAGGTCGAAATTTGTGGAATGGATGTACCAGTGGCCTGTGTAGGGGCAGGGGTTCGACCTAAAGGTCGAAATTTATGGAACGGATGTACCAGTGGCCTGTGTAGGGGCAGGGGTTCGACCTAAAGGTCGTTCTACACCGGAACGGGGCCCCCAGTGATCTCCGGTTTATTAAGAACGGTCGCCTGCGGCGCCCAGACACAGAATATGCTACAATTTTATCTGTACATGTCACACATAGCAAAATCACTTTCTTAATGCAACCGAGGATCCGTACAAGGGCAGGGGTTCGACCTAAAGGTCGAAATTTGTGGAACGGATGTACCAGTGGTCCATGTAGGGGCAGGGGTTCGACCTAAAGGTCGAAATTTATGGAACGGATGTACCAGTGGCCCATATAGGGGAAGGGGTTCGACCTAAAGGTCATTCTACTTCGGAACGGGGCCCCCAGTGATCTCAGGTTTTTTAGGAACGGTCGCCTGCGGCACCCAGACGCAGAATATGCTACAATTTTATCTGTGCATGTCGCACGTAGCAAAATCACTTTCTCCATGCAACCGAGGATCCGTACAAGGGCAGGGATTCGAACTAAAGGTCGAAATTTGTGGAACGGATGTACCAGTGGTCCGTGTAGGGGCAGGGGTTCGACCTAAAGGTTGTAATTTGTGAAACGTATGTACCAGTGGTCCGTATGTGCCAGTGGTCCGTGTAGGGGCAGGGGTTCGACCTAAAGGTCGTAATTTGTGAAACGGATGTACCAGTGGTCCGTGTAGGGGCAGGGGTTCTACCTAAATGTCGAAATTTGTGAAAAAGATGTAACAGTGGTCCGTATGTACCAGTGATCCGTGTATGGGCAGAGGTTCGACCTAAAGATCGACATCTGTGGAACGAATGTATAAGTGGTCCGTGTAGGGGCACCTAAAGGTCGTTCATTTTAAAATAAAAAAAAAGAATAATACTTAGAAAGAAGTTTGTACTCTAAAAATTTTAAAAAATTGATATTTATAAAAAGTTTCTACTCTAACTAAAAAGATTAAGAACTTTCAAAGGAGGGAGCAATTTTCTAAACACTGAAAATATAAACCAAGTTTCAAAACACAGGATAATTTAAACAAAAAACACTAACCTTCAGGACTCATCGTCCGACTCAGAGTCAGAACAATGCTGAAATCTTTCTTCCACCTGCTGCTTTATTAAGTCGTCATCATTTGTATGAGGAGGAAAGATGGAAATGATTCCTTTTATAAACATATTCCATGCTTCCTCCCCAACCTCATATCCAAGTCTTCTTTTGTACATATAGGCATACAAATAAGAGTCAAATTGATCTTTAACTTTGCGGGATTTGCTTTTTCTTTTAATCGCTGACCACGTTCCCTCAATCGGATTAGTATGCGCCCCTGTCTAGGGATCTTTAAATTCGTAACTGTGATTCACTTGAAGGTGCATGAAGCCTTTATGTTTAAGGCAATCATACGCCTTCCAACAGTCCGAAATTATTAAAGTCCCCTTCTCGATATACCTTTCAATCACTTCCAGCAAACATTCACGCGATCTATTAGGCACCTTAGCAAAAAAACATTTATTCGTTCCTCTTTCAATTCCTCCAAACACCCACTGTCCAACCACAGGCTTTCCTCTTCCATACTTATTCTTACCAAACTTACTTTCATCTATTTCAACAATCACACCATTACCACCAATCTTAATCTTTTCATTCAAAAAAACACTCGCACAAATATCCCGGCAAAACTGTTTCCAATCAGTAACAGTTTTGTCGGAAATATTTAACTGATTCATAATAAACTTGCACTCACAATCATTAAACCACAATAAAGTCATAATTAAAATATCAATCAAACTCAACTTACTTTTCTCAAACCATGTACCCCTCCTTATACTCCTACTGACATCATGCTGATTCACTCCAGACCTCTTCCGGCACCTCCATTAGAATCCATCAATCCTCCTATCTATCTCACATAACTTTATTTCATCTCCACACTTAGGACAAACATATTTATCACTCATAATCCCTTTCATAACACACCAATTAATCACTTCTTTCAAACCTTTATTCTCCAAATCATAGTAAAATTTTATTCTAGATTCATTCATACCAACATCCATTCTACCACGCTTTACAAAACTACATTCACCTTCCATTTGCTCGCGCATACCAGAAGACATAAGGGAAATATGATCGACGACAAAAGCAAATCCGCAAAACTAAAACTAAAATTAATAATTATTACAAAATAAATCAAATAACGAAAGAACATATAACAATAAGCAAACACGCACAACAATGGCCAAAAATATTGATAGAAATGTTCTTTTACATCAAAAAACTGTAGCAAACAGAGAAACGTATTCTTATTGGATGTTACACAAAAGTGCGTGGCGTATTCTCCAATTTAACCAAGGTGACGTAATCTCCGGATTAGCCGCATTTTATTTTACTTCCAAAACCAGTTGATGCTGTTACATTTTTGTTTTTAGCTACTTATTAAAGCAGTTTTAATGCTAAGTACTTTTTGCAACTGTTAAGGATGCTGTAAGTTCTTTTGTATTATCTGTATCTCTCTTTTATTTATTAATTTATATGAAATTTATTTCTCAGATACAAAAGAAAAAAAAAAAGATCCTGACAAATTGGTGATATCTCCACCTCTTAATTTTGAACACACTTTACATGTTGGATTTGATCCTGACACTGGTGAATTCACAGTAAGTCATAATTATTTTTATATTTCTATTCCTACATACATAGTATGATGTATAATGAAATATTGTGATAAGGTTGTAAAATCAACCTTGAATTTTTGATGGAGAAACATGTTTGAAGCATCCCTGAACTCTAATTGAGCCTTTTTGAAATGATGGCTGTGTGCTTGTATGTATCTGTGTGTCCATTAGATTGTGGAAGTAAATACTGGAATCCTATTGAATTTAAACGTGATCAAATGTTTGGAATCCCCAAATTTTCAAATATATTTTTTAAAACCATTAAAGAATCGTGATCTTCAATAATGTTAATTAAATAATCATTTCATGTGAAACTTTTTAATAGAACATTTTTTAATGAGTACTAGCATGAATCATTCTTGACATATTGCATGTTTTTCAAGGAAATGTATCAAAAAATGTTGCAGTTTAACAAAAATGTTGTGAGTATAATTAGGTCATTTTGCTTGACTAATGAATAAAGTTATTAAATGCCAAATTTCAATTAACCATGATGTTTATTACTTAATGGGTGCTGGCCCATTCTTGACATATTGTATGTTTTTCAAGGAAATGTATCAAAAAAATTAAAAAAAAAAAAAGTGTGAGTATAATTAGGTCATTTTGCTTGACTAATAAAGTTATTAAGTGACAAATTTCAATTGACTGTGATATTTATTACTTAAGATTTGCACAACAAATAAATGAATTTGACTTTTTAAAATAATTTTGTATGTAGTTATCAATAAAAACTCCAAATGTTAAATTCAACACCAAAAACATTATTCCATAGATCCTGTACATAATTATTTCACTGTGAAAGAAGTAAAGTCATTGCATTATGTAGGGAAAGTCATGTAAGGATTACATCAGATTTTTTTTTTATGTGTGTACAGTCAAATTAATTTGAAATGTTCCTGTATAAGTTTCACTATTTAAAATTATTCTTCTCTGGTCTATGGCATCTTATAGGTTTAATGTTACATTTTTTAATTAAAAAGTTTCTGTTTAAATGTTAATTTTGTTCTCAATCTTCAAACAATCTTTAAGCTTGATTTCATGATTTCACGAAAATTTGTCTATTGATTAGTATGGATTCCATTCAAAATTTCTTTGAAAGAGAAGTTTTCAATCTCTCCAATGGTGTTAAGATGGAAACTGTGAAATATTTTTGATCTCTAAGGAACCAATTTGTGTGAAATTATCTCAAAATAGCACTTAAAAATATAATATACTAAAAATCTGATTTGAATTAAATAAAAATTGCTCTGAAGTGTCTTTGCGCCTGATCTGAAGTATACTGTACCAAATTTTGTATATTTGGGTCACTTAAATGTATTACTACACAACCAACAGACAGACAAACATCTTTTATTATTATAGATTACTTCAAAACACAAAAAGTTTATATTTTTTAAAAATTCAAGAAAATTTGTCTATTGATAGTGTTGTGTGCTCCGGCTAACGCACAACCGGCAGTGATCGTATACGGGTGTTCTAAATTATTGGAAGCTCCGGTGCTGCAGGCAAGCGGTTGACGACAAGGTGATAAATCAGATCATGGATGAATTGGATATGAGTCTTCTGTAATGAATGAGATTTATCCATAAATTCCGGGAAGTTTGAACCAATTAGAATTGTATTGCCGGACGTCAGATAAATGGCGAAATGGCGATGTTCGAATAAGAGGGTAAGTCATCTTGGTGAAATAAAAAAATCTTCATAAGATATAATTCACTTTATTTGCATGTTATTATCAATCAGAAACTACATTCCTTCACTACAATTCATTTTGTAAAATAGATTAACATGCTAGAATAATGCTAAATAATGCTCCTGAACATTCAAAGAGATGAAATATTCTTTTGACAAAAAATAATCATTAACATCTCACGTACGTTGAAAATAACTGGTTCTTTTTAAATTAACAATAATGTGATATTTTATTGTAATATTTTATAATTTTTAATAAATTAACCAAATTTAGAATAAGAATTTAGCCATTTTTGCGGCAAGGACAAACATATGTCAGACTCCTTCACGAGTTGATCGCCAACTGAAAAGCTAATTACTTTATTTTTACTTACTGTTTTTAATGTTAATATGCGCTCGTGATGACATGGAAAATAATTCTAATATATTTTCATATAAAAGTATGTATCGCATGAAAACAACAAAAGGTCATGTATCAAAGCGTGAATGGTTGCTAACGTAGACTGAGAGACTTTAAGAAGGCGAGGTGGCAGATTTGACTATTTATCAGTTGGAATACAATTTATTTTTAAGAACAAAATTCAGAATCGAAATGAAATTAAAATTTGCAGAATACGAAAAAATAAAATAGATTTTTGAAAAAGGCTTTTCCGAAAATGAAATTTAGAAATAATTAATTAACAAGGGGTATGAATTTCATAACAATAGTATGGATTCCATTCAAAATTTATCTGAAAGAAAAGGTTTTAATCTTTTTGATGGTGTTAAGACGGAAACTCTGCGATAATATTTTCAATCGCTAAGCAACCAATTTGTGTAAAATTCACTCAAAATTGTGCCTAAAAATTTAGTAACTCAAAATCTAGTTTGAATTAAATAAAATCATTCCGAGGTGTCTTTAGGTCTGAACTAAAGTATTACTGTACAAAATTTTTTAACTGTGGATCACTTAGATATTCCACTATGTGACCAACAGACAGACAAACATTTTCTTTTATTATTATAGATATAAAATGTGTTTTAAAGTGTCGCTACATTAAAAAAAAATTACTGAAAAATCTTGAAACATCAAGGACAATCAATTTGTTTTATTTTTAAGTGTGAAATAAATTTATTAATGTAATGATTTTTTTAATCACTGGTTAATAAATATTTTCCTTTTTTTTCTAGGGTTTACCAGAAACATGGTCAATGTTGTTAAAAAACTCAAATATAAGTAAATCTGAACAGAAAGAAAATCCTCAAGCTGTGCTTGATGTCCTCAATTGGTACGATACTTCAACTAAAGAAACCGAAGATTCAAAGTATATGACGATCAACAAAACATTAGGTAAAATTATTCACATCAATCTTTTTCTAAGTAACTATATCTGCAAAACTAGAACTGTTAAGTGTCTATTATTTTATTTCATTTTTACTCTATATGAAATATATTTATTTTAGTTTGTTCATTTGAATAATTGCTACACTCATTTAAAAATTTCAATAGTATTTTTTATATCAAGGATGGACATGTTATGTTTGTAATAAGTAAAAACACTTTGTGCAAAGGATTAAAACTTGAGGAATGGATTTAAGCAAGGCTCAAAATGTACCAATGCAAACTAGAACGGTGTTCCGGTTCGTGAAATTATTAAAAATATCATTCTTGTTCCCATCCTTGAAATCCCCTTTGCCAGTGCTAGAGATCCAACAAACCCGAAATCAAAAAGACAATTTGAACCCATTTCATCTGTTTTATGTTTGGTTTGTTGGTCCTCTAGCACTGATGATGGGTATCCAATGTATCCCTAAAACAGCTAGTTGCATTGTTATTCTATTTGTGCGTAAATATGTTGTTCAAGATTTCCTAAAGTTTTATTTATATCTAGAAGTTAAACCAAAATTTTAGACACCAATCTTTTCTTCCAATTCTTTTATGCCATCATATTACATCTTAACAACATAATTTTTCTATTCCTTAGTTTTTCTCAATTGTTAGATAGTGTAGAGAGTATAAATAAATTTCTTCCATTTTCTTGATAGAAGCAAATATATAAAAATCAGATTTCTACTATTGTTTTAAGACTATTATGAGCCCCTTAAAGACACCAAGATGTGATAACCATTCAAAAAATTCATTTTTCATTTGGTAGCTTAAAACATTAAATAAGTTCTGCAGATTACAGAGGCACCTTCTCGGGTCCTAAAGTACCTGTGTACCAAATTTCATGGCCATATGATGTTTATATTTACTAGATTGAAATATTCAGCTTATGCTAATTATCTCAGGTCCTACATAAGTGAATGCTACTTAAGTACTAATACAAATGCAGATATTACCATGCAATTTTAAAATTGCCCATTTTGAATCAAAATCATTTCCACTTTTATATGCAACTAAATAAGTGCCTGCTACTTAAATAAAATAGATACAAAGAACACCATACTCAATTTCCAAATCACCTATTTTGAAATAAAATCATTCTCATTCTACAAATAAAATCTCAAAATCTCTCATTATCTATGATCACACATCAGGAGGTACACATCCATTATGTTCATACACAAATGGACAACATAATCCCTAAATTAGATTAAGGACACAACGTTAGACAGAAGATCTTTTACTAAAACTTCTTATAATATCATGAAAATTTCATTGATATATTATTTAAAACTAAATTTAATCCTAATAGTTCACTTCATAGTTTTGATGTCGTTTCTTTATTTCTAGTATTCCCGTTGACATTGTTATTAAAATTATTGCCTAAAAACTCCAACATCACAATTTTAAAACCCCTACTATTGACGTAATCACTTCTGCTTTGAATATTGTTGCAGAAACAAATTACTTTGGCTTCCACGATGCAATTTACTTGCAAACTTCTGGCGCCCTTATGGATAGCCCATTATCTGGTATTTTGGCCGAGGCAGTTTTGCAGGAGCTCGAGAATGAAGTTTTGCCTTTTTTAACGATCCAACCCATTCTTTGGTGCCATTACTTGGATTATGTTTTTATTATTTGGGATAGTAATTTAAATGATCTCTTTCTTTTTTTGGCTAAGATAAATGATTTTTACCCTTCAATTAATTTTACTGTTGAGCATGAATTCAATTGTTCTTTACCTTTCCTTGATGTTCTGGTTACCTGTTCCGCTTTTGGTTTCCACACTTCTGTTTTCCCGGCCACTCAACTAGCTGCTCATACCCTAGGGTGAGTCAGATGGCCTGGGTTTTCTACACTTCTGTTTTCCCGTAAACTATCTTTTACTAACTCCTGTATCCCCGCTAATTCTTATTATCCTATTTCCTCTAAAAAAGCCACTTTTAATGCTTATTTTAATTGCTCATTTAATGTTTGTTCTTCTATCCCTGCTTTGACTGATGAAATGAATTTTATTTTTAATCTTGGCCGTGAGGCTGCTTATTCTTTTGAGTTTATATATTTTGAGTTTATATCTTATAAGATTTTCACCTATGTTCGCCTTAAATTTACTCAAATTGATACTAAACTTGTTGCTTTAAAAGATCATTTAGCTTATAAATCTAGTTTTCCTTACCATCCTAAGATCTTCCATCCCTTTATTCAATTCTGTCATGAATTTGGTTTCAAGTCTGCTGACTCTAATATTACCACTTTATTTAACCATATTCATTCTGATAAACTTGGGGATATTGATAACTTTAAAAGCTATGCTGGGGTGTATGTGGTTCCCCTGTTGTCTCCCGATGGTGACTATAAATTTTATATTGGCAGTACCAAACACAGTGTTGGCATCTGTTTAGCAGAGCATTCTCATGATATCAAAGGTGGTAAACTTTCTACGTCTCTTGCTCAATATGTAGTTGATGATAATTTCTTACCCTTTTTTTAAACAACTTTCCTTTTAATGCGTTATAATAATCCATGTAATATTCTCCTTTATGAATCCCTTTGTATTTATATCTACTGTGCGTCGATTTGTAATTTTGATCCCATTCAAATTTTAAGTTATGCTTGGCGACTCATTCTCGACTCTATGTAATTCAAGTCTCTTCATAGTTATCTTTGACGTCATTCTCATAAAGATCGGGCTTGACTGTCTTTTCGAATTTGCATTTTTCCCTATAATAAAATACTATTTTACAATTGTATTTTTCTCTTGATATACTTACATTTTGAATCCGTTTAAAATGTATTTTATATTTTCTGTGTATATTTCTTGGATAATAGTCTGTTCATTTACTAACTTTATATTTATTTATGCAAATTTGCTATGTTACTGGTCTATATATGAACGATCCATATTTACTTTCCATGTAGCCACAGATGAAGAGCTTATTAACGTTTGAAAGCGCTCTGGCATTTTTAATACTTTGTACATCTTATAAGAAGTTCTAATAAAAGACCTTCTGTCTAACATTATGTCCTTAATGTTATTTAGTTGAAATCAGACGTGATACCAAATTATTTATTAACATGAACCCCCTTCTATAAGCATAGCTTCGGTATGTTGAAGACTTTCTGGGAAAGGGTTCACAAGGATGAAAATGATTACTCAATGTGATCACTTAAAAATTACAAAAATTAAAATTATATACTTATGAAATAGAATTTTTTTTTCTTAGTTAGAATACTAAGATATATGAAGAACTTTTCACCAAATTATAGAATTTTGCTAATCTTAGTTTTCAGATTCAATAATATATATATCAGATAATGTAAAAAGTGCGAGTTTTGTATTTAAAAAGAATAAATATAAAGGAAATATCCTATGAATTTGGTTCAGACATTGTTAGAAAAAACGTTCTTTGATCTTTTCGATGGTGTTCAAAAAGATCAAAGGTTCTTCGATCTTTAAGATGGAAACTCTGTGAAAATATTTTTGATCACTAAGGAACCGATTTATTTAAAAAGGCTAAAACGTAAAATGACTAAAAAACTTATTTGAAATTAAGAAAATAACATCAAGGTGCACCTTCCCGGGTCCTAAAGTACCTGTGTATCAAATTTCATGGCCGTATGATGTTTATATTTACCATTACAGACTGCACAGACATCTCCATTTATTAAGTTACATGTACCTTTTATATCATGAAAAGTAAAAATTTTAAATTAAAGATGTAAACAACAAGCACCAAGTGCTACCCAAGAAGTATTTTCTCAAAATATGTTTTTACCCTGCTTTAATATACTTCATGTAAATTCTATAGCATCTATATTCATGAAATTTTGCAAAAGCATAAAATTTAATATTATGCATCTAGTGAACCTTTTCATTGCTTGGTATTTCAAAAAAGAGTTTGGAAAATATGCTTATTATTGATACGTAATAATTTTCAAACTCATACACACTTTTTAAAAATACCAAACACTTTAAGTGGAAAAGCTTAGGCTCGTCAGATGTGCAATCATGAATTTAATGCTTCTGTAAAATTTGATTAATGATTTAATTTGATAATTTAGATGTTATAGAATTTACAAAGCAGGAAAAAACATATTTTGAGATAAAGTTCTTTGAACATACTTTAGAATGAATATGATCCTTGTTCACATTTTTAATTTAAATTTTTTTAAGTAAAGCTTCATAATTTTACTTTTCATCAGATGAAATTTACATAAACTATATATTTTTGTAATCAGCAGAACTTATTTTATTTCTTGAGTTGCTAAATGAATAATAGATTTTCTTAATGTTTAGTATATCTTGGTCCCCTTACCAGGTCAAAAACAGTGGGTACTAATCAAAAGATTAAATACAACTGCAAAGGCAACAAGCAGGGAAAGGTTTGCTTTTTGCTTGTTGCCTTCGAAGTTGTATTTAATTTGATGAAAGCCCTGCCTCCTTCATCATCTCATGATGTTCTTGAAACAATTGTAGCCACCTAATTTCCATCTCTGCTTCTATCAAGGAATTGCAAAGAATTTGTAATTTCTCAAGCAGCAACTATATTCATTATAATAGAGAAAAGAGACCAAAATCTATGTTTGATGCTGTTTGCATTCTTTAGCATATAAACTAAAAGAGAAAGAAACAAATTTAATAAAAATGTAAATTGATATTAACAGAATTTAATTTTTGTCTAGTGTCTTGTGACCATATACATGCTTCGTAGTTTTGATCAACAATTTTTTTCAAAACTATAGATCAGATGTGTTGCTAATCACTCTGCATAGTTTTTATTATGATTATAACCTGAAGTGAAGCATATAACCATATATACTCTTTTGCAAAAAAAATGAAGCACCCCTAAAAAATAATCCAATCATCTCGAAATTTTGCATGCAACTTCCTTTATATAAAGTATGCAAATGATTAAATTTGTAAGGCCAATGAGTGTTACCTTCGGTCTTGTTTAAGTATAGAAAAGTCTGCTACATCATAACATATCTTTATATATGTAAGCAACATTCAACTGTTTGTTTTTCTATGTTTTTTTTTAATTTGTCCTCAAATATATAGTGAGTACATAAATAAAAAAAGAAGTTAATTTAAGATATATCTGAATCTGACAGTGCACTCTAACATCAACCAAGCACTTTGTTATAAAATGTTGGGTTAACTTTATTGTAAGTCAGTATCTATGCTATCACCCCAGCCTCTTTACATTTAATTAATATATAATTCATTTTTTTCTAGATTTCATATTTATTTTCAGAAATATATAGATTCTATATTATTTTCGTACTCCTCTAAAAAGTCACTATGATAGCATACTTATATATGAAATATGTATAAAATTATAGCCGTAAACAAATTTTCCACTGACATCATTGTTTTCCTGTAGCGGAACTTGTCAGCCTTTGGTGTCCAAGTAGGTGATCTATTTTACATATTAAATAATTTTTATTTCTTTTCTTTTACAATTCATATATCATTCTAGTACTGTATTGTTTGTTTTAATTTATAATTTTTCTTTGTTTTGTATTATCTTAAAAATAAAATTGTTGTCAATAAAACGTCATTGATATTATATATGTATTTGTTATAATATATCCATTTATTTTTAGTTCCAATATTCAACAATACACATGTATAGGAAAGTTTGACGTGTAACAGCATTACACAAATCCCTTTTCATGTTTTAATGTTTAGAGATCTTTGTGCCTCAGTGCTTTTCATTTTTCACAAAACTTTTTTTTATATCTATGTATAAGAGGTTTTTGTAGGCATTAGGCCGGCATGTTTGAAAAGGAAAGACAAACATTACAATTTAATAAAGCTGCTTTTCTTGTAAGCTTTTGGCCACTAAAAATTATTCTGTGAATTTTTAGATTTTCTAAAAATAAAATAATTTTTTAGTTTGAAGTGGAAATAAAATATGACAATTGAAGATTGCCTTTGGCAAATAAAAGTTTTATTTAGTGATTGAGTTAGCAAAATGTAACAAAATTCCAGCACAATTCTTATATAAGCATAATGCAAATTTATTGTGAATTTATAATATTATAGTTTGTTGTTATTGTTTTTTGTATAGTCTATTTACTTACTAATTAATTTGAAACATTTATTGTAATTTAACAACTGAAACTCAAATTAAAAAAACAAAAATTAAATAGAATACACATACTGACTGTAAATCACCTCTGCCTTCAAAAATAAATGCACAAACAGTTTCCATAATCCTTAAAAATCTTTGAAAAGTGCTTGATTTTTATTTTGGTTTTCAAGGCCCTTAACAGTGTTTGAATTGGCAGCAAAGTCCTTGAAACTCCTTGAATTTTTTTTTTATCTCTCATTCTCATGATGTAAATCAGACATTTTTCATTAGTCATCTGATTTCACCCAAAATTTTGGCAATTCATGTGCATATGTACAGTAGTTTAGCTTATGTGCCTTTGCTACGTTGTATCTTTAAATATCGGAAATCCCAATTTTAAAATCTGAATAAAATTTGTTCTAAAAGTGGTCCTTAAATAGTGCTTGAATTTTCATTTTGAAAAGGAGTGGGAACCCTGATAAGCCATAACTGCAAAATTTATTATAATTATAGCAGGCTTTAGCAATAAAGATGCTTATTACCATTATATTATTTTACATGTTTATGTGTCTTTTAAAAAGGGATCAAACAAAAATTATTTTTTATGCTTGTTTTTAATTCATTGATAATATTATATCTTATAGATCCAGCTGTTGGGTTAAGTTATTTTAGTGATCCAGGATCTTGCAATGCTTTAATGAATGTGCCGACCAGTGTAAGCATATTTTATGGTTCATTTTTTGTAAATTTACTTGCATATCCATTACACTATTTATATATTTATTATTTCACTTTAGTTACCAAAAACAGATGTACAAATGAGACATGTTGAGGAGAAAGAAAGTATCATTGCCGAATCTCTGCCTTCATCATGCTCAGAAAGCACCAATACAATTGTAAGCAATTGTCTTTGTTATTATTTACATAATTTTAAATTGGCTTCCAGCAGCTTAATGATTACAACTCTGGAATTCAGACTAATATTCAAAGTAATATTACAATAAAACTACTTCCACTTCTAAGTAGTGATCCTCTCCAAATCACAGCTATTTATACTAGGTACAGAATGTTCCGATAAAGATAGCATTACTCAAGACCTCTGGAGATCAGTCATTTTGAATAGTTACTAATGTGCAGAAAAGATTCATATAAAGTTCTCAATATCTGTTAAGCCTGTCAGAACTTCTGTAATTAAGCTAATTGAGTAAGCTAGTTTATTAGTCTGAAAAATAAATACTTCATTAGCCAATAGCATAAAAAGGTTGAATAAGGTATTAAACAATTTTAAAAGCAGAAAAGAGCCTCTTTCATCAGAATAAATCGGAGCACTAGTAGCAACAAAGGCAGGCACTTGTCTCTTGTTTGCTCATTTTGGTCATAAGTATGTTTGCCTTCACTTATATTTATTCATTTATAAATATTCATAATTACAAAAAGGTTATTAGTATTCTGCAAAATTATAAGGAAACTGTAATATATGTTATTGTGTTATGTCTATATTAATTAATCTGTAGGTAAAAATCAAATGTTGGACACATCAAACTTTTTTTTATTCCTTTCATGTTTATAAATGCTATTTATTCTTTATTTTACAGTACATGAATCCTTTAGAGGAAGAATTTGACCGAAGTTCTGCTGAAGTGGATTCAGATTTACCATTATCAGATCTCCACATATCAAATAATAACAACAGTAATATTTCTAAAGCGAAAAAGAAGAAAATCAGTGATGAAGAAGTGATTGTAAAGTTAAGAGTAATTGTTTCTTCCGATGATCCTAACAAGAAATATGCAAAACTGGAGAAAATTGGACAAGGGTAATTAACTAAAGTTACTAATATACTAGTCTGTCATTTATAACACTTAAATTTTTATATTCTTATACTAATAAAGTAATTGTTACTGAAATTCACCAATTTCATGATTCTGGTGGAAAAGCACATTTTAAGAGTGTCTGAATACATTTATGATGCTTTTAGAAAAATCTCTGTCTGTGTGTATGTCTAGGTAGTGCAAATATGATTACTTAAGAGCAGACTTACATATTACTATAACATTTTATGTGCAGATATATCAGAACTTGCACTAAACGTTATCGAATTACAATTTGCAAATCAATATTGTTTTTTTGTAAATAAATTAAAGAAATGCATAGCAAATGTGCTATTAAAGAAAAATTCTTCCGCATCCTCCAATTTTTTTTTATAAATGTAAATTGAAAATCTTGTTACTTTCATTGATTTTTATCTTTTGGAAAAGCTATGACTACAGTTAGTTGATCAGATCTTGGACAAATTCAAAATTTAAGATTTTCTTAGCATTATTCTCTATTGAGAATCAATAATTCCTGGAATAGTAATAACAGTACACTAAATTAATAGTTTAAAGTATGTTAAGCACATTAAATGTCACACAAAATTAACCCTTCATCCCCCCCCCTCCCCCCGCTCTCCTTCTACATACACCTTGCGAACACAATTTAAAATAGCTCTGATCAAGTGCTAGAGGGAATATCAGAATCTTGCCTCAATTTTCAAATTACATGCTATTCACAAAAGCAAAAAATAAATAAAATTAAACTAGAAACAGGGCGAGAATGTGTGGCTTAAATTCTCCTAGGTGGGCATGCACAATAAAATTCACAAGTAAGAAGGTCATACTTTGCAATACAGGGATTTTTATGGAAGATGTGTTCGTTGCTTTATAATCGGTTAAGAGTACCAAATTTAAAATTCAACATGAAATCAATTTTTTTTTTTTTTGTTGAAATCTGAATGTATACACAGAACTTTTTGCAAAACTATAGAATTATGCTAATCTTAGTTTTGGGATACTATGAAAGAAGTATCACATAACCTAAAAAATGCAAATTGTGATGTATTTAAAAAAAATAAATAAATATGAAGAAATTTTCCTACAGATTTTGTTCAAACATTGTTTTTCTGATGGTGTCAAGATAAAAACGCTGATAATATTTTTGATAGCTAAGGAACCAATTTGTGTGAAAATGCTAAAACATAAAATATATATGAAGAAGTGTATGCTAAGAAGTACCTGTGTACCAAATTTAATATTTTTATAATGCTTAGATTTTCAGCTACAAACCACATACACAGACATGCACAGAAACAGACATCTTCTTTTATTATGTAAGATTCAGTACAGTTTTTAACCTGTTCGGGACCAGCGTGTCATATATGCCTCCAAGAACTTCCTCATTCCTCGGCCCGATGGTGCAAGTTTGCCTCGAACTCGAGACAGCTACAAGAGCCCATCAGTGCAAATGTGCATCGCGAAACTAAAACATTTCTACCAAAAATTTTAATAACACTAGATGGCTCTAGAACCCCATAATTTTTGCAAAGTTAGTTCCTTGAATTATTGACTTTCATATTTCAGTTTCGTTTTTGATTTTCATTAGGAGCCTGACTAAGTTGATAATATAAACAAATGCACATGCAAACATTTGTAGTTGCCTGGCAATTTAAAAGGCACGTCAACTGAGATATTTAAAGGAAATATTTCTATCATGGTAGCTGTTTTGTGCTTATTTTAATGGAAGGGTCATGTATGGTATGTTTAGAATGTTAAATGGGAGGGGGAGGATGGCTGGGATTTTGTGTTGCTGTTTTCAGAGAGAGTGTGTATTAGATAGAAAGATTTTAGTTAGACACATAGTAAAAATTGTGGCAAAGGGAATTTAATATCTCTCAAAAAGTGAAATTTCGCAATTAATGAATGAACCTGATAGTGATGTAAGTGAAGAAAGTGGGGTAATTGATATGTGTGTTAGTGATGTCGATTATTCGGAAGACACCAATGTGTATGATGCAGTTGATAATTCTGAACTATATAATGGAATTCAAAGATCTGCCATCACTTCAGTTTTCTGCATACTGTGGACTAAATATAAACAGTTCAGAGCCTCTTTTAAAAGAAATAGATTATTTTAATAAGTATTTCAGTGATAAAATAATAGAAGTAATAGTCAATGGAACAAATAATTTTTCAAGGCTCACACTTGAAAAATAAATAACAGAACCAGGTCCCTCAAGTGCATTAGCACTTAAGTGTTTTAGAGATGTCACAGGAAATGAAATGAGAATTTTTTTGCACTAGTAATGCTTATGAGCATTATCAAAAAGCCTACAATAAAGATGTATTTTTCTACAAACGTGATGTTTTCTACTCCCTTTAACTTTTTTATATCAAGAAATCGCTTTCTGGATATTTTATGTTATTTGTACTTTAATTTGGAGCCTGATGCTAAAAAATTGGAGAAAATATCACAAGTTCTTGATTTCTTAGTTAAAATGTTCTGGATGATGTACATACCAGAAAGGGAAATTTGTATCGATGAAAGTTTATTTGCATTGAAAGGAAGATTAGGTTTTTGACAATATATTCCATCAAAATGCTCACGATATGGTATTAAAATTTATAAACTATGTTAGTCAATTTCAGGTTACATATGGAACTTTTTAGTGTACACAGGGAAAGACACACAACTTTTGGAAACAAGCAGATTATATGGAGAAAGAGTAGTAAAGACTTTATTAGCGGACTTGTCAAGTCATGGATATAATCTGTATCTTGACAGATTTTTTATTTCTCCACAACTAGCATTACACCTTATTTCAAATCAAACAAATATTTGTGGTATGGTGTCAAAGCACAGGAAAGGCATGCCTAAAAACTTATCTCGGAAGTTTCCAAAAAACAAATCTTGGCATTTCAGAAGAAAAGCGTAAATATTTTTGGGTTCAAAGGTAAGAAAATGATGAGTTTGTTTACGAAACAAACTGGCCAACAGCTTACAAAAAGTTAAATCTAGGGTTATTTATCAAATTATTGAAAAATACATTGAACCTAAAACGGGAAAATCAACATCAACATTTCCAGTGTTTAATCCTTTACGGTTAACTGCTTGACATTTTCCTGGCTTACATGTTAATTTAAATGGGGAAAAATCTCAAAGGTGTATAGTTTGTTTTAAAAGTTCCCTGAAAGAAAAGTGCTACAAGCAATCGCTTTACGAGTGCAAAATTTGCAACGTAGGACTCTGTATTGAACCCTGTTTTGAAAAATTTCATACATTACAAAACATTCAATAGAGATGTGTGATTACCTAAAAAATTGCAGGATATATAATAATATGTTTATAATATTATTATATTTTATATTTAGAATAAGTGTTATTTTTAGATTAGTAGTAATATTTAGATTTTTGAGTTTAGAATTAAGTTTTCATGTAATTGCTTTATAACCGTATTTCTACTATATTTCATATTATATTTACATTTCATATTGCTAAATAATTACTCTTTCAATCGCTAAGTTGGTGTTCATATGACAATCCAGTTGTAGACTTATTTCAAAGTAAAACTGATTTAATATGAAATTTTTGCCGTGTTAGGCTTAGCTGCAAAAAGTGCCAGGGCTTGAAGTGGCAGACGATTCTTGTTGCACTCGGGACCAGGGAAACGTCGTTTTCTTGACTCTTCGGTCATGAATGGGTTAAGAAAACACAATTACTGTATGACCTCTTTAAAAAATGTTACAATGCCCAATTTATATTAATTAAACTCAAAACTAAATAAAATTGTATACTTCCATCTTTGATTGGCTTCACTTTTAAACAATCCTTTCTTCATTCAGTTTTACATAGATAGTTGGCAAACTAAATATAACACACTCTTCAGACTTCCTGTACCTCACTGTTTTATGAAAAGAAAAAGTTTTAGATTTATTTTTTTTTTCTCCGAGTTCACAATGTACGAAAGCACCCTCTAAATAACTGTAATGTGATTTTTTTTTATTATTATTATTAATGCAAAGGCACATAGATACAAATCAATTGGCCCCCATGCGTCACGCAGTGATTCATGAAGCCAGAGTTGAGCACAACAAAAAGAGAAAACAGAAGCATAACAGGAACAAAAATAACAAGAACAATGTAATGTAATGTAGATATAATGTAATGTGATGTAGATATATTTCTCTATCATAGAATATTCTTTAAGGTATTATTATGCATCTAATGTGAGTAGTATTATCTGTTTAATTTATTATTTCATTTATACACAATTACATCTAAAATTGACCTTAATTTTTATTACATAATATAAACACATGTTTTTAGAGCTTCTGGAACTGTATACACTGCCAAAGAAAAAAGCACTGGACTGGAGGTTGCCATAAAACAGATGAACTTAGCAAATCAGCCAAAGAAGGAACTCATTATCAATGAGATTCTTGTAATGCGTGAAAAAAAGCATCCAAACATAGTTAACTATTTGGACAGCTTTCTAGTTGAAGATGAACTTTGGGTGAGCCTTTTTAGTTTCCTTATGATGAATAGTATTTGATTTGAAAAGTTTTATAATGGGATTGAAAATCTGAATTTGATTTTATTGTGAGCTTGCATATTTTTAAGCACCATGAAACATAAATCAACTATATTTAGTGTGTATTTATTCTAGCTCTAAAACTGTTCATATTTTTATGAAATTTAGCAATTTATTGAACCATGAATTAATATGGTGTTCATTAGATTTTGCTACAAGTGAAAGAAGTGGCTCTTTCTGGAAGCAGCCTGTAAAAATCATAAAAAAAAATTAATATAATAAATATACTTAACTATATTAATAAAATTGTTTAGTAAGCAATTTTTGGTGAAAAAGAAAGTTAAATGTATGGCATTATTGATATATTAAACTGCATTACTGTGTTTACATGAATTGTTCTCAAAATATTTCTCATTTTTTATTTACTTGAGATGGTCTTATTATGTGCTTTTATGTTGCCACATAAATTTAAATAAAAAAATTTGCCAAATAAAAAAAATGAGTACTTTAAAGGCTTCACATTTAATACAGTATCAAATAAGTATTCATTTCTTATATTATTGAGCAATTAAAATAAATCAATCTTATTATGATGAATATGAGCAACAATGGGAGAAAAATTCAATTTGAGTTTAGGAAATTTCATGTGCTACCTACTTATTTTTTTACATTAAAAAGAATAAAATTAACACTGTGTAACTAGCTTCTCATACCAATGTCTTAGTAAATGAAAATGACTTTTAATTTATTTGACCTGAAAATGCAGAACAAGTATTCATTAAAGATCAAGTTATAATAATACTTTTGACTCATAAATGCTGTGTCAAATATAGTATAGAGGTTAAAGAAGTCCCTTCCCAAACAGGACATTGTGGGTTCGAATCCAGAGATGTACTCAAAAATAAAAAATTCTGATTTTTTTTAAATCTGCCATATAAATTTTTGAAACATATTTTTTTATATGAATGTAAAATAGATAGTCTATTTGACATAGTAAGGGTGATTCTGTATGAGTCCATTTCACATCCATTTCCCATCCATTTCATTGTTGCCATGAATGTTCATTAGACATCTATAGATGCTATATGGAGCTATATGGATGCTATATGTAATCTGGATGTAATGTGTGGTGTGGGAAATTTGTGACATTTTTTCTATTCATAGGTTGTGATGGAATACTTACCAGGTGGATCCCTCACTGATGTAGTTACTGAAACTTGTATGGATGAGGGTCAAATCTCAGCTGTTTGCCGTGAGGTAGGATTATTGTATGCTTTCATCTGAACATTTTTTAAATGTGTTTGTTCAGTTTCAAAATTAACTGTTGTTTTTTTATGGAGGTAAAGATAAGTGTAAATTTTTCTATAAATAGCCAGTATTATTTAAGAAATTTCACTTTGCGAATATATTTTTGCAGGTCATTTGTCATTGATTTCAATTTTAATATAATAATATGCTATATTTAAAACATCACGAGCATGAATTTAAAATCAGTTAAAAAATTTTAACTTATAGTTAAAATTTTTTAACTGATTTTAAACTCATGCTCGTGAACAGCAATTTGGTGACTACAGGTTGGTGACTCTTGAACAGCAATTTGATGACTACAGCCCAAATCTGGCCCATGAGGCCCTTAATTATAGCCTTCTATATTTATGTCTGCTAGCAGCATAAATCTGAATACTTTTAATTCACTGAAAATTCATCAAACTTAAATTTTTGTGACTAGTTATCACCAAATATAAAATTGATGAGATAGATTATAGGATTATGATCCTGGCTATTGTCTAATCCTATCTGAAAAGATTTTTCTGTTCTCAAAAAAAAAAATCAATGATCTCATATTTAAAATTTATAGTGAAACTTTCATAACTTGAATCTTTAAGGAAACAATAAACTACCTTAAGTTACAGAAAATCTGAATTACAGAATAAATATCCCAGATTATTCAAAAATGTTAAATTTCCCAAACTCAGCATTTCTGTACAGTTTTCCAGTTGTGCAGGAATCCATGGCAACAACAAATTAGTACCTTGCAATAAAATTTATTATCCTCAACAGAGCAACAGAGGATAACTCCTTAACAGAAGGAATTTTGAAGAAAAATAAGTTATCAAAAGCACAAGTAATTTTAGCAAGGCATCAATTTTTAATAACCTATTTAAATCATTTAGTTTATTTACCCAGCTTTATAATACTCCAGCCTTTCAAGATCAATTTCAAGGTGCCCAGTAAAACAGAACATTAAAATTTATCATTGGGATATGCCTGCTAATTAGTATGTTTAAATTTGAACACGCTAAAAATCATTCAATAATATCTTGTCACATTTATCAATAGAATGCCTTCTTTTAGTTTAATTTATATTGGTCCACAACTGACCATCTGTAGTGCCATCGAAAACAGATAGATTTAAATTAACTCACATGAATCCTGAGATGATATTCAAAGTTGCAGATATTGTAAATAATTCAAAGACAAGTATGAGAAGCATCTCCACACTTGAAAAGATGTTTCTCCTAAATAAATTTTTTTTTCTAGATATCTCATTTTATACTAGTCAAGTATAAATGTTAGAGTTGCATATATATAATTCATGACTGCTTTATGAAAATCACAAATTTTGTTAATTTTAGTACTTTTACCAATTTATATATGATTAAAAGGATACAAAAATTATATGATTATCTCCCTTTTAGGTTCTTCAAGCATTAGAGTTCTTACATAAAAACCAAGTCATTCACAGGGATATAAAAAGTGATAATGTCTTGCTGGGAATGGATGGCAGTGTCAAACTAAGTATAATTGATATATCTTATTTTTACCAAATATTATCTCCAAATGATTGCATCTGAATTTTTTTTCCTTATATGAATTGTATGTATTTCTTAAAATGTGGTATAAAGAAAAAATGGAATAAAAATAAATCGTTTGAAGTATATATTTCAGTAATAAAATCTTGATTATGGTGACTAATTAATGAGTTATTAAAATAATAAATTATAATTTACATAAACTGCATCCAATGATTTTAAAATTATAATGTGAAGCTCTAATTACTGTGCACATTTTGTAAGTGGTTTAGAATATATATTTCAATAATAAAATCATGATTGTGATTGCTAATTTGATTATGGTGTCTAATTAATGAGTTATTGAAATAATAAATCATAATTTACATAAGCTACATACAATGATTTCCAAACTCCAATTACTGTGCTCCCTTTCTTTTGTTTTGTGTCTCTTAAAACTGATCACTTTTTAATTTTTACTAACAAATTTATTTTTTACCCCCAGCATTGTCGGTATACATGCAGTTCACTAAAAAAAAAAACTTTCCATTCTTTCTAAATTTGTAATTTTACACTGCCTATATTTTATATGTATTCACAAAATCTGTTTTCTATTTAATAAATCTGCATGCATCAATTTGATAATGAATAGTGTACTTGGAAAGCCTCTAGCCAACGTAATTTTAAAATAACTTTTTTCTGTACCTAGCAGAAATATCCGATCTTTAAATAAGGCAATTGAATTTCATTTAGTATACAGAAATATATTGCTATTACAAATCCCACTTATCTGGAACTTGGCCGCCAGACAGGCCTATAAGATAAAAGTTCATGGTAAAGGGATAGAAATTGCATTTTCTGTTGATTCAGAGACCCCAGACACACCATGATAGAAATTTGCTTTTTGCCAAATGCTAAACAATTTAAATCAGAGGAGTGGCAATTACAACATCCATATCATCCTTCTCCTGGCCCATCACCTCTCGAATGAACTTTTTGACCTACAGATGTATTATGCCCATACTCCACGTAGACACTGGGATAGTTTTGGGCTGCAGCTAGGATCAAACCAGGGACCAACGTGTGCAATTCTCTCGCCTTAACCACTGAGCTATCCCAGTCCATATAGAAATTTAAGTACACTTAGAAAAATACAGAATTGTAATTGGAAATATACTTAGAAAAAGTGTACTTAACTTCTGTATGGGCTCAACAGAAATGTAAGTACATTTAGAAAAAAATACAGTAGCATTACAACAGGAACAATAAGGGGAAAAAGTCAAAAATGGTAGTAAAAATGGGCTTGTCCTATATTTTTCTTTAGTTTTTTTACATTGGTGTTCCAAACACATTAAAACTCAATCATAGCTTTGAAGTGCTTTGCTTACACAAAGTATGGATTATTTGGAGTAGAACTGTAGTATGGTAAAATTAACATGATGATTTGTAGAGAGTCAACTGTAACTACAGTAAGCTTATGCTTGATCCAAAGTGCTAATTAATATATTTGATAAAACTATGATAAAATTATGAGTCAGAAATTTAGAACAAAGTTTTATTTGCTGCAAATTGAAAAATGATCATTGTTAAATTGCTGGTTATAAGTATGTGCCATTTTGAGATCAAATTTATGGTGTAAATTATTGAAATGTAAATAAAGCTGCTTTAAAATTTAAATGACTAACCAAGAAACCTGTAAATTACCATTGAATTTTTGAATTTAAGAACTTTTGAATAAAACCTCCAAATAACCCATATACTATTAGAATAGGCTTGTTCTTACTTGCTAATATCGGCATAAAACATTGTCAAAATTTTGCTGAACATTTCTCCAATGGTAATAAAAACAATTGCCAAAATTGGAAAATTTCATGCTTCATTGGAATTGCATGATCCAATATCATTTGACATTAGGGGAAATTTCAGTGCAAAACAGATTTTATGTAATTACTTTGCTTCCATGTTCTATAAATTTTAAGGGTGATGCAGAAAGAGCTAAAACATTTTAAGGATTAAAAGTAAAACATTTAAAATTTTATAATGAACATGTATAGAAGCTAATTAAACAATATAAAAGTATGAGTTTAGACTCAAAATTTTGGCATTGATGGACCAGTTTGGCTCTTATCATCATTTCATAAAAACAAATATTTATTGTCATTTAATTTTATAAAATATGTGCTGTTATCAAGTTAATTTGCAGAAAATTAATCACAATAAACTAGACTTCTATATTTTGTGCATTTCACTTAGAGATGGTCCAAGAGAAATACCCAGTATGACTATTTTACAACAATTCTTAATATAAAATCATGTCCTTTATACAGTAGACAACATTGATAGGTAAGACCAGTTTTATTCTGAGTGCTGATCAACATTAATTAACCATTACTATAATAGTATCAAAAGCTTATTGTGTTATAATTTTCTACATCTCAGTATAACTGAAAGTTAGTTTTACTATACATTTATTCACTAATCATTAATTTTAATACTGAAAACCTTAATGTATATTTTTACTCATTGATGAAATTTCAAGGAGTAAATATGTTTTTGGTACATACTAGATGTGCAATTGTAGATTTTAATAACTTTTCTTTCGATGGTGGTAATTTTTTTTTACTATTTCTTATTTTATGTAAAACAAAAAGATTTGATATTTGGAATATAAAGTTCTGTTTTTCTTTTGCTAGCTGATTTTGGTTTCTGTGCACAAATATCACCAGAACAAAGTAAAAGAAACACTATGGTTGGAACCCCATATTGGATGGCACCAGAGGTAGTGACCAAGAAACAGTATGGACCCAAAGTGGATATCTGGTCTCTGGGTATCATGGCTATTGAAATGATTGAAGGAGAGCCTCCATATCTTAATGAAAATCCATTAAGAGTAAGCACAATAATCTTAAGGCATTTTCTGTAAATCAGTGTCTATCTCTTCCTATACTTTTTAACCCATTGAAATTTAATAGACAAACTTTGTATTAAATTGCTAATATATCCATGGTACTTGCATTCCTTAAAAGTCCTTAAAACTGCTTTATCCCTGATTTTGATTTTTAATGAACTTAAAACTATTTAAATTTGTATTAAAAGACACTTTAAAAGGACACAATTTTCTTACAGATATCACAACTCAAAAATTTCAACAAAAGTAGGAAAAATTGTCTCCCTTCCAAGAGAGGTGATCAGCTCGCAAGTTGTGCAATTTTTCACAATGCCATATGAAAAAGGGGTTGAGGTGTTTATATTTTCTGGTTCCCATTTCTTCCACTGACCTGGTAGAAACCCTAAACCTAATTACCTGAGTTTAATTTAACTTCAGCACCCATAATCAAAATGTTCCTGAAAATTGTAATATTATTTCATTTTAGTGTGCAGTTATATCCATAACCACCTGATCTTTCAATAAGAAAAACTTTCTTCTATTTTTAAGCTTTATTTGTAAAAGTCTCTAAAATTCTCGTAAAATGCCCCCCTTTCCTACTTGTGGTCATTTGTAAAAACGAATCATCAAAAGTCTGCCAAATATTTTTAAATCAGCAAGATCCAATATATGTCAATTTTGCTCAAATTTAAAGAAATTTTTATATGTGAATTGTGACAGCAGAACTTTTTATAAACATTCTTCAATATTTCTGATTTAATCTTTTCATGCATTGGACCTACTTTTTTCACAGTTCTTCAACTTTTTCTTCTGCAGTCCTTAAAGGATGCTTAAAAAATGCTTAATATTTTTTTTTTATAAAAAATGCGCAAGAACCTTGATATTCATTATAAACATTTTCCAAAACATTCAATTACTCATCTTCTTTTATATTTCAGTGTTATTTAACAATAACATGCATATTAACTTTTGTTATGGCAATATTCTCATGCTGTCAAAAAATGCAAATAGATTGATGGTTAAGTTTTGTTTACATTACTCATCAGAATTTGTAATATAAAGAAAATAAAAAGTTCCATTCTCCGCAGTGACTGGATAACTGAAATTTGCAATATTTTAAGGACACAGAATTAACATGTAGTTTTTAAATGTGTAATCATACCAAAAAAATAATTTTATATCACAGGCTAACATGTAAGTGTACATAAATAGATTTTTAAGTATATATAAATGCCAGAATATTTGTCATATTTCTTAATACAAAACTGTGAGCCATTTACAAAGCTGAGCAAAATATAATAGCTGTAGTGTAACAATTTAATAAATTCTAAACAACTACAGCAGCAATTTTATTACACTAATCAGACAAAGTATTAAGTTTTGTAAGCTTTCCTTTGCGTAAGAAAACAACAATCCTTGGTGATAGATGTTTTTTTAATGTTATCAACTTAAAAAAGAACCATAATATAGTGAGAAAGGCAAGTACATCATTTGTATTGATTTCATTGACTTTCTTATGTAAAATTGCCTTTATCTGGACAGGATTGAGTATATTTTCATTTTAATGATATGTCATGGTCTTGTTGAAAAAAACAATTGACAGGCCATAACAGTTTTGAAATCCCCCCCCCCCCCCTCTTTTTTATTATAAAATTAAACATACTGCGAAAAAAAAAATCAGAATTAGCTTCAGCTCGACAGAACCTAAATGGTTTTGTGGGAATAACGCCTTGTGAAATAAACTCCAATAAATTTCTATAAGTTTATTCATCGTTTTCAGTCTCAAAACCCAATGCGAAATCCAATTATATATCTTTGTAAGACTTTTAGAAAGCTACAAATTATTCGCTAGCTAAAATATCAAAATTAGAACTACCTTTCCAAAATAGTTCAAAATATTAAAATATCTAAATTGTAACTACTATATTTTGAAAACTAAAAACCGTATCAGAAATAAAATTATATATTTTTGCACAACTTTTAAAGGGCCACAAATTACTCACTTACTGTTCATAACTAGAACTTTTAGTTTTCGAGATAAGCATTACAGTCTTTAAAAATAGAAAATTTTTAATCTTCAACTTGACAAAACAATTGATTGAAAACTTGACTTTCTAAAAACAAATTATTGAACGAAAAGCTGTATTTTCTACTGAACATATTTATTACTTATTATTTATATCTATTTTTTATAGTTTAGAGGATATTTCTAGTGAAAGTAAGATAAGTGAAGCAAACTCTTGCTTGGACAAACTGTTTTTGGGAGAAAAGAAAAAATAAGTTTAAAATATTAAAATGATGAAACTAATATTATATTTTCATATATGGTACCATATATCTGGCAAAACAAATAATATAATTTTTTTGCATTTTATCTATTGGGTTTGATATAAACATCCAAAGTATTTACATTTTTTATAATGCTCCAATTTCAACCAGATACTCCTACCATGGCATAGATATTTATTCATGTCAAAAGAATAAAATGAAAAGCATGTACCTTTCATTTAATTGTTCAAGGTCAAAGGGTGTTATAGATGCAAGGACATAAGTGTATAATATCTCTCATTGCTTATATTTTCTTTTTAGGCATTATACTTAATTGCAACAAATGGGAGACCCGATATCAAGGATAAAGAAAAACTATCTTCAACTTTTCAGGATTTTTTAGACAAGTGCCTAGAAGTAGATGTGGATAAGCGGTTTTCTGCATCATCACTTCTAAAGGTAATGGAATTTCTTACAGTATTATATACTATCCGCCTTCTGCGACCAGCCTGTTTGCTACCCTTGAAAATTCTGACCGTGGCAAACTCGCTGGCCCCATAACAAAGTTTTAGTTTAATGACATTAAAACTAATAATGGAATTTTAAGATGAAGAATAATGTTTTGAGGGGAGGGGGGGTTCTTGAAAATTAATTTGTAAAGTGAATTTGTTCTAATGTTTGTGAACTGTGAGATTCTGAGGATTTCTGTACCTGTAACCCTAGCAAAGGGATCCCTTTGATGTGTACTCACAGCCGGGATCCTATGTTTTTTTATAGAGGTATGCTCCTCTATTTTTTGTTTTACATAAATGAAATTGTATCCTTTTGTCTGCATTTTTAGTATTACATCGCAAATGACATGAATGTATTTTTGAGACTGATGATGTTGAATATGAATTTAGTATTTAAGAAATAACGATGCTGCTTTGACCATATGCTGCTCAGCTTTTTATTTATTTTTTTATTTCTTCAGTGTTTTAAGTTTTTTAATTGTGGTCCCAACCACCACCTGATGTATGCAATACATCGCCACAATTCAATCCACCATAATTCAATCATTTAAATTTTATAATGACCATATGCTAAGCTCTTAATTCGGTCATTTAAAATATGTCATTTATCATCATAAGTGGATAATCCCATTTTAATTTGCTTAACAGTATAAATCTGATGGTCTTTACTTGCAATTTTAAATTGTTCAACTCTATTATATCTTCGCCTTGTTAGACAGTTATAGCAATCTTGATGACAGATTAATTTCTCCACCACCACTCCCACCACCACCTGATCACCTCTTCAATCAAAATCCAACTACTAACGCAACAAAGTGAAAGGTTTGGGTTGACTTGTAAGAAAAAATGATGTTTTTAAAAAATTAATAAATGCATTTCAAGCAAATTGAAATTTAAAATGAAAAGTAACTTATTTCGAAAATAATTTTTATTCCAATAAAATGGATGAATAATTTATCCCAATAAAATGGATGAATAATTTATTCCAATAAAATGGATGGTTTGTTTTAGTTTAATGATGTTAACACTAATAATTAAATTTTAAGATGAAAAATAATGTATTCCAAAAACAAAAACATTCATTTTTTAAGTTTGTATATATTAAAAGCTTTTTTGTTTTTAATAAAAACACGAAACAAAATTATGAACACCCATAATACCAATAGTCCACTGTTAAAATAAACTCTAACCTGAATAGAATGTTTACAAATTAAACAAAAATCTAAATACAATTCTAGAATAGAAGTCGAAAACCTGTTAAATCAGAACAATTTTAGCCTCTGTTTAAATCAGAACAATTTTAAAACAATATAAGTAAAATACACTATAAACGTGTAAATACACTTAAAAAGAGAAGTTTATGTTCTTAAAAGACAATAATGAAGTAAAATAAATTCTTATCTTGATACGGATAAACCGCTCCAAAAAAACTGCTAACACAACAAAGTGAAAGATTTGGGTTGTGTTGTAAGAAAAAATAACGTTTTTAAAAAGTTAATGAATGCATTTTAAGCAAATTGAAATTTAAAATGAAAAGTAATTTATTTCGAAAATAGTAATTTATTCCAATAAAATGGAAGAATAATTTATTCAAATAAAATGGATGGTTTGTTTTAGTTTAATGATGTACATTCATTATTTGGCAGGCACAAATATCCAATGTTCTATTCGATTTCGCGTATCTGATGCAACCTCATCAGAACCGTGATGTCAGAACCTCACCTCCACCATAGAAACACTGTGCGTCTGCGTGCGCATGTGGGTGAAAAATCGATCCCTTCTTTTGCAGTTTGGCCGGGAAATTGAAAATCATTACTTCCTTAAAATCCGGATTGTGTGGCTACTTTTTCTTATTTCTTGACCAGATTGAGCTTGTAAGAATACCTGATCTTTGAGCTTTCTAAAAATATAAATTATTAATCAAAATAGTCGGTACTTTTCCCAACGTGGGGATTTAAAAATGAAAGTTCGTTTTTTTTTAGCCAAAAATGACTTGTTTTAAAATCTTTAAAAAATATTAGAATTTGTCTCTGAGATTTGAAATTGATATATTTTTACTCGCAGTTGTCTGCTCTTTCCGGTCGCATGATTTGTTTTTTTTCTATGACATCTGGATGGTGGAGAAAAAAAGGGAAAAAATGGTCGAAACCACATAAAACATTAAATAGCAAAAAATTAATTCAAATTTTAAAAATCGGTGTTCACGTGTCACCCCCACCCCACCCACCCCTTCCCCAGGGATCTCCGATTGCCAAATTTCGTAGCTCTGCGGCGTCCTGTTGCTGAGCCTATAGTGTATAAGACACACAGACAGACATTGCCTTTTATTATATAGATTTTTTTTTTTTCATTTTGATTCTGCAAAGAAGGTGCAAAAATAAATAAATACTGCACATCAGTGATATTAAATATTTATCCAGTTTTGCAAAGCTTTTTAATTTCTAAATGAATTGTTTGAATTTCAGAAATACAGGATGATTGAAAAGTCACACACATCATATTTTAAAATTATAATATACAGAGAAATGGAAATGGTACAATTTGTTTTTCAGTTAGGTGATGCTAATATATTAGTGACCCTCAAGAATATATCAGAAATGCCATCTTCTGCTTTTAGTATGTCAGACAATAATTACAGACCAATTTTATCACTTGAAATGCATGGTGTTTTCTCTAAAGGAAATATTTTGTTTTACTTTCCCTACCATCTATTAAAATTGCTGTTTGGCTGTTTGACTTATTAAAATTTGAAATTGGATATAATATCAAGTAAGTATTTGTGTAATTTTGAGCAATTAAACTCAATTTAATGGATTTTAATAGAGAAAATAAATTTGAGCCTGTAAGGAAAGTCATCTGCTACCCAAAATCAAATTTTTTATAATAAATTGAAATCAATAAAATCCAACAAATGTAATCCTTACAACAGTCATTTTATTTATAACGATATTCTATTATGACATTTTATCTGTAAACGTAGTATAAAGAGAAGTCATATGCTTTCTGTATCGTTTTTTCCCCCCTCCCAAACATATTTTGGGGAATAATTTTACATTTTTCTTATTTTTCAGCATCCTTTCCTGAAACTTGCTCAACCATTAGGCAGTCTTCACCCTCTAATTGTAGCAGCCAAAGAAGCCTTAAAAGGACATTTAGATGGTCCCTATTCATAATAGGATATCTGCTTAACATTAATTGAATCTGAATTTCTTCAGAATTTTTTGGAATCGCACATTACTATGCACAAGGTGAGTTATGCAGGAAAGAGAGAGTTTGTATGAAGGGATTTTAATGCATTTATTCAATAGTTGTGATTTCAGCTTTGGAAAACTATTTCAGGATACAACCTAAAGATTTTCTCTTTATGCCACAATGTACTCCCGTATACCTTCGGGTGGGTCGGCGTACTTATTTGAGTTATGCCACAATGTAACCCCATATACCTTCAGATGGTCCAGTGCATTATTAGAGTTATGCCACAATGTATCATAATCACTGGGGCTGGGATTTCGATGATCTTGAATCATATTTGAGTAAAACTGGAATATTTTTCAATTAAATATTATCATTTCTGTGCACCAACCAACGTCTATGAAGCACCAAGAACAAAAATTAATCATATTTAAAAATTTTGTTAATGAAACAAGCTCATATAGCTTCCAAAACCCGTTGTTTTTTTCATTTATATTATGTTCTTCTAAATGCTACAGTGTTTTATTTATTGTTTAATTTTAAGTAGTTTGTTCGAAGGTTATTTGATTTTTGTTAATAAAGTAGCTGACGTAGCTACCTAAAACTGGTTGTTTCCTTCAATTGTTATTATTTTCTTCTTTACTCGGTAGTCATTTATTTATTAGTATTTTTATATAGTTTGTCAATTTTTTTTTTTAATTTAGTTCATGAAGTAGCTCATGAACCTTCATAATTTTCTGAAACCAGTTTTTGCATTCATTTATATTGGTATATTCCTCTTTATTGAGAGCACTTTAACAGTATCTCCAGAATCAAGCTCAATGTTGAACTCTTAATTCCATCATTGTGTGGTCATTGTACTCCAACAAATGTAGTTACTGTCTTGTCCCAAAATGTCTTTTGATTTCTAATCTATTTATTAAATGTTCTGTGGCAGCCATAATTATATGATTTAAAACATAAGATATGTATGTTTTAGTGGACAACAGTCAGTCTTTTTTTACTTTGCCATAGAAATAACATAGGGTCACTCACAACACTCCAAAGAATAAAATTGAAAAAAAAAACACGTACCACATTCCTCATACGAATTGAAGTCAAATAGTATTAAACACATGCATGTCGACAAAAATATTTTCTCATAAAGTTAGGACAAAGAAACAGGCTTCAATTTTATATATATAATAGATTTGATGTAACACAAAAATAACAAATATATAGATATGTATTTAGGGTACGTTTTGTTTAATAGTGCACTTTTTAAGTTTTATGGGGTGAGAAATAAATTTTTTATAGATTATTTTATAGCAGTTTTTAGGACATTGAAATCCCAGCCCTAATAATTAGCATTTTTATAACATTCCTATATGTACATAATTTCATTGCTTGTTTTCCAGTGATAAATTATGACATTTTGAGATATGTATATTGATAAAAGTTTCATTACACTTTTAAGACTTTTGTACTTGATACAATTCCAGAGAATTTGAAAGTTTGAATATGACACATTTTTCTTGTTTTGTTTTACAAGAAGTGTGGGTAAATAGTCATTACTATGGTTTGCAAATCAACAATTTCTAACATACATTAATGTTGAACCATGGAGTTGTTATGATCATGCAACCTATACAACTTACTTGTACCTACAACCAAATATACAGGGTAATCATAATTAATATATCCCTATTCAAAGCCTTCTCCAGAAATACTCTGAGTGGCTAAATTATTAACTGTACGATGGATGCTATCTTTGAGTGTTAAATCCTTATTATTATCATATTTGGCCGTTTTATGCAAAGTAAGCTATTCCTTGATATATATTTAAATGTACAGTGATACTAAAACAAGTTGCACCACCCATATATTACCAAAACTTTGGTGGAGAAAAAGTACAGTAACACATTTAAAGTGATTAATATTGATAAATACATTGAATAGGAGGGTAATGGATATACAGTGATACCCAAATATTATTTATTAAGAATGTCTTTGCGTAAAATATTCTGAAATGATAAGAAATATGTGGCATTCTTATTTTATTAAATATTTAATAATAGAGTTTTTCATAATTAAAAAAAAAAAACTATTTTGTTAAATTTTCAAGATGATGTGGAGTAATGTCTACTGTCCCATAATGATAACTAGATGGCATTGGCACTTAAAATTTTCATATAAGGTTCAATGCGCTAAATATAAGATGCAAAATTTTATGTTTATTATGCTATTTTAAACATTTGTTTCAAAAATACTGAATTCTTCAAAGTAATACAATTCTTTTAGCATCATTGTATATGCCACATCAAGATGCAGAAAACTATCACATTTTCTTTCTGCAACATTTTCATTGTCATAGTTCACCACTCATTTCTAGTTTATATCATTCATTATCATAAATTAAGATAAATTTAGCTAAAAACTAATTTATATTTGTACATTTTATTATAATATATAGTGAAGATTTCATTTCTCTTCCTTGAAGATAAAAAGTTCTTCCATAGTTTAAGAAATTTTATTATAAATTTTATTTTAGTGCAATATTTTTAATAGTTTATAATACTATATGATTTGCTTAATGGACTTTCTCATTGTCAAATGTAAATTGCTAAGGTGAATCATTAACTATGTGTAACCATTTTCAAGAGTAAGTCCTTACAATACATGGGAAAGGGTTCAAATTGTGTCAAAAATCGTAACGAGTTTTTAATGGACCTACACATTTCGATTACTCTGGAACCTGGGAAAAATATTTTTAGTGTGATGTCTGTGCGTGTGTCTGTCTGTCTGTGTATCCACTCTAGCTGAAAAACTAATTGACCAAATTTCACAAAATGTGGTAGATAAGTCACTTATGTGTTACCCTGGTACTAATTAGATTTCGATATGATTCAGAGAAAAAGAACCTGCCTTTTATCGAGAAATGGCCCACAAAAATTGTATGTATTTACTCTGATTGAGAAACTAATTGACTGAATTTCATAAAGTTTTATAGATAAATGGCTTGTGGATTACCCTGATGCTGATTAGATTTTGGTACGATTCAGCAAAGTAGAACCTGTTTTTTTCCCTTTGCAAAATGGTCCACGAAAATTGTTAAAATCTAAATTAAAAGACTATGTAGGCTCAAATGTATCAATTAGATGCTTGTTTTATACATAATTAATGATAACAAAAAGAATAAGACCAATCCTATAACTGTAAGACTAACCATTCTCAAAATATTTTAGTTTTTTGCATTTTGCCACATCACCTTTGAAAATATGTCCAGTTGCCAAATGAAAGCGAAAATTTAATTTAAAACTGCAAATTTAGTTGTCATTTCAAATAATTATCTGTTTTATTTTGTGCAATTGAACTCAATTTAATGAATTATGAAAGAAACAAAGAGAAAATGAATAAGTCTGTAGGGAAAATCACGCACTGCCCACATCAGATATTTTATTTTAAAAGGAAAATTTAAAATAATAGTCGTATAGAATTCACATACTATAAAATCTTTCAAGAACCTTTATTTAGGCTACATTTAAATAAATTTTGGCTTTCATCTGTGAATTTTACTAAATATATTTATGTAAAAGCGTTTCTCCTGTACCACACAAAGCTCGTGTATTAGCATCTATCATATGATTTAATCCATCAAAGCTCACACAATTGAATCTTAAATTATAATTAATAATGTATTTTATTAAATGATCACACACAAGTTATTTCATTTTATTAGTTTAATTATAACCATTTTTCATCTTAAATGTAAATAAATGTATTATAATTTTGCGTTCTATTTTCTATTACAATAAAAATGATTCTGTAATGGAAAAAAAAAATTTGTTGGTGTGCAGCATAAAATACAAAAATCATGTTTTGCCTTTGCTGGAAGAACTACTCTTTTTTATTTATCCTGATAAAAGAAGGTACTTTTGCTTCCTAAACCAGTTATCCGTATATATTTTTATGTTTTGTACTGCATACTTTTTGTAACAATTTCGCATATTGTAATAAAAATGGGTTCTTGAATATTATATACCAATCTCTCTGTTAGCATGCTTTAAAAATAACCACATGGTTTAAAAATTTCCCCCTGGTCTAAAACTGTATGGTGACACAAAACGATGATGAAATACAATGTAAAGAATAATAAAACAAAAAAAATGAAAGATATATAAATTTAACTACATTAAAATATTGAAAACCTTTATCCATTTGTTTATTTTCAATAATTCGAATTTCAAAAATATTTTATTTATATTTAAAATTTAAAAAAGTTTTAGTTTACTTCCCCATAATTTAGATTTATTAAAAAGTTTATTTTCAATTTGAATTTTAAACCTTTTGTTTATTTCTCAATATGTATCATTAAAGCATTGTTTGGTTTTGGAGAATTCATTGTATGTTCCGATGTAATAAGAGGTTCTTCATTTTCATAATGTCACATGCCAATAAGAACTGTATCCGCAATTAGATTGCAATTCGAAAGAACAGTGCAACTGAATGGGCGAGTAAGCACCTGTTTTGGCTACAAACATTGTGAAGATTGATATAATACTCAAGTATCTAAAAATGATATCTTTTGATGTACATTGCAACTTATCCAAATCCTTCATACAAACCCATTATATGTAATGCAGTCTGGTATTAGATGAAGAGTGAATTATTATAGCTTTAGAACTTTTATGTTCCATTTAGTGTTTGATTGATGGTAAGTGCACACTCTGATGCATTCAGGTGTTTGTCATGTGAGATGTAAAATATTATGTTAATATGCTGAGTGATGTTAAGCCACTGCTGTGTTCATACTTTTGACATTTTGAAAAGTTTTATACTGTTTTTTTCTACTATTGTTATAGCATTTGATGCTTTTATTCAGTCTATTGAGACCCTTGTAAAATGTTTTTAAATAATTTTAATCAAATTTAGTATTATGAAACTGTTTATATTGGTGCTAAGTAACCATTTTTTTGAAAGCATAAGATGGATTAAATTATCCTTAATGTTTTGTATAGTTTATGAAATAAATTTGAATTCAAGGCACAGAAGTGAATTAATTTATCTAAATATGAAACAGTGAGTTATATTTATCATCAGAACGAATTACCCGGCATTGCCCAGGTTCTAAATAAGCACCGTTACTTAAATAATACCAAATTAATAATATCAAGCTACTTAAATAATACTCAGTTTTCAAATCAATTTCAATCCAAATCACCACAAAATACAGAACCTTTAGTTTAAGTGCAAAAAGCACTACTCCACAAACATTGAAAGCTAAAAAAATTAATAAAATGATCTTCAGTAAGGATCCTGTAGGCATGGCTTAAATCCCATTGTTGGGTGGGCGTGCACAACATCAAAAATCTTACAGGTTCACTTGCTTAAAAAAAGTGACAAAAAAATACAATATTTATAAAATTAAAAAAATATTGTTTTTATTGGAATGTGAAGATAAACACCCAACTTTTTTGCCAAACTATATAGAAACTTAGTTTATCTTAGTTTTGGGGAAGTGGCAAAAAAAGTATCACATAACCTAAAAAATGGAAATTTTCATGAATTTTTTAAAAATAAATAAATATGAAAAAATTATTCCATGGATGTAGATCAAATATCATTGGCAAAAATGCTCTTTGATCTTTCTAATGGTGTCAAAATCTCTGATACAGTACACTGTTTATATTGTAGACTCATGTTATAGTGATCCTTGATTCAAGGACATTATATCAAATGGTCGTTATATCAAACATTCCTCTTGCAATTTTTTCAGAGCTGATGGAGAAATGAAATGCAAATTTTCACACTTTATAAATTTTCACAATTTCAGAAAAAATACTCAGCAAAAGAAATTGTTCTTAATGAATACAGGTATCAAATGGAGTATGTACTAAAGTGTAATTAAAAATGAATAATTAAATTTAAGAACAAAATATTAACTGCAGAAATAAAACAAAGCAAAAGGTTATTACACACTTTCTAACTCATATACCGGCCGTCCAAATGGTTGCTCAAGTCCTTGTTGACGAGTCGGACGGTCTGGGTCTTCAACACTTTCTAACTCTCCGGCCATCCAAATAGATGCGCTTGGATGAGTCAGACGGTCTGGGTCTTCAACACTTTCTAACTCAGGCCATCCAAATTGCTGCTCTATATCTTAAGATGAGTCGGACGGTCGGGGTTTTCGACACTTTTTTAGAAACCCTTTGTATTTGTGTTTACTGTAAATTCTGTCTAGAGTAGTCAAAGACACATTTTCTAAATTGTTGATGCTATTAAAGTATTTGGAACCATTTTCCTGGCTTTCAAAAGAATTCCAAACACTTTAATTGCATTCACTGCTTTTATTATGTGGGAAGGAAGCTCAGAGAGACTTCATTAAATTTTGTTGCCGGAAGAATTAACTACTTTATTATCAGCATTCAGTAAATCACCTCTAAGATTCCCTTCAATACATTCATCAACTGACATATAATCCATAAAAGGCAATTCTTTTTGTAATAGCATATGCTTTCCTACTGCATGAAATAAAGTTTCAGCCTCATTGTCGGTCAGGAAGCAAAGATGAACCGATTCTAATGATCTGGCCTCATAATCACAAAACTTTAGAAAACCTGCATGAAGAAAAATTTCTAATTGTCTTTTCAGAAACTTCTTACCAAGCAGCTTGTGCCATTCGGAGAACAATTAATACATTGATATCGAACAGCCCCCAGGAGCTGAGGGGAAGGATGCACAAAGCCGTTGTAGCCTAACCTAGATTTCAATGAATTTCTAAGAAAAGAAACCTCTTTTGCCACTTGGGAACTTTGGACAATAGTTAGTTTTTACCCTTCAACTCTGCATATCAATGTTCCATAAGGTCGCTGTAATGAGATTTCTACCTTTATTACAGTCATTACATCGATAGTAAAATAGCATTATACCTGCCAAAACCATCTCATCAGTTGTTACATCACAGTGAAGGTGCACTATAAGGAAGGTGAGTTTAAGGATATATCTATGCCTAATGCCCAATTTACATGGTTGAAAAATATTACAAATTTTCATTCTACAGTATTTTAGTTTATATATATATATATATATATCACAGTTTAATATTAATAAAATTTAATTAAGACGATCTCAATTTACACTATTTTTGGAAAACACCCCCATTGCAAATAACAGCACCCATGGACCAGTTTCATGCCTATTATGTCAGTATGGAATAGCTAATATCTGCTATGGCAGCAAGAAACTTCTATATAAGCTACAATTTTTATGAACTTCTGTGGGAACTAACAATTTCAGGATGATTAACAATACTTTTCTAGAAGACACAGCATAATTTAATATTGAGCCTATCTATTAAATTTAAAACTAAGCGAGGCCAGGCACATATTTACAGAAAATGTCTCAAGATCATATTTACCCTATATTTTGTTTGTATCAAGGAAAAAATTAATATTTTGATTTGTGAGTTTTATCCATAGTAAATAAAAGAATCCTTTTAAACAAGCAAACTATTTTATTTCAGTAAAAAACAAGGGAAATAAAACAAACTCAACAAAACAAGTAACTAAAAAAAACAAGTGTCATCATATAAAATAGACTCTGTCAACTAAAAATTCTCACTGGGTACAATAAAGCAGAGGTAAGTATAACATACTTATTCACACACAATGACTTAGGTTTTTGTACATATAAAAGTTATAAATTAAACTATAAAAAGCATGAAGGTGTTAATGTGTTAACAAAACTCCCACATTTCATGCCATTTCTTGTCACATAACAGTTTTACACACAGTTGTAATTTTGTTATTTGTGCTTACTGGCTGAAGAAAACTAAATGAAAAACAAATATATACTGTACGCCACAAATATAAAAATCAAAGCCATCTCATTTACATACTGTTGTTTAAAAAGAAGTGTGCTTGCAATATTGTTATTTCTGTAACTTGTTTCCTATTTTGAAGTGTATCTGGGTTAACACTATCAATGTCAAATTCATTTTTTACAATCTGTCACAGAAAATTCATAATTGCCATTAACATTTGATGATTATCAATCATGCCAAGGTCTATTTTCTCTCTCTCTCTCTCGGATGCATGAAAGTAAGGGATTCTATCATTTTAGCCATAGGTGTCAGCTTGAAACATTATGGGTTCCGGAAATTTTAAATCGAATGACCCATGTATTTTTCAAAGGATTTAACTCTAATTTAAATTTCATTTAGTCATATTATCTGGTACAATAAGACGTCTGAAATGCTAAAATGAAGCAAATTATAGTTAAGTACAAAAAATATATATATATATATATTTTTCTAGATAATTATTTAATTCATTTATTTTGCTTTTATAGATGCAATGTTATTACAATACAATATAACAGATACTGTGTGAATTTTCAACTCACTGATATTTATAAAATAACAAAAAAAAATGTAAAATTTAATTTTAGGTATTTTAGTAATGTAAAAGGTAAGTTTAGGTAAATGTAAAATTTTATTTTAGGTATATTTTACCAATGTTAAAATATTTCTCTTTAAATCATTTGAGTTAAAATCCTGTATTCAGAATACAATAAACAGTCTAATTCCTACTCACGTGACTTTATATATAGTAAACAGGGAATGAATAATAAAAACACCTTGAACATTTTCTGCACTAAATATGCACAAAAACATTAGGGGTTCAAGGAGCTGACAACAAAATTATTGGGGGGGGGGGGGTTCAAAAAGTGTTTCGAAGTCAGTGCCGCTGGTTTTAACCTAATCCTCAAAAGATGATACAGCAATGAAAAAATGCAGAGTACTGTATGGCATTTGACATTATAAATAGTTTTAAGGGCTGACAGACCAATAAAAATCCTTTATTTTCATGAAAGCACTGCATGAGCAGTGAAAAAAATGTGTTATTGTTACACATTTTATAATAAATATCCTATATATGTACCTGTACATAACTTGCAATAAAAAATGTTCATAAAAAATATGCCCACTGTTCTGTTCAAAGAATGCAAACCCAGTTTTGGTTTGAAACTAAAACCATTTATTTCTTTTAATTTTTCAGTTTTTTTTTTTTTTTTTTTTTTTTTTTCGGGCCACAGTAAACTATGGATAATTGAAATTGCAAATACTACAAAGTTCTGAGCTTCTCAGTTACAGCACTATGGAGTGACTGCAATACAATGTAAAAGATAAACAAATACTTCTAAAACTATTTAGTTACTGTATGTGATGTGATACTGGTGAAATTGAATACTGGTAAATGCCATATATTGACTGCAATTTATCTTCTGAATGTAAAAATAGAGCACCACACACAGTCAGCAACTCAATCTAATTTCAATTTTCAACTGCTTATATAAAGTATGCATAACTTTGTCTAAATTAGGTATAAATAAGAAATTTATGGCATGCTAAATTGATATGACATGGATGAGTTTTTTTAAAACATATGACATTTTCAAATTTGCATATCAATTTTTCTTTGTACCAAATTTGTTCTCAATCTGTTAGTAATTTGTAAAGTATATTTTTTATGAATATGTACATTACATATATATTTTTATAAAAAAACTTACATCTTTAGTGTTTAAAGCCTTTGCAAATAGGCACATATTTCATTTTATTAAGAAAAACAACTTTATTTTTACTCAATTTCGGAGACATTAGAAATGGTTTCAAATATTCAAAATTTTAAATTTGTATCTCAGTAAGAAAAAAAAATTAACTCAAAACAATCATGTTTTAAATACCATTAATATTAACCCTTCAAATTTACAAAACAGATATTAATTAAAAATTTAGTATCTACAAATTGAAGTAAAATTAAAATTGTTAGTTTCATTAAAATTTTAAGAGAATATATATATATATATATATATTGTAACCATCATGTGACTTTTTAATGTTTATCTAAATTACACATACAAGCCAAATTTAATATTAAATTAAAAATATGTTTATAAGATATGTGAAAAACTCAATTCCATATTTCAACCCAATAAAAATTCCCCATTTAAATTGCTCTGGGAAAACCCCCATTAATAATAGCATAAAAAATTGATAAAAAGTATCAACTGGTTTTAACATCAAAAAGATCCTCTTCGCCAGGATAGAGATAGAGCAACTGCAACAGTACTTTTGCTGGTGCAGTTGCTTTCTCCTGATCTTAATGAAGAATCTTTTTGAATTTTAACCTGGTTGACACTATTTATCAACTTTTCATTCTGTTATTAACAAAGTATTTTTTGCAGATTCATTTTGACAACAGTTTGAACAACATTTTATGCTTCACATTTCACAACATACCATGTTTTGTTGTGAAAGTTAAAAATACATAAAATTTTACGAAATCATGAAATATCAAATCTGGGCTTATACTACATTGAGTTATTTTTCCCCCTGCAAAAGTCACTAGGAGCATATTTAGTTAAAAAGATTTTCTGTGAGAACTTTCAGAAATCAAATTTAAGTTTATGTCAATATTTTATAAATTTCAATTTCATACATTATGTGACAAGAAATGCTAAAAGTAAAATGCACTAAGGGATGGGTTAGAAGTGGTTTGGTTAACACACAAATACCAAAACAATTCTCAAATGGATGATCACATTTTCAAACTCCTTAACATTGTTCTGTGCTTTTAAATATAATACTGACTTTTAGTTGCTTTTATAAGTTTTCTCAATTAGACATATTTCGATGGTAACAGTTATAAAATATTTAAGTAGCATAACAATAAATAAATTTGTAAACTTATCCAAATTATTAATAAAACTCTAATTTATTTTTCAAACTTTTAACCTAATGTATAGCACAATATTAAAAATAATGTCAAGATTTTTCATTGTTAAAATTCACAACCAATACTGTTACGTTGTCCATGGAGCCATTTTTGTGAGCCTGCAAAGCTAATTTCTTTGCACTTTTGTACCTTTCTTTGCCATCCATATTCTTCACAAAAGCAGCAGCATCTTCATTTGTGAAAGTATCCCAAAGGCCATCAGTAGCCATGATCATGAATTGTGGCTTTAAGTCAGCAAGATCAAAAGTTAATATGTCTGGTTTAGCTATCACCAGGTTTCTATCTTTTAGAGGGAAATCCCCTAATGCTCTTGATGTTGCAAGGATACCAGCTACTCTCCAGACTCCATGAAATGCTATGAACCCTCCAGCTTCTTTAATGCGACGCCTTTCTTTGAGCTGAAATTAAAAATAAATAAGCAACTTGTTACATATTTTCATCCAGACAACGCATTTCGAAACAAAATTCAAAAACTGTTTCAAATTTGCAAACAAAGAAATGATTGTACAATTGAAAATAACTACTTTCTTAAAAGTTTTAATTTCCGGAATGGTAAAAGTAAAACATTGACTGTCTATAATAAGTAAAAACATTTTGTGCAAAGGATAAAGAAAACCTTTTCATAATTAAGCACAAATTAATAAACAAAGCAGCAAACAGCTGTATCGGGGATATGTTGGATTCCCCTTAATTAGTGCTAGACAGATCAACAAATCTGAAATCAAAAGGATGCAATAGGAACAAATGAAAGAAACAGAGAGGTATGTATATCAAAGTCATGGATTTAGATTCTACTTAAGAGAGCCAATCAGTAAGCAGAATGAACAGCAGTCAAGCCAATCTGAAACATAAAACCAGGGTTGTTATGATTTTGCCCAACCTGAAAAAAAACCCGGGTGGGTTTTTTCAAATAAACCCACATGAAAAAACCCAAGTGGGCAATTGAACTTAAAATTGCATTTACTGACAATTAACAATAAAAATTTAATAAACTTTCAATACAAAATAACATATTTCATAACATTGTTTTTAATAACATTTCTTTTTCTTTTATTATTCTTAATGAACTTTTAAATTTTTGTAACTTCACTTTTCAAAATACATTTATAACTTTAAATGTATAATTATATAATAATTAAATGCATTTTTTAAATTTTTTAGGACATATTTTTATTTAGAATGTTGTATTTTTTATGTGCATTATCCATTATACCATGTAATTTGAAGTAAATACATTAGTTATACTCATACTGCTCAGCATTTAATAGTACTGCTCTGCTCAATTGCTTAAAAGCTCTGATTTAAAAAAATTAATTGTTCTATGTTAGTTTTGAAAATTTGCTAAAATAATAGTTATAAAAATAAACAGAAAAATTCCTCTGAAAAAAAACCCCAAAACCCTGAAAAACCCCCAAAACCCAAATGGGCTGGGTTTTTCATGAAAAAACCCGGGTTTTTGACAACCTTGCATAAAACTAACACAAAATTGGGGTGCCCCAAAATAAATACAACAAAACTGTCTCGAAAAGACGAGCTAAATCTGAACAAAATTAAATATTTCCCAACAAGTCAAAATGCCCCGCAAGTATTGTTTGTTCATTTTTTATTAAGTGTTCAAAATAGAACGAAGTAACTTATCCATATTTTCTAAATATAATGTTAATTTGCAATAAAACAAAACAATAGCAACTACACAGCAAAATCAAGAAAGGTGCCTGTCACTAACAGACAACGTTCTTGCTCTGCAGTTACTGTCTTTTTGTTCTGCCGAAAGAGGCTTAATTTACTTTCAAAACCAGTTAACATCCTTATTTTTGTATTTTATGTTATGAAAGCTTTTGTAATAACTTTCTTTTTAGTAACAATTTGAATAATTTTTGAAACATTAAACATTGTACTACAGATAAAAAATTATTAACCTATTTACAATATCAGCCTAAATATGAGGCTCTCAAATTTATAGCAACTCACTAATTTTGCTTCAAGAAATGTAGAAAAATAAAACATTTATTAAATATGAATTTTTATAAAAACATTTACTTTGGCAAGAAAAAGGAATTTCTCTTAATATTTATCGTGTTTATTCAGAATAACTCAAATCATCAGATACCATTACAATTAGCCTCAAAAAATGTTGAAAATAATATTCGGTTTTGGAGCATAATATAAGCATTCTTTGTTGGGAACGAGAAATAACCAATTATTGCCAAAGTGTTTAAAAGATGCCAAAGGGTCACATTTTTTCAAATTTAACAAAATTTAGTGAAGTGAAATACTTGAAACCAGAATAAGGAAAAAAAGACCGAATCATTTGTATTTGATTTTATATTTAGAATATAGATTTGGTTTCATATAAGTAAAATTTAAAATTTATTTTTAATCCAAAGTATCAAAGAAAATAACCTTGTTTAAAAAACGATCAACTTGCTCGAGTCTGCCATTTCTGAAATATTTTGATGTACCTCCAGGGGTACACATACTCCAGGTTGGGAAACGCTGCACTCTACCATAGCAGATCTTTACCTTAAATGACATTCCACTGCCTAAAGGTATTTTTATTAATTCCTGAATATATCATGAGTTTTAATTATCTACAAAAATAACAGAGAAAAACATTGCATTCTATTCATGCTAATACAGTAATATAAATTAGGTAATTAACAAAATTGAAAAATAATTGTGTCCCAATAAAATTATTACAACTTTTTATAATAGAATTTACTTACTTGATCTGGTTTATGATCAAATGATAAAGGGGTTGTATTCCCTTTGACATCACAAATAATTCCCCGTGAATCACCTACATTTGCAACGATAAGTTCATTTTTATATACAATTGCCACTAAAGCTGTTGTACCTAAAAATAAAACATCTGCAATTACCTTTATGATTGCAAATGATATTTGAATAGCATTTTCTTTACATGTTATAAAAAGTAAGTTGACATAATCATAAATGTTTTGATTGACAGAATTCAGACTCAGACTTTGGTAGTAACTGAGTAAAAGTAACAATGTTACTTGTAATGGTTACTTTTCTTGAAATTGAAGTATATACTCATCACTTTCCAAAAAGCAGTAACTATCACAGTATTCAAAGTGAATAAAAAATACTTGCTACTTTTCAATGCTCATTACTTTTTTATATTATGTTGGATTTTTCTTTATTTACAAATTGTTAACTTTTATTTTCTATATTTTATAATTTAAATAAATTTTCAATTGACATAAATGTGAAGAAGGTTTACAAAGCTTTATGAAACAGCATATAACATAATAAGGTGCCAACCAGTTTTGGAGGAGGGAAAACCTCCTTCAGAACAAAATGACATCATGGCCAACACTTATCAGACCAAGACTAAATTCTATCGATAGGGTAGCACATGAGACCCAAAACAAAGGGATTGCCAAATGGAATAAGTAGAATTGAAAGTTAAAAACATAAGTAAATAAACAGTAAAAGGATTCTATGAATGAAAAATAAAAAACAGGAGGAATATGAGTAAACAACAGGATTCAAAGAACTTGTACAGTGACTAAAAGTATGAACTTAAGAGCCTTACATTAAATTAAAGAAATGTTCGTCCACTTCCACATTGGTTTTATCTTTAATTTTTTCTTGTTCTCTTTGATAATCTCTTTCCCGTGGATCATGTGTGCTACTCTATCAACAGAAGTCTTGCTCTAACGAATGTTGGCAGTGCTATCTTTTTGTTCTGAAGAAGGAAGCTGTGGTTTGCCTCAAAAACCAGTTGACACTTTTATGTGACACTTTACCATGCTGTTTTATAAGAAGCTTTCTAAACCTTTTTGTCTTTTCAGCAGCAATTTGAGAATATTTTAGTCAAATGTAGTGAAAGTACATTATTCTGTACTTATCCTTTTGTTGACTTATAACATCTGGTCAAAATATCTAAAGATGAAAGAACAATATACCCTTCATATTTTTAAATCATAAAATTTGTCTTAGTCTGCAAATGGATATAACACAATAAAATTTCTATAACTGGATGTTTCATTTTCTGCTATTTTGAACACAATACCTATCTTCGTCCCAAATCTCACTCATTTATTACATCAAATAAAAATATAAAAATCTAAAATATCTGTATAAATTTTAAAATAAGTACCTTCTACAAAATTCAAGTAAAGTGTTTTAAAACATTTGCTTTAAGGAATTTTGTGCTCACTAGTCATCTCATTATCCTCATAGTGCTAATACTGACAATGACCATGATCCATGAGTGGAGAGGGATGATCAGTTGAGCACTTTCCTGCTTTCATTCAATACCCTTTTATAGTGAAGAAACAAACCACTTCACTGTAATCCTGATGCCCAAAATTTTGTTAAGAATAAGCATGGCTGAAATAATGCCTTGTAGCATTACTGGATTCAAATACTTTAATTATATTTTGCTACCTCCCTTCACTAAACTCTGGGGCTTTGCAATATGGTAGTTCCATCCCTGGAAATAAAACTGCAACTACATAATAAAAATCACTGTTATTTTTTTATGTGGAAAATGTGTATTTTGATCAAAAATATGAGATTAAAACTCGGGGAGCCAAAGATGGTTGACGTAATTAAAAATTTACTGAATCCGCTGAATTACAAGTCTGATAATCAATTAGCATTCGAGGTAATAAAACAAATAAGTTTAAATATAAAAGAATAACTTATTTATGTGTTATAATGGAATAATTACCAGCCACATCTTTTGCTGCTTTAACCTTAACTAGAAGTTCCAAATCTACACTCAATATTTCTTTAGTCAACAACTGGACAAATTCACCAGTTAAATCTTTCTTTACTGTCTTTTCTTTTATGGCGGTTTGCAACTTCTTTAAAAGATCTTTGAATAAATGCTTTTCAACAAATTCTGCTGCAAACTGCAAAGAACAGACCATATATAAATCGCAAGAATTTAATGAAAACTACTATATAATGTTATATATAGATCTGTATCAAATAAAATGAAAATATAACATGCATTAACATAGAAAAGAATAAGGGAAGTAGTACTACTTATATCAGAATAATGAAAATCTCTCATTTAATTTCAATACAAATTCTTTCTCCAGGCATGACTTTGAAATCCTTTTAACAAAAGGTTTGGACCTGCAGATTTGCTTCACTTTTTTTTTTTTTTACTAAACTGAGAGTTTAAATAATGAGCATTTTATTTAATAAAAGAGCCCCTAACATTCTCTCTAACATGGCTGAGATTTTCGATGTATACCTTTCAAATGCTTCAATGTGTTCTCGAAATCCACTCAGTTCATTTCCTTCATTTTTTCCAAACAGATTAAATAAATCTCAATGTACTTATTTTATATTGTTATGGAATTTTTATTTATGCTTACTTTGATATGGATTATATTTATCAACATGCAAACTTCACTATGGATTGTTTCATTTATCAATACAAATTGTTATGGTTTTATCAACATGTCCATAACAGGATTTTTTTTTGCTTCTCTGATATTCAACAAACCTCTGATATTCAACATTAGTTACAGATGATACCCAATTTTCAGCTTTTGATTTTTATTATTATGTATAATAATATGTATATGTCGGATAGTTATATACATATGAGCAAGGACCTATAAATTATATGGAAATACTTTTGACATTACGAGGGAATTAATTAAAATTAGACAATATGCAAAGCAGGAAAAAACTGTACTAGCATACATGCATACCAAAAAAATTCAATTTTGAATGGAATATTAATTGACAAACTCTTTATTTGCTTTTTTGTTATAATTACAAAAGCAAATAGACTCCATAATCACAATAATCCTTACTGCTGTGATTACAGTTTGTTAAAATAAAGATATGTTAATCTAGCAGTCAAAAATTTCTACAAACTTTGTCTTTGTTTACTTGGACGCAACACAACACCACTATTTCGCAATCAACAAAATTGTGTAGGTAACATTGAAAATACTTGCTTTGCCTTTCATGTTAGTCCTGGAAATCTCAAACTTTCTGAAATTCCAGAATTTGACATCATTAGAAATTGTACATTCCTTTACATACTCTTTGTATACAGCAAACTCAAGTCTTATTAATGGGCCATCAATTTCTGGAATACTTTTAAACACTACATTGTCATCAATATCTATGTTGAATATTTGACATCATTAGAAATTGTACATTCCTTTACATACTCTTTGTATACAGCAAACTCAAGTCTTATTAATGGGCCATCAATTTCTGGAATACTTTTAAACACTACATTGTCATCAATATCTATGTTGAATATTTGATATAGGTTAAATAGTCGAGCTGCCTTCATAAAACTTAAACCAGATTAACAAAACTTGGATCCTCGCTTTTTGGCGAAGGACAGTTCTGGGCAATAATAAATATTTAACTTTGTTATAGTAACCATGAGAATGTGTAAAACCAGATTTTAACTTTCCCGATGACAAAAGGTTAAAGTTAATGTGAGTATGCAGCGAAAAACATGCAGGAGTAAAATTATACAGCAGTTGTAAAATTATACATAAAATTGCAGATTATGCAAAATTCCCCATTTTCACATAATTTATATGACCCTACATATGAGGGATGAGAATTGGGGAGAGAAGAAATGCAGAGTTAGTAAACCTCTGAGCAGTTTTCTGATTAAAACAGAATGAGGATGGGGAGTGGTAGTAGTAGCCAGTTAGTTATTTAATTTAATTGCCATACTGCATTGTTTAATTGACCTGTGGAAAGTGCTTATTTTCAGGTCTACAGTGGGCATTATATCTCTTAAAAGGAGAGTAGACCTACACATTTAATAGTTGTAGTCTCTGAGAACAGTGTAAAGTAAATGTTAGAATAATAATACCATTAAATGCCAGTACCAGCTTGGGTAAACTGTATAACAGACAATGATATGACTTTTATGATTATCTATCAGTAACAGTTTAAGAAGAGAATAAAGTTTTCTTCATTATCCAATCTAAAATATGAGTTACTGCATCTAAACCTGTTACAGCACCCAAACAGAAAAGCTGGATTTAATTTTATTCAAGAAAAAAAGAAAAATCATAGAATACTGTTTCCTAAAGCATTCATTCCATTACACAAGACACTAAGGGCACAGTTGATAAGTCTCTGTGGTTATAGCTAGCAGTCACCAGTCATGACCAGGGCATCTGGAAACTAGATCATAACAGCTTGGTCATGACCACTGCCATTTGAAAACTCATTTCGGCCATGATCCGGTTGTTTCCAAAATGACAGATTTTTCCTAGGTCATCACAGTTATATGGTCACATGATGCACAGAAGCCTTGTTTTGCTGGAAATGCTATCTATAACCATGCTGCATGTTTTTCACTGGTGAGTAACCAAATAACTGATCAACAACCATGACGTATCTGGTCATAACCGAGACAACCAGTCAATTGACTTTTCAAATATATTCAAACTGTCTCCTCTCAGCTGAAGTTACAGGCAAGATCAACTTGTTTTGATTTTGAAGGAACTGTCACTTTGGGGCACTTTTGCACTGTGGTGATGTCTGTCCCATCCATGTTCTATATACTGTCAGGCTCAAACTGCTTCTTACATAAATATTCCTCACTTAAATAATGACAGGGGCAGGTAGCTACAGAACCTGGAATTCAGGAAATATCAACATTCTGTTAATATCAAGGAATTCCTAAAAAACTGTAAAATCAGGGAAATTGGAATTATTTTGGTAATCACAGCTTTCTTCTGACTCGCGACAATACATATGTATAGAATTCCTTATTCGCGTTTCATGTGACAGAAGATAGCCTTGGACACCTGAATAAAAAGAAGAGTTTTATAATTTCATTGTTCTCAGTAATCCCTCTCATCTAAATTATTTTGAAAGTTGTCAAGATATTTCATATGACAGAAAAAGCAGATTAAAAAAATACTGTTTCTGCTCATGCATAATTTTATTGCAATAAGTGATATTTAACTATATAAATTCTTGACTGGATTTTACAGAACACTGTTCAGTTTATAGCATATCTAGAATTTTAATGCTTAAAGAATTAATATTTGCAATAATACTGTTCTTATATAACTCTTGCATAAATACTATACTTTGATTATTATACTTTTCAATGCTGAATGTAATTAATTTTAATTTATTCTTAATTATCACTTTCAATTTTATTAATTAGCTTTTCTATGCTTTTTAAAATTGACATTCAGTAAAAGTAGATAGTGATACTGTAATGGTGGGTTATTGTGGCATTTCAAAGTATCAATGCAATGCAACTAAGTTTGACTTCTTCAACATTTTTGTTTTTGCACCATATTTGGTGCCATAGCCAAGATACGAATCTGGGTTATTGTGGACACACTTGGCCATGATCATATAAAGATTTGTGCATTGTGTTGTGTTCACAATAACCCAGGTCTGTATCCTGGTCATGGTACCAAAATGTGGTGCACAAACAAAATGTTTTGACGTTAGATAGATGAAATGGTAGGTTATTGCGGTATTTCAAAGTATCAATGCAACTAAGTTAAACTTCAATATTCTTGTTTTTGTACCACATTTGGTGCCGTGACCATGATACGAGCCCGGGTTATTGTAGACACACTTGGCTGTGATCGTATAGTGGTTTGTACATTGTGTTGTGTCCACAATAACCCAGGTTCGTACAAAAAACAATTTAAAAAAGTCTTACTTTTAAACAAACAACAAAAAAAAAGTTTGCAGTATAAAAAAATTACTTTTTAAGCATGAAAATATACGCTGTCTCAGTATCTAAAAACTAATGCAAAGAAAACAGTTCTTATTGCAAACATGTAATTAGCTAATTGGCGAGTAGGCAGTGATGCTACTTACAATTCACAAAAATTTCTGAAATCTGAGAATAGTGTCTTATATGTTAGTATCCTTATGGGTCAAGTATTCCTGCCTTGGTTTTCTCCAATGCTTTAAAAATATACAAAGCACTGCTTTTACACTTTGTTATTATCTACTAAGTTGAAATTTTTTTTTATTGATAATAATAGAGAATCGTTTGTAAAATTCAAAACTATTACAATATTTTGACTCTCTCTTCCCCCCTGGAAAAAAAACTGCTGTAAAACCTATTAACACATGCATGTTAATAGATTTGTTAATAGGCACTGTTAACACTAGTCATTTTATGTGCTATGGGGTAAATTTCTATCCGTGCAGGCTAAAATTCTAAAGCCTTTCTAATAAGTTTTATTTTACTTAGCTCTTCAAAGTCTTACATTAAGAAGTTTTCACGAGATATTTCTAGTCATATAATTTATTTATTTTTAGTTTTAATTTAGAAGTAAACGAAATGAATATAAGAAACAGCTAACCATGTAATTTGAAATTTAAATTAAAGTTCGTAGCTTGTACACAATAGTGGCTGTTAAAGACAAGTACCGCGTAAACATATTTCTATCAGTTTCAACTACAAAAATGTTAGTATTAAAATAGTAATTATGCTATCGCTTTACCTCTCCGCCATGGCCATCAAATATTCCATATAATGAGATTCCAGTTTCCTTATCAAATATCACACTAAATCTATCTTCCATCTTAGGTCTACGACCTTTAAGTGCATATACACAACAATTGTCTTTTATTAATTCCCAAGAATCGCGATCTCTTAAGAGATCCACGGAATCAATAAGTAGCACTTTACGAATCTTAGACTTGAATATTTTACGAAAAACTCTGTGTACAAAGTTACATGTATGGTATAAAAGTAAAAACAATAAGGAAGCTAGTGCAAATGCGGAGATATATATTTCTAATTTTGACGCTGTAAACGTGGTTTCTCCATTAAAATATTTTGATATAGATGATGATAGAGGAAAGCTCCAGAACACACTTGAAACAATTTTTAAATATTTAATAATAGCATGGTAAACGGCTAAGTCATCCGAATCCTCATCCATGCCTACATAAATTTAATAATGATAAATCAAGCAGAAAATATTTTTGGTGTCATCGTCATGTCTGACGTAAGTAGTAGTTGCCAAATTAAAGATACGAAAGTTGATATCGAAACATTTCGGTGATAGGGTCACGATTAAATATAAATTTCCATATCTTTCCCTTATTTCAAGAAAGTAAATTTTATTATATAATATCGAAATTCAGAAATAAACTTCAATAAATATTTATTCTTTATGACTCATATCTGTTCATTTTTTAATTAAAATTCTAAAAATACAGGTCTGTTTAGTAACTGCGACTATTAAAAAATTCTTTAGATAAACAATTATCAAATGTATGTAAAATAAAATTTAATAAAAGGCTTTTAAAATTAACCAGGTGTTTATCCTTTTATAAATATATGTTTATTTAAAGTATGAAAAATACTGAATTAGCCACATGAATTTACCATTTCAAGCTAAAGTGATTTGATTATTAAACTGTTTTGTTTTATGTTACTATTATACCTTTACTTTCATGAGACATTAGTTAAACGTGTAATTAATTTCTAATATGAGTCAGTAACCCATATATTCTTACAAGTATTTCTTAGTTAAAGGGCGGATGTTTTTTTATCCTTGTTCAAAAGAAATATGTGATTTTTTAATCACACGGAGCGAACTTCTCGCTGTGACTATTTAACTAAAATCATAAAATATAATTTTGTTTGTTTAATGTTATAGCATTTTACATTAATTCAGAAGTAATAATAGATATCGCATAAAATTTGACAACATGGGTAACATTCTGGTGCTATTATTTCCAAATTTGATAACTAGTTTTGCACTAGTTTAATTTATATTTTATTGTTTTTGAACAAATTTCCAATAAGATAGAGATGAACAATGTTTATTTCCAATAAGAAAGGGTTAAACAATGTAACAGTCAAACTACTATTTTAAAATCTTTATACCAAAATTATAGTGTCTGGCTATGTTTTGAAATTGACTAAAATATTTATTATATTTTAATGAAGCAATGCTTGAATGTTATAACTTGTACGACACGTTCTCAACATAATTAATTTGTTCATACAGCTCAATTTGCTGACAGAGTAATAAAACTGAAATAACTTCGATAGAATCAGCATACAACACAAAATAATAGTATCAACTAGTTAGAAAGGAAAGAAACTCATTTTCATAAGCACACTCAAGAAGCTCAAACTTCACTCGTGAGAACAAGATCAGCAACTGATATGAGAACAGAAAACATGACTGAAGTGGTAAAAAAGTGTTGCCAATGGCGAGAGAAAAAAAAAAAGCAAAAAACCCAGGAGAAAAGAACAAGAGGTGGGCATAATGAATGAATAGTGTTTAAAATACCAAAGAAAAAGTGAATGTCCAACAAAAGATTAAAAGCACATGTTCAGTGAGTAAAACTGCAAATATAAATGCCTCTTTTCATTTCTCACCATTGACAACATCCTTTCCATGCTTTAGCCACCTTTACTATTATTACATCAGTTGCCGGTTTTGCTTTCACAAGTAAAAGTTGTGCTTTTTGTGTGTCCTGACGAAAAGACTATTTCTTGCCTTGAAGCTGGTCAATACTATTATTTTGTGTTGTATGTTGCTTATACCCATATTAGTTATTTTAGTTTTATAATCAATTTGTTCTGAAAGCACACCTAAATAATGCCTTTACCTATCAATGCATTGTAGTTAACTATACAATGCAATATTCCCTTGTGCAAAAGTGAAAAGAATTATAAAAAACAAAATCAATAATATAAAATAAATTTGATTTGAGATGTTTACAAGTGATAATGACATATGTTTGTTTAATTTAGACAGGAACTAGTAGTGTAGCTTAATGGCAAATTTAAATGACTTTTATTACTAAAATTTCATCAATAGCATGCATAAGAATTTCTTATGTTTTAGGGGAAAGGGTTTAGTTTAATGTAATTGAAGTTCCATTCGCTCATTAAGCACACAATGGAATTTCATGTCAAAAACTTATTATATGGAGTTGAAAATTTGGCATGCCATGTTATATGACTTACCCTTGTTCCAGGGTCCAAAGTTTCTCTTGATTATGAAAATCAAAATTTTACAAATTCAGAATATAATCATTAATTTTTCTTGCTTTAGCAAAAATTTATTTTTAAACTAAATTCAAGTCACTTAAAATAGTGTTGAAATCTAATATCAGTAATTCATTTATGTTATTATAACCCACAAGGAATAATGTTTAGGTCTATGACTATCTACATTTTGGGACCAAAGCCCTTTGAATAGTTCTAGCTGTAACATCTGATATTATTATGTACTAAAGTATATATAATATTTGCATGTTCTATAATGAAAACCTTGGGATTTCATATGTTTTGGAAATCATACAGTTCGGGAAATATTGTCTAGGTCATAGAATAAATTTCTGCAGCTCAATAATCAATCTGGAGATGTTACTTCATAGTAATGATAGCTTAGTGACTCTGTAACTTAATTAAGCTAGTAACAAATATAGGATATAAAAACTTGGGTAAAAACTTTTATTCATAACTCGCCATGAACAGCTTCAATGGAGGCAAATCATAAGAAATCAAGCTATTCAATGGTTAAGTGGTTGATATTAGAAAGTTTGCAGTGTTTAACTTTTCATAATGACATACTAAAAATTTTCTCTTATATATGTATATATATATATATATGTGTGTATGAACATGTGTGTAATATAATTGTAAAAATCACCCTTTTTTGTCTCTTTTCCAAAATTCCTAGATAGTAGTATTTCTTTAAAACCATATGCTTCAGATCAGCCATGTACTAATGTTAAGCCAATTTATAAATGTTATTCCTTTTTGCATCACTTCATATTGCATATTTATCACCTCTACTAAACTTAAAAGTTAATTGCCTCATTAAATTATGAAGCATTGAAATGTTTTCAGAACCAAATAACATTTCCATAAAAGGTAATGTTTAGGATTCCTTCTTTCCTATAATGTTGATTTATAACTTCATGATTTCATATCATATGATATTGCCACTTTAAATGATGTAGAATATTTTTATTATACCCATATGTTACTTTCTAGAAATTCCTAACAACCCCCTGCTTTGGCCATTTCGATTCTAAACTTGAAACCATTAGCACATACTTTGCATGCTACCAAATTATGAACATAAACCCCACTTTTATTAATGTTATTGCTCAATATTTAATCCAGAATCATGTAAAACTGTATTCTTCAACTCCCTGTTCCAACAGAACGATGGGAAGATATCGTTTTTGGAAGCTTGTGACTGGTCAAATCCTCTTTAATAAAGTACGGCTATATTTGGGTTCTCTGGATTTTTTTCAACATTTAATATTTCAATTATTGATGTGACATGGCCAAATTATATGTTACATCATTTCATATATATAATAATTTGGACTCTTTTATAACTGTCTTACAACAATAGGATTTTTGCAGGCCATTTCATAAAAAAATGTTGGTTCTATTTTTCGAGGATCTGCTAAAAATGCTATCAATAAAGTCGAAACAAACACACCCACACATTGGTTATTACAAGTTAAATAAAAGCTTTTTAAAAAGATATGTTTTCAATTTTCTGTTTAAAATATCACATATATTAACAACTATCTATTGTAGCCATTTACTTATTTACTTTATTACTTTTTAGGTACATCTTTGTATGGAGGAACGAATTAAAATATACATCTGTCTGTCCCATGGAATTTTACAACTTTTTTGCAAATATAAATGGTAAATATCTAGCTATTCGCTTTTCATAAATACAAGCAAACCTCATTAGCACTGTAACATACCTTTGATTAGACAACATTTCTGAAGTGTTTAAGTATTGATAATGATGATACTTATAAAACTGTAATAAAACTAAAACTTAATAAAACTGAACTGATGTTGGCAGATATAGTCGTTTTGAGAAAAGTGGTGAATGTCTGTCAAGATAAATGGGGGATATTGTTCTCACTTACAGAGATAAATCAGAAAGCTTCTCGAAACAAGGAATTGAAGAGCTATCTTCAATTCCTAAAATTCCTGATGGGGCTCTCTTCAGGTAGGAGAGAAATGTTTAAATCTTTAGTATTTCAAATGACCTGTTTAAGATTTTTATGTATAACATAAGAATGGGAATCTCAAGACTTTTTTTAAGTCTGTTATTCTTTGAGAGTCAATTGGTTGTATCTCAACAGATGAATTTTAGTAATTATCGAAACGCAAGTGAAAGCTTGTGAACTTTGACCTACCAGTGGTGTAGTAAATACCCGAAGCTGCTGCAAGTTGCATTTCACAGCTCACATACCCATTTTTACTTTCCCTGCAATACATAGTAATGCATAGGGAAAGTATTGGAATCATGCCTAAAGGTGCAACTTGAGTTTTCGACCTATCTACACGTTTTGGAACCTCTAAAACACGAAAAATAGTTTTTAGCATGATGTCTGTGTCTGTCTGTGCAATATACGTGTCCACTCTAACTGGAAAACTAATTGACTGAATTTCATAAAATTTGGTACTTAAGTCCCTTGTGGATGACCCTGGTGCTGATTAGGTTTTGGTACGATTCAGGATAAAAGAACCTGCATTTTTTTCAAAACAGCCCACAAAAATTGCCTGTATCCACTCCAGCTGAAAAACTAATAGATCAAATTTCACAAAATTTGGTAAATAAGTTTATAGGTTACTCTGGTGCTGATTAGATTTTAGTATAATTCAGCAGAAAAAGGAACCTGCCATTTTTTGTGAAATGGCCTGCAAAAATCATCAAAATCTAAAATATAAAACTATGTATACTAAAATATATCAATTAAATGCTTATTTTATACGTAATTTTTGACGATGAAAAACATAAGATCAACTCATTACTCTGACTAGCCGTTCTCGAGATATTTTAGTTTTTTGTATTTTCACCACCTTTGAAAATAAGTCCAGTTAATAAATGAAAATTGAATTAAAAGTGCAAATTCAGTGTAATTTAAAATAATTATGAGTGTTATTTTGCACAATAAAACTCAATTTAATGGATTATTGAAGAAATAAAGAGAATGTGAGTATGAGTCTGCAGAGAAAGTTATGTAAAACCCACATCAGATATTTCCATCTAAAAGTTAATACAAAAAAAATCATCATACTTCAACTTTGTACTTGTAAATAGTTTATTTGTAACTAAATTGTTTTTAAAATGCATCTGTTGTATACATTTCCTCATCTGCAGTGTTACTACATTACAGCACTCACTGTCAAGCAGATAAAAATATTGTTTCAGTTAAGTGTTTGATGTTACTAGAGAGAAAATAAAATGTGTTATTTTGAAAGAGAATATAAATCCAGTTCATTATAACAGTAATTTGTGTACAGCTTTGGCTGTAACATTAATCTTTAATTTGTTATTCATAAATATAACTATCTTTGCTTTCTGAAATAATTTTTGCTAATTATATGTGTAAATATTAATCGATTTTTATTTATTTATTTTTTTGCTAATTAAAATAAATGTTTAACATAAATTTCAATCACAGTGTATGGAAGTTTGAAAACATAAAATCCTAATTATCGATTTTTTTGACATTAAATTTATGAATTAGTACTAGCAATTAATTAATATACCAATGCAAAATCTGAGCAACTTGCCAATGTTTTAATCCAGTGTTAAATTTTCTAACAATTTAATTTTATTTTTATTTTAGCATTTCTTACAATGTTTTCCATTATGCCAAAAATGGGTACTTACGTATTAACGCCACCGCAGCTACAGATATGGCAGTTTTTAAGTGCCGCCAATCTACACCTAAAATTTTTGCGACGAATCATAAAATAAAACACTTTATTTAAAATCAAAACACTTTCAAAATTCAAAACACTTCATTTAAAAACAAAATAGTCAATCGGATTTCTGTGGAAAGGCGCATTAGCGCAACGCGGTGGCGTTAATACGTAAGTACTCAAAAAGGTAATTACCAAACCATGTTTGCAAGTGCTCAAAATATTAAAATCATACTATTTTAAGTACTTTCACTTTACTAAGAGGTTGATTTTTAAAGACTTCCCTTGGATAAAAGATTTGACATTACCCGATTATTGTCTGAAATCTTTAAATATTCAAGTTTAAAATGGAAATATTAAAAGTAAATTTTTAAATATTCATAAATGTTTAAAAATTATTTTTATGAACAAGATTTTTTTTTAAATACTATACATTTAAAATAAATTTATAATTTGAAATTGTTTAAAAATTTTTTAAGTTTGCGTGCGTTACAGAAAGTGTGATGATAGTGATAAGCTGTCTTTTTAAAATGCACTGTGACACAGGCAGCGGAAAGGAAGTCATAATCTTCTTGGCTGAACAATTACATTTTTCCTGATTAGGAACAATATTTGGAAATGAAATCTAACACTATAAACCTTTCGACCCTCTTTCTGAGTTCCTGACTGTGTATATAAGAGCACATATCTCTCTATACTAAAAAAAAAACTAGGTGCAGCCGCTGACAAGATCTTTTTAAAATAAAGAAATTTTCTGTTAAAGAAATTTTTTATCAGACCTATGACATCAAAAAATTTGCAATTTTATATGATCATTCAGAATACATTACCATGTACGCCTCCTGTTTTGGTTAGAATTGGATAAAAAAATTTAATTTTTATACGTAATTTTGAAGTGAAATTTTTTTCACTACTTTTATATGAAAAGTTTATTTTCTTTCATTTGTCTTCAAAATATAATATTTCATTGTTGAAAACACTGTTGCCATTTCAAAAGAATTAATATTTAAATGATGCCATTAAAAATAAATTTATTGTTCAGAGCTATAATCAAGGAGATAAAAGAAACTAACCCCATGGCAATGATACTGAAGATATCGTTGAGACATTCATTATATTTGGCTATCATTATTGCAAGATTTTAAATGTTATACTGTTGTAAATATGTACCTGAACGTTACATATTTATATATAAAATGCTTTGTAAGTCTCTCTATATTAAAAAATCAATTGACATGCAATTTTCACTCTTATTTATGACATATCATGCCTGCTGCACAAGTGCACATGGATTTCATAAATAAACTGAGCAACCTATCCACCCACATTATCAATTAATTTCTGTTTTTTGGGGGACGGATCATGGGAAAGTACTCGTAACGATGAGTGTGTAGCAGTAAATAGTAGGCATATCTTCAACAAGTGTGTCACAAAAGAGCTTGCAATATAGTTAGGAAAGGATTTTTAATCATAGGTTATACACTCATGGAGAGGGGGTAAAGAGGATGCTTTGGGGGTGCAGTTAGCGGTGATCTACACTCTGTTATACTGTTTTTATACAAGCTTATTAGATGCATCTCCTAGCTTATGATATGCTGTTTTATATGAAGCTAAGCACTCTTGCTGAATGGGAATGAGTTAAACAAATATTTTAAAATAACTTTTTGTTGATTTCGAAATGGCTTTAAGACAGGAAGTTATTTATATTTGTAATAATGTGTGTAGAAGGGCATGGAGTGCCAATGAAACTGTTGATGAAGCTATTAAAAGAAAATCATTGAGAAATAAAGGTGATAGACTTTGGTGTGCCAAAGAAAATATTGAAAATAGTCTCGGCCAAATGAGTGCAAAACTTAGAGCCAATTAAATTGTTATTCTCAGTTTTATTGTTAAGAATTTCACAGATGCCTGTGCAGATGCATTGTTCATGTACAATTAGTATATTCTCAATTTGGTCTTTTAGACAATATTGCTTGAAATAATATGTTTCCCATTTTTAAAACTTTGATAATATATATTTTTTTCTATTCTAGGACAAACTAAAGTTGATCCTGCTGCCAATGGATTTAAAGATTTCCCCTTTACACTTGATTTTGTTTGGATATTAGGCAAGAAGTACAGTGCTTTGCATGGTAAGAAAATGACAATTTCTATTTTACCTTGTTAAAAGGAACTCATGCAAGGGTTGCTCTGAATATTTTAATTATTTATATTTACCAATTTTCAATTTATTTTTCCCCCTTTCATTAAGAAATTACTTTTGTTTAATGAATTTTCAAATTCAACAGTTATTTCTTAAGCATACATAAAAGAGTTATATAGTGCACATTGTAAACACTATTAAAGCATGTCAGTTCATGTGTGTATCCCATAATTTTAAAACTAATTCTTGACTGAATTTCAGGGTTTTTTTTTTTTTTTTTTTTTTTTTTTTTTAAGTGAGGTTTGATAAGCATTTGCTCGAAACATTTGAAAATTAAGAATTAAAACATTTTTTAGTATTTGCAAAAAAAAAAAAGTAAAAAAAAAACACTTCTTCAAGTAACACTCATTCTTGTCCTTAAATCTCCCCCCCCCCCCTGCTTCACCTTTTTTTACTTTCCTTATTATATAAGGAAAGTATTGTGAAAGGGTTAAAAATTTGAATTCGAGTTTTCGACAGGAGAGCACATTTCAAATATCCCTGAACACGAATCGAACATTTTTGAGGTGGTGTGTGTGTGTCCATGAGTCTGTGGAGACGATATCTCATGAACGAATGAAGAGATTCGAATGAAATTTGGTACAAAAATTGCAATCTGTGAACACTGGAATCCTTTTATTTTTAAACGCAATTAAATGTTCAGAACACCCTTAAAGTTTCAAATAAAATTTTGAAACAATCGTCAAAAAATCAAAACCTTCAATATTACATAAATAATCATTTCTTATGTGATTTTTCATTATAAAACGATTAACATAAAAATTTTAGCACTGGTATGAACCATTCTCGAGATATTACACATTTTTAAAATAAATATATAGAAAAATCACAAAAAAAAATTTAACTATTGTAAAATATGTTCACTTTTCATATGTAATATTATGCAATAAATTTGTTAACATCATTCTTGTGGATCTAGCACATACAGAAAAAATACTTTGGGTGCTAGTTTTTTATTTGCTAATAGTCAATAGTCATTTACCTATTATAAGAATAACCTATTTTTCATTCATAACACTTGATGAAATTTTAGCGACAAATGTGACGATATATCGCCAACTTAGCGACTTTTTTGAAATGTTGCCAAATTGGTAAAAAGAGTGCTAAATCGATGAAAATGATGAGTAATTGATGAAAATTCAATATCTTGGAAAGAACATAAGAATCGACTATAAGAATAACCCATATTTCCATCCATCTGTGATCCATCCGTCCGTAATGCTAGGTGAAAATTTTGGCAAGATGTCACCAACTTGGTGACTTTTTTAACTGTTGCCACAGTGAGGAAAATGTCACCAAATTGATAAAAATAGTGCTAAACGGGAGGAAATGCCAAACAGATTTGAAATTTTGAATTCCGTCATATGACTCTTCCTCCGTTTATCTGTAACACTTGGTGAACTTGGGGAATAATCTAGCAGGTTATCGCCATCTTGACTATGTTTCATCCCAGATTGACAAAAATATCATCAAAATTAATGAAAACAATGCCTAATTGATGAATCAATTATTAAAATATTTTTATGTATAGACTATATGGCTGATTGAGATAGCTAGGATTTATCTATCAATATTAATAATTGTTAATTTAGACTTGATCGAAATATAAGTTAATTGAGTAATTTGAAATAGTATTACATGTTGTCATCCGGAAAAGTGCCAAATGTACAATTTAACGTAAAAAGCACTGTACCATGGATATTTTCATAATTTTTTCACTCTGAAAGATGTAAATTCATTGCATAAGGAATATCATGTTCTGCCCACATCAGACTTTTTTTTTTATATATGTAAATGGAAGCTAAATATGTGGATATAGATTGTTTGAAACAGGGGTCCCACTTCAGCGCTAACCCGCTTCTCGCGAAATCCATAAAAAATCTCGCATAAAAATTTAGACTGCGCGAGAATTTCTCTCTCTCCAGTTCCGGCCTAAAATTATTTTTTCCTTCAAATTGGATACCAAGAAATCCGATGCCCGATGACTAGAGATGCAGATTCGTGTTGGCCAGGTCGCCATTAGCGACTAAAATTATTACAGTAAGTCGTCATTTCTGGCGACCGAAATTTCTCCAGAATCCTTTCAGTCCCATGGCACCAGCGGCCGGTAGATAATTGCTTCAGGACCACAAATTGCGATCGGTCGGCTCATTGTTGCGAATCGCGGGCCGATTGCCGCGTGGTCGTGGACCGCAATTCCGTAGCTACGTGTGAATCGCAGTCAATCGCGATTTGGGCACACTAAAAGTGTTGGAAAATTTAAAATTTGAAGAAGCAAGATGAACAGCAAAGTACGCACTGGCATAGAGTCAATAAGTGTTGGCTGGGTCATAAAAGTATGCAGATCCAATTTCAAAGAAAAACATCGTTCACTTTATTTCGTGAGAAACATAACTAGGCAAGTTACACATTCCAGGTTTCCATGCCACAAAACATCAAAAAAATACTATGTACAAAAAGTTTGCAGTTGTAAATAACCAGACAGAAATTCCTTGAAGCATGGGTAGTAAGTAACTATACTACCTCTATCACTTGCGTGTATTTGCAGCCACCATTGAAGGTATCACACTTGGCAAAGGAAAACCAAAGGATAAGACATCAGAATAATATTTAACGTAATTTCCAGACATATGTAAGTAAATTTAATGTTCAATACATACTGGTCTAAACTGACCATCTCTGCGTCCGTCTCGACTAAAAACCGTCGTCAAACGATATCCCGCAGTGCTTCTGTCTAAAGCATTTCTGTCTGCCTGCTGCATCAGACCATCAGTGTCTATGTCTTACAAAGCCTTCTCCGCTCTGTTCTGGATCAGACTGAGTGGGAATTCTCTCTGATGATGTTTGCTTCAAGAAATCTCTGCCTTATATATCCGAGAATGGACTGTTCTGGAAACGCCCTCGGATATGCAAATCAGATGCGTACGCATTGAGAACTGATTTGCATGAAACCTCATGTTGAAAAACGTCACGGTTCACGCCGGTGAACGGGAAGAGTCGTTCATATTAAATTTGCATAAACGCCCGTTCACGGGAACGTGAATCGTGATGTATTGATTTTTTCCAACAAAAAGTACTACGTGTTTCTAATTAACGAGATATTTTATAGAAAACTATAAGTGTCTCCCCCACTTGTGCGGGTCGCAAATTCGATCAAATAAAATTTTGCTTTTTTTTTTATAGGATTCTTTCACGGATTTGAATTATGCTCTTTCCGAGTACTTCCTGCATTTTTCGTGTTTTGCTCGAGAAATTTTCTTCTTTCTGTGAACAAAAATCCTTTCCTCTGTACACAGTATATCTACAGGTCACAAAAATCCCGAAAATGTCGTGAAATTGGCCATATATGCCCCAAAAATGTCGCAAAATTTGAACAAAGCAACAAATATTTTATCAGAGACATTCCTTTCTTACATCTGAAAATCTGTTTCTCCACGATTGCGAAAATGTATTATTTCGTTTAATGTACAAAAAATAAAAACCAAACCATTTTTCTACCGTATTATTAATAAAATGAAGGGTTATTTTGCAGCAGCATCACGAAAATCTGCATTTGTATGCGATCCTCGGCATAGCTCGTTTAATTTGAAAAATATTTCCCACTTTTCCAATCTGTTTGCATCGACTACAGTGTTTGTAATTGTTTTGCGTTTTATAAAGAAAAATCATTTTACAAACGTATTATTTATGAAATAAAGGGATATTTTGAAAACAAAAAGAAAAAAGTCAACCCTTTTAAAAAAAATGGCTAAAATCACATGACTGGCTTGAGATTCAACAAAAGGACGATGCAACCCTTATGTTCTGCAAGTTTTATAAAAAATACAAAAAAAAAAAGAATCCATTTTTAAACATCAAGTCAAAATTATTACCTAATTCTATTTGCCTAGTGAAATAGTTTTCGTCGATATTCGCCTTTGGCGATCAAAAATCGTTAAAGTTTTTAATTGCTATTGCTGCATGAAAATTGATCATAAAATGATTTTAAAAATCAAAATATGAAGTAAATACACTCGGGCCTCGACTTTTGCAGTTTACAGGCAAAAAAAATCGTAAATTCGCATGTGTGTCATTATACATAAAATAACCCATGTACACGTTTTTATGTCAGCAAATAAAATCATGACGTAAGCATGGGGGAAGTCAGAAATTTGAGTAATTTTGCTAACAAGTGTGTGTGTGTGTGTGGGGGGGGGGTATAAAATTACCAAAAATGTGCTTACTTAATACTTAAATGACTCCTAATTAATTTTTAAAAAGAATGTTAGTAAGTATGTTAAAAGAATGTTAGTTTTAAGAATTAAAAAATTTAAATGTCGAAGAATATGAGTTAATGCTTTCTTTTTTATTACTTTCTAAATTAGCATGGTAAAAAAAAAATCAAATTTTAAGTTTCTCTCCTTATGACAGAAAATCTCTCCCAAAATTTTCTGGAAGAAGAGAAAGTCGCCCCCTCTTTTCCTGACTTAGTGGAAACCCTGGTTTGAAAATAAAAATAATTGATTTTTTTTTTATAGATTTTCAAATATAGCAAAAAAGAAAACAAAATGCAAGAATCGTTTCTTCATCATAGGTTGACCTGATAATTTTGATAATGTTAAACAATTTGTTAAACAATGTCTAGACATGAAGTAGGTTAAATTTAGAAGTTTTCCAATTTTGTGAATTTTAAAAATACTATAGATTTTTAAACTAAACCTACAATTCTTGCATTATTATAACTGTTATGTGAAAAAATCTCTTGAAACAAATAGCAATTACCTCAATTCTGATTATTACCCTCTCCCCCCCCCCCTTTTTTTTTTTTATTTTAGTCAATTCTGAAGGTGTCACCTTTTGGAAGCTAAGAGTTAAAATTGGTTTTTCCATACCACACCTCTGAACAATAAGAATTTAGCATTTAGTCCTCTGGTCCTTTAAGGCCTCTAAATTATGTTTCATAAATTATGTTGCCCCCTAAATTATGTTTCCATCTATCTCAACCCCTGTTGATCCGATTAAAAGGCAATTTTCACTGGCACACTCAGCTCACTTTCCTTAACTTCTTTCTTACTCTGCTTGTGCCAAAATCACCACTCATGATTTTTTATCTCTAATATACCTACCAATCAGAATTAATGGGTTAATTGAAAATTTATTGTTTTTCACCCAGACATAATCATAAATTATAATGGCGAAGATTTTAATAAAATCTTAATAATCACTAGAAAAAGTTATTACTTAATTTGTAAAAATTAAGATTGACAATCCCTGCTCATATATTGCCTTTTCTTCATTTTCTTACTCTCTTATTTGTACAAAATTTTGATATCCATTTTATTAATTGCCTTTGATTAATTTAATCAATATTTGCATAGTTAACTCTAAGGATGTTTTATTATTAAATTTTTATAATTATTACATCACAGTTCATGTTGCCCATCACCATTGCACATAATTGTGATGAAAAGTTTAATTTTTCAAATAAAAGAAATACATTTTAATTTAAGAAAAGTTTGTCTATCAGTAATTCTGTATTATAATATATATCCGTTGTTACTATGAGCTAAATCATGTTTGTTTGGATGCAACATATAGCACAAAAATATAATGATATCACTTGATTTCAGAAGCTAATAAAGCTGCCTTTTTCAGGTTAAATCAAACAACAGTTCCTCTAGCAAGACAAACTGATTTGTTTGCTATCAGTTTTCTTTCTGCTAATCAAACTGCACTGCTTTACTTGACCTGGTGAATGCATGTTTTACACCCAATACCAGTTAATGAGATTATAATCTTCTATTTTGTGCTGTATAGTAACATCATTTTTTCCCCTTACATTTACCAGCAGCAACTTGATCAAATATGTGAAGATACAAATGTGTATTTAATAAAAAATAACTTTTTCCCTTTTTTTCCCCCTTGTAGTTTTATTACTTAATTTAAGGTAAAGCTGTATATCTGATAATTGCAATTTTCAGGTTCATAAAATAATTAACTTTATAGTTTCTAGACACTTTTGCTTGTAATAAGTTCTTTCAAGTGTCTTTTCCTGTGAAGATTTCTAATAGATGACAGAGGTATTTAATATAATTAATGAAATTTTAATGCATATTCATTACATTCTTGTGATAGGAATGTCATATGAAGTTGTTTTTATGTCACACAGAATTGAAACTAAGTATGTACTATGTGTTACTCATTTTTATGCAATAATAGGAAACACATTATTTTTGCATTTTCATTCATATTAATAATAATCCGGGAATGACAGATAATAAGTGTACTCATTCAAAATGAGTGGTCTAAGAAAATTATTTTCACTTACCTTTGCTATTAGCACTTTACTTATCTTTGCAATTTACAAGTAAATGGAATTTGTGTTTTTCACTTACTTGTTAATAGCAAAGCTCTTAAATTTCAAATAAATGTGGAACAAAGCTTTAAATTGTGATTTTCAACTAACTTAAAACCACTGCTGTTACCATCTGGTGGATGAAAAGGATGATTTGTCAGACAATATTGTAATGTCACCTATTCTCAGAGACAAATGTGTATGAACAATTTTGTGAAATAACATCATTAAAACTTTAATAAATAGGGTTTATTTACAACTTAAAATCATAATTTCATAAGCTTTACCCTTTTATTTCCATTATTTATGTTTTTATTTTCCCTATATGCATAGTACAATGTATAGGGAAAGTATTGTGACAGCATCGAAAATTCACATTCAAGTTTTCAATGGAAGAACATGTTTCAAGTATCCCTGAACTTAAATCAAATGTTTGTGTGTGTGTGTATGTGTGTGTGAGTGAGGGGGAGGGGGTGGAATCCGTGAAGACAATATCTCATGGACAAAAGGAGTATTTTGAACAAAATTTGATACAAAAGTTATAATCAGTGAATACTGGAAGCCTATTGATTTTAAACACAATTAAATGTTCAGAAACACCTCAAATTATATAGGAAAAATCGTGTACGGCCCACATGAGATTTATTCAAATGAAATCGGGAGATGAAAACCCAATTCATCGCTGGGGGACAATGATAGAAATGAGAGATTTGCATTTTTATGAAATCAAAATAGCATTTATTATTACAGAAAAATACTTTTTTGTTAAAAAATATGTAGAACAGATTGTATTCCAAACAAATACTGTAAAAAATATCTAATTTATTATTATCTTTTTAAATCTCAAGAGACATAAAATTGACAATTATTAAATATTCAGTCATATATTATTTCAGATGATTCACTATTGTTTAGTGCCATTTATGAGTGTGGTTAGACAAATGCAAAAAATTACCAAAATATATTTCTTGTTTTGTATAAAAAATGTTCATTATATCTTAAAGTTTGCTATAGGAATATCTCAACTTGATATTATAATTTAAATACCTATAATATTAATAGACAAATAAGTCAAAGTGTAACAATATAAAATATGGTTCTCTTTAAATGAAGTAAAATGAAATTCCCAATCTCACAAATTGAAAAGTCTTTAATCCCAGGATTGTAAAAAGTGCTTGGCATTGCAATCCCTAGTAACTGCATTAATTAGTGCACACTGCACAAGTACGTCCTTCCGAGAGGTTGGTGGTAGGGGAAGGAAGGTACGGTCCCTGTGGATGCCTCCCCCACTGGGTTCCGGTCTAAATTGGGTGGCACTTCCCGACTGTCCAAACTGTTACCTTACACCTTTCTGGTAGGTCGGACGGTCTGGGTTTCAACAACAACACTGCACAAGTACATTTCTCCATGTCTTCGGATGAGTCGGCTGGCCTGGGCTTTCGACATATTATATTGTCTTTCTCACCGTAGAAAAAAAAAAGGTAGAAAGAAATAATGCACTCACTAAATAAAAATAACAAAATCATTGAATTCTGTAGAGGTTTTTTTTTTTTTGTAAAGTTATGTATAGTGCTTAAGAGCACTAAAAGTATGGATGTTTTCACTAGTAGGATTAAAAAAAAATTATTTTTTCAGATTTAGATGATTTGCGTTCTGCTATAAGAAGCAAAATATGGTTCTCATATCGAAGTGGTTTTCCAGCTATTGGTAATAATTAAATCTTTGATTGCATTTTAGAATATCAAACACTGTATGTTAATGCCTATAATTTCATCTGATTTATTTCCTGTTTTGATTTTAATAACGATTACAAATATGTTTGTCATAAAAATTTTAAAAGTTAAAATATGAATTAAATAATTAAAATTATTAAGTTTACAATCATTTTAAAGTCTATTATATCAGTCTAGGTTTAAATGTGGGTGTTGCTTACAACTTAATGTTCAATTTAAAATTGCAATCAATATGTTGAATTCACCAGACAGCAATTCATATTGCTCCAAATCTTGTCAAATGCAGGTACTAATAACAACATGAGTTATAAGTGTGACATAAAGGTGCTGTTTCCGAGTTAAGTATTTTACAAATCCTCATAATTATTATAGCAAAAGTAGATGCTCACTCAGTAATTCTGATAACTCTGCTTTTGGAATGTGACATCATCATCTGTGTGTAGTCCCGCTTTAAGCATGCAAAGTCTTCCCCCCCCCCCCCCTATATTTACAAAAAAAAAAAAAAAAAAAAAAAAAACTGAAATTGTTGAAAAGTAAACTAAAGTTTTTCAAAATTTCAATTAGTGACAGTGAACAAAGGATTTTTAACATGTTCAATGAACAGTCCATATTGCATCCTTTTAATATGTGACATTGTCTTTTCACTAGCTTAACAGCCGGTGTAAGCTCTGGCCTTCTCAATGAGTCAGTTCCATCCCATCCTACATCCAGCAACTGTTCTCCAATTTCTAGTGTTCAGAACATTAAAATCCTCATCAATGAAGTCAGTCCATCTTAATTTTAACCTTCCTCTAAGCTGCTTATTTTTGATTATTTTTGTATTTATTTCATCGGCCATTTGGATTACATGGCCAGCCCATTTCAGTCTTTCATTTTTATGAACTTTGTATTGATTGGTTCTTTGTATTGATAATAGTTTGTAATTAAATTTTCTATGCCAAACTCCATTAATTTAAATACCATCTAATACGCTTTCTAAAACCTTACTTTCAAAGACACCCAGGATGTTTTTGTCTCTTAAATTCAATATCCATGTCTCTGAGGCAAAGGCAATCACGGACCTAATTAGAACTTTATGCAATAACAAGTTAGTTCTTTGAATTAAACTGGATTTGAAATATTTTCATAATCCAAAAAAATTGGGGTTAACTTCCAAAATGCTTATCTCAGATTTCCAATCCTATATCATTTCTGATGTTAACTTCAGAACCTAAATTGGAAAAACATTGTTAAAATGTGACTGTTAAAATTTAAATTAATGAAAGGTAAACACAAATTTTTAATTTAAATTATTGAATGTAAACAAAACGTTTTAAATTTGAATTAGTGAAAAGTAAACAAAGGTAAAGTGTTTTTATTATTTTAGTGTATTTAAATCTGTACTTTCATTATTATGTATTTTGCTATTGTCTGTATTCTGTTTCATCACCATTTCATGGCAACCATGTAGTTTCCAGATCCAGAGTAAAGTAAACATGTCAAAATATCACTATTTTTTTTTTAAACATACCAATAGAGATTGGTATATTATTAAAGTACTGTTTTTATCATATCATAATAAAATCACTTTATTGTATATACTTGTGTATAACCAGAAAAAATGCTTGGATAAAAATTAATGCTCAGAATAAGGAGGGGTGACTGATCTACATGATAGTTTAAAAAAAATTTAAAATAAAAAAATAATCAGTCGCATTTGAGACATAATTCTGTTGCATGGACTTCGGTGAATTATTTGGTGATTTAAATACAAAATTAGATTTTGATAATTTTTTATATGTTATGCTAATCTTTCAATAAACTATTGTTTTAAACATTATTAACTATCTACATTTCCATGAGGTAATTATTTTCCCGTAGCAGAGTTTTCAGAAGTTTGATACATAAAAATCTTCCAACCATAAGTAACGTGTCCAATATGGTAAAATGAATTTAAGCTACTGAGAAATATTAATTTTTTTAATTTAAACACAAAATATTACTTAAAATATGTGTAATGTAAGGTTTTCCATCTTAGGAGCCTTCATTCTAAAAACAAGTAGCTACTGATCTGTAATATTACACAACTAACATCACTGAAAATCAACAGAGAGACAAAGCTCTAAGAGCTAAGCTCTCCTATCTTAAGCTCTTCTATCTTATTGTCCCTGGCTCCTATTTTATGTTCCCTGGTAATGTGTGACATCATTAGATTATGTACATTTAGTACAACACACTTACGTTTAAAATTTGCATGAACACATTGGCTTTCAAGAATAAAATAATATTATGCAAATTGATTTCTGTAAAATTGCAGATGATTTTTTTACAATGATTGATCTCAAATGCAAGAGTTACTCTGGATTTTTTATTACTTTTGCCAGCTTTTTCACCAAATGAAATTTTCTTACACCAAATGGGGTTTTTATTTGCCAAATGTTATTTTGGCTTTTCATTTAAAAAATTTGATTTGATTTATAAATTCTCAAATTCCAAAGATTGTTGTTTGAGAAAAGACACTTAGTAATATACATTACGATTAGTAAACCACAGGCAATATACCGTGATTTTTTATTTTGACATGGGCATATTTCATAATTGCCAACATTTTCGTCAAATATGTTTTTCAATCGTCAAATTGATTTTTTTTTCACAAAATGCAACAATGGTGATCAGCAGCTCAACGCTTGCAAATGGGATCTATTTAAGGGGAATCTTTATTTTTTCCAATAACTGTGGTTTCATACTTTTTTTTTTACTTACCTGCAATGCATGATAATGTATAGGGAAAGTACTGAAATCATACTGAAAATTACAATTTCGTTTTTTCGATGGATCTACACATTTCGAAACCTCTAGAAAAAACTATTTTTAGTGTGACGTATGTGTGTATCAGTCTGTGCAGATTTTGTATCCACTCTAACTCAATTTATTGACCGAATTGCATAACATTTTACACTTGTGGGATACTCTGGTGCTGATTAGATTTTAGTACAATTCAGGAAAAAGAACCCACTGTATTTTGCGAAATGACTCTCAAAAAATGACTGTATCCACTCTAACTAAAGAACTAATAGACCCAATTTCACAAAATTTGGTGGATAAGTCACTTATTAGTTACCATGGTGCTGATTAGATTTTCGTATGATTTGGAGAAAGGAACCTGCCTTTTTTTGCTAAATAGCCCACAAGAATCATCAAAATCTAAAACAAAAGATTACATATGTTCAAATATATCAATTAAATGCTTGTTTTATACGTAAATTTTGACGATGAAAAGAATAAGACAAATCCCATTACTCTAGGACTAGCCATTCTCGAGATATTTAAGTTTTTTCACATTTTCACTATACCACCTTTCGAAAATACGTCCAATTACCAAAATGAAAAAAAAAACTGAATTAATGTAAATTCAGTATAATTGCAAATAAAAATGTGTGTTATTTAGTGAAATTAATCTCAATTTAATAAATTATTAATTAAATAACGAGAAAATTAATTTTTGTCTGTAGGCAAAGTCATGTGCTGCTTACATTAAATTTTTAATTTAACAAACATAAAATTTAAGAGTCGGCTAATTTGTGGATTGTACTTTTGATGAATATTCACCTGTACAAAGTGGGAGTCACCTTATCTGAGACGGGGCTTCTATACATGTATATACAGTAAATTCATTTTTATTGTTTCGTATAAATGCGTATGATTTGTGCTTGACTTAAAATTTACTGTTTTTGTTTTAATGAGGATTTAATATACCTCATGTTTGATTAGGATTTATTTTATTAAACTTAATATGATTGATTGGGATTTAATGAATATATGCTATGCAGTTTTGGCATTTGATTTGCACATTTTTTTTTCCTTTTTAAATTTCCCAGGTGGAACAGGTCCTAAATCTGACAGGTATTGGGGATGTATGCTACGTTGTGGTCAGATGGTTATGGCTGAGGCATTAATTTGTCGGCATTTGGGAAAAGGTATTCCATTGAACATTTTCAAAATAAAGTACTTTTATTATGTGTTATAAAATAGTGCATGTGTAATATAATTGTAAAATGTATAATATTTTTTTTGTTGTTAGCATTTTATTCGATTATCGCATAGTATTTTTGATTAATGGGTGAAAAAAGCAGTGTGTTACTATTATCTATTTAGTCATAGTACAGTAAACTTCCTTTTATCTGGCACCCAGTGGTTCTTCACACCTCTTGGCTGTACTGAGGTACATTTACTGTAATGGACTGAGTGATTTTATATGCAGATTTCTGCTCATTGAAGTTTACCTTAAATTTTTGAAGTTAAAAGTTCTGTAATTTTTGGAAGAAGAATTGCAGCTAAGAATTTCTCAGCGGAAAAGAAAAAATGAACAGAATGCTATAGCTAAAACAGGCAATACAAATTGACATTCCTATAAATTTTCTTTAGGTAACCAATGTAAGTTTAGTTAAATTTCTAATCAGTAAGACTTGTGAAAATAACGAGTTATTATTGTTTAGTTCTCTCCCCAGAAATGTGTAGTTCTGATATCCAGGTTGCTTAAATTTGGCTATAAAGTAACACTGAAAAATTGAAATCTCAATATAATGAACTCTTGATGCACAACTGGTCAATAAATAGCCCTTGTATTTCTCCACCGCTAAGGTCAGAACAGACATACTCTTTGTTAAAAATACAGGTATCCCCATATTATATAACAATTCTTGATGTCCACATCTACCAAACATGTGTTATTATACAAAATTGCCTTTTTTCGGGCACAATGCTTCTGCTATACCACTAGGCCCATAAACAATGCAGTCTGCTCCCATTGTCTGAAAAAGGGGAGAAAAAATTTACAATAACGATTCTTCTTTGGAATATTTCAATCATCTAGTCATTGGCGATATATTAGCAGATAAAAATAAGTAGCAAAAAAAAAAAAATTAATTTAATTCTCAATTCAAGATAATAAATTTTAGTGCAGTTTATATGCACTTTTTAAAAACAATTATGTGTACTACACATAAGTGCATTGTATTTAGTACTAGTGGATACTCATGAAAATTCATGGGAGAACTTTTATTCACTAAATGTTAATCTGGTAATTTTGTAAATGAAATAGATTTAAGTTTAATATTTTTTTTTATATCAAAGATATCTTCAAACAGATTATGTTTAGTATAAATGTTATATTGTTTACCTCATTAAAACAACTCAAAATTATATTGTTTGATATTGATGAAATGTTTGATGATTGCTGAAAATATAAGCAGCTTTAAAAATCACAAATCGTTGGTGTGACTCTTGAGCTATATTTTTGGAGAAAAGTGATATATTTGTGATATCTAGGCAAAATTAGTTTAAATTCACTGGAAATCATTGTTATTTTGTTTTCATTTTCTATTACATTAAGTGAGTTTTAATATTCTCATCCTTAAGTGACTAGAGAATAATGACAGATATCGCAAGAGCTTGTTAGACTTACAGGATACCCTTTTGATGAATTGTAGGTGAATGTATAGTACTTCAATTTTGTATTAAATTTTAATTAATCAACTAAAAATTATAAAATCTGGTAAAAACATTGTATATAAAGGGTTATTATGGCAAATACTTATTTTAAAATAACATCATTTTTGCCCTTATCAAAAGCGAATAACTTAAAAAAACTCCTATCATTAAACATATGCTGCATTCTATTCGAAGTGTACATATGCTTGCCATTTGGAAAACAATGCATATGTGAGTAAATTACTTACACTCGACATTATATTGTTTGATTGTAGTTTTTAATTTTTAATGTCTTTGATGTAACAACATTTTATATAACATCAAATTGTATCTGCGCTACTACAAATGGTGGCAAATTTAATTTTAAACTCTGCAAATCTGTTACTCGAAGAAATTACTGTAACTTTTTTTTAACAAATTTTTTATTAATGTGCATATATACTTTGCCCTATGCTATTTACATTTGCTCAACACCATTTAACCTTATGTATTATATAATATTCTGTATTATGTAAATTTTTGCATTAATTTATTTCTGTGTTAAATACTCACTCAGTATTGCATGCCTTTTTATTATGTATTTATTATACCTTATTTCCGGGAATTTTTTCTTGACTTATAGAATTTACTTACCCAAAATTATTTTATTTATGCCATTAGACTATTATATTATGTATGCTATTAACTGTCAACGATTATCATTCAAGTAATACATTATATATTTTATTTTTAAATTCAATTATATCTTCAGGCTGGCTTTGGGATCCTGGTGCTGTTGACCCAGTGTATGCTGAAATCCTAAAAATGTTCCAAGATAGAAAAGATTGTCCATACTCTCTTCATCAAATAGGTAAAATATATTTTTATTTTGTAATCAATATTTACAGTAATTCTACCCTTGCTCTATCTGCAGATTTTATATTTGCAAATGTAGATACATGGGAACTTCACTAAAGTGGTCACCTTACAGTCTGAAAGAAAAACATTGGTGATGACTCCAGTCTGGTGGAGCAAATATTGTTTTGCTTGAATAATGTCTTGTAAAATTATAAGTTTATATCTCAATTGTTTTGCTTACAACAAATAATATAGATATAATAAGATAGTAACTAAAATAAGATGCATAATTGAAACAACCTAATATTTTACTAAGTTATGAGTGAATACCAAGTCTAAACAAGTTTGACCTTACATAGTAGAATAAAAGCTAATGTCATTCCCATTTCATTTATTAGTTCATCTTTTTATTTCTTTAAAAAGTTAATTGGGGCATCTGATACAATTTAGTAATTTCTGCTATCACAACTTTTTCTGAAAATTTCATTTCAGTAGATAAATTTAGAGAAAAAAGTTGACAAACAGTTTATCATGGAAACAAATATATGCATGTAAATAGTAATCCTTCATTTTTTTTCTACTGTTGGCCACATTATTAGAAAATATGAACATGTATGAAATATTGACAAATTAGCTCCAATGACCTCAAATGAAATATTGAATTAATGTGCATATTTAATAGGCATATAATCAAACTATTAAAAAATAGATATTAGCCTTCCCATTTGCAAATTTATTAATTATAATTTCTATAAATATATATATTTCTTAAATATGAAGAATTACTATATAATCTTATTATTATGAAAATTAAATTTTTCCATGTGTTTATAAGTAAATTTATATATTTATAAAATTTATATATTTCAGCCCAAATGGGAGTTTCAGAAGGAAAGGCAATTGGGCAATGGTTTGGCCCTAATACAGTAGCCCAAGTCCTAAGGTATGTACTGAATATATTTTTATTTTCTGGTTTTTATAAACAATTTCAAGTATGGCGATTTTACACTAAGTTTTAATGTTTGCAGCATAAGTTAATTAAAACTACCTGTATCACAAGGAAAACTTAAGCAATGTAAGCACAATGATGTTGCAATTATTATTATTTTATTTGTGTTTACATGCATTGCTGCATTATTATTTTATTTGTGCTTAAATATGTTCCAATATTTTCCATATCCTTTGCACAAAGTGTTTTTTTTTTTTCCCTTAATCAAATTATATCATGCTTGCTGTGTTATGCGAAAAATCAGGAAAAGTCATTTCTAGCAGTCAAAACTACTAGAAATACCTGGCATTGCTCAAGTTAATATAGAAATAAAAAAAATGTTGTACAAAATCTAGAATATATTAACTCTCTATATACCTATTTCTAATTAAGGTTAATATAAATCAATGAAAAAATATGTCAGTTGAACTCTTTTTTCTCATATAACAAGTGATCATTACAGACAAGCAAAAACAAGTATTTTATTTCCCTTTATAATGCAAACAGGTGTATGAGGATGAAAATTAAATCAAAAACATTCCCTGTATTCAGTCTCATTACCTGAAAAGGTTTCAGCAAAATCAATTCTGTACTTAAGGATGTATTTAGCTTAGAAGCATATTTTTGAATTTTCATGTTTATACATTAACACCATGCAAAATCTTAAATATTTATTGCCATTTGCTTTTTAGTAAGCTTCACAAACCCATGAAAAAGTATGTAAATCCATTGGGCTATAAATAGCTATAAATAGTCATGGCAAACAGAAACAAGTTTTTAATTCTTATTCTTCTGTACTGTTTGTTCTGTTGGGTAATAAAACTTACATCAAAATATTCCTTAGACTTAGCCTCATTTCCTGAAAAAAAATTTCATCAAAATCCATCACATAATTTAGGAGATATTTTAGTCAGAATACATTAAAATTTTTCTTCTCTCTCTATATATATTGGGTTGGAGGGAAAGTTATGTCGTATTTTAAATAGGCAGGTGATTTTTCTTGTAAATAAAAAGAACATATGTAACAAGTCGAGCAATTGCAGAAGAGTTTGGCATTCATCATACAACTGTTGGAGATCACATTAAATCTCTTGGGTTTGTGTTAAAGCAAAGTTTTTGGGTTCCACATGAATTAACGGAAAAGAATTTGTCTGATCGTGTAAGAATGTGTTCATCACATCTGATTAGACACAATGTGGAGCCGTTTTTGGACAGGCTGGTTACTGGAGATGAAAAGTGGATTCTTTACGAGAATATTAAGAGAAAAAAATCTTACTGCAAACCAGGAACATCATCAGCAACAGTTCCAAAACCAAGTATCCATCAACGAAAAGTACTGCTTTGTTTGTGGTGGGACAGGAAAGGTCCAGTGTACTACGAGTTGCTGAAACAGGGGAAAACCATCAACACGGATCTGTACTGCAATCAGCTGGATAAATTGAATGCAGCTATCAAAGAAAAAAGGCCAGAAAAGGAATAGTGTTCCACCACGATAATGCTCGCCCGCATACTGCAATGGTGACACAACAAAAACTGAATGCGTTAGGATGGGAAGTCCTTAGTCACCCACCGTATTCACCTGACATTGCACCATCTGATTATTACCTGTTCAGATCTCTGCAAAATTATCTAACGGGAAAAAAATTCACGTCTTTTGAAAGTGTTTCTAAGGCAGTTGCTGACTGTTTTAATTCCAAGGATGAGAACTTCTACAAAACAGGAATTCACAGGTTACCTGAAAGATGGCAACAGGTTGTAACAAATAACGGAGCATATATAATTGATTAATATTAAACACATATTTTTATAAATGAATTCAAATATTTTCTTTAAAATACGACAGAACTTTCCCTCCAACCCAATATATACAAGGTAGAATCAAAAAGTTTGGAGACTGTGCTGATATCTCCAACCCTGATTGGAGGAGAGGGGAAATATTTCACTGTAGCATAGAGACACATGTGATGCGAGATGTGAAAAGGAAGAAGCAGGTCCGTAGTGCAGGGTTTTTCCAGACAATGCATGTCAGTGAACTGTAGTCGTTCAAGTTCGACGAAAAAGGAAATGGCGTTTGAAGAACAACGTACAAATATCAAATTCTGCCAGCATTTGTGGATATCACCGATAGAAACATTGCACATGTTGCAGCAGGTGTATGGTCAGAAAGCAATGTGTCTCGCGAAGGTGTTTTCATGGCACTCCTGATTCACGGCCGGCCGTGAATCTATAGAAAACAATCTGCAGACTGAGCGGCCGTCAACATCAATTATGGAGGACAATATTCGTAAGTTGGTGGAAATTGTATGTGCTGACTGACATCAAACCATCAACTTCATTGCTGAAAAAGCAGGAATTTTCGTATGGGAGCTGCCATGCTATCCTGACAGACAAACTAAACATGCATCGTGTGTATCAACACATTGTACCAAAAATGCTAACCGAAGTTTAGTGTGATGAGCGCATGTGGATCTGTGAAAAACTGATTGACACTGCTGATAAAGATCCGACATTCCTTTCAAAAATTATCACCAGTGATGTGACATGGTGTTTGTTGTATGACAAACAAATGAAATAGAAGTCACCATCGATACCAAAGTGAAAGAAGGTAATGCTGGAGGTGTTTTTTGACCAGGACTTGGTGCATTATGAGTTTATACCAGAAAGGGCAACAGTGAACAAGGTGAGGTACACACAAATCCTGGCTCGTCTCTGTGATGCTACCTGCCGGAAATGCCCAAAACTCTGAAAAAGCAAGGATTGGGTGCTGCAACATGACAATGTCCCCACTCATTGGTCTTTCATAGTGCAATCTGCACTGTCCGAATATGGAACGTCAACCCTTCCTACTCACCCATGCACTTTTTACCTGTTCCTCTGTCTCAAAAACAAACTCAAAAGACACCATTTCAAGAGTGCATCTGAGGTTGAGAAAGCTGCAACAACTGCACTGAAGACCATCTCGTCCAAAAGCTTCCGGGAATGTTTTCAGCAACTGTGCTCATGCTGGCAGAAGTGCATAGCTGCAGAGGGGGAGTACTTTGAAGGTGGTTGTGTGTAACACATATCAATAAATCATATCCATCAAGTAAGCCAGTCTCCGAATTTTTTTTATCCTACCTTGTATATATATATATATATATATATATATATATATATATATATAAAATATTTTTATCCTTAATCTTGATCTATAGTTACTTATTTGTAACAGATATGTTAGAGATGGGGTTTTTTTTGTACTTACCATAGTTTGCATAGTTTTTAATTAAAAATATTTCAATATATATATATACATACAAGATGTCCCAAAAAGATTGAAACTTGCTTTAATTCTTTACCTGTTGCAGATAAGTGGCCAATGTAAATTGTCAAAATGTTGAAAGTAAGGTAGAAGCTAAGACTACGTTAATGAAATATTCCTGCCATTCATTTTCAAAAAGTTACACTTTTTTAATTTTTATGCGACCCCCTTAGACAATTTTGGTCAATCAGAAAATTTTTATTTTTAATGCAACAAGAACATTAAAAAAAATCTGACTTATGCACTTTTCCATACCATGTGAATGGCTGTTTCATCAGTGAAAATAGGGATCATAAACAAATTGACAATGGAAATTGTTTATATCAAAAATACATTAATATGTGTCAAAAATTTTTTATCACAAATGCATCTAAATAAAGCATTACACAGACAGCATATAAAGCACTGGTACTCACTACATGGTTGGATATCCTATGTATTATCATCCAGTTTTATCTTTTTTGTGATATGTCACAAATTTACATTTCTAATTTAATATATGGTCCCCATTCACAATGTTCAATTAAATATAATTCACTCAATTTTAAAGATACAGATATGGGGGGGTTTTTAATGATCTTGTTGCATTAAAAATAAAATTTTCTGATTGACCAAATTTTCTAAGGGGGTCGTATAAAAATTTAAAAAGTGTAACTTTTTTTAAATTATTGGGAGAACTATTCCATTAACATAGTCTTATTTTCTACCTTACTTTCAACATTTTTGCAATTTAACATTGCCCGCTTATCTCCAACAGGTAAAGAATTAAAGTGTGCTTCAATCTTTTTGGGACACCCTGTATATATATATATATATATATATATATTACATAATCCTGCACAGTATCCAATCAAGTATTTAAAAAAGAAAATCTGTATTTTCTTTTTCTGTATAATTGTCTGGTTAAAAAATCCTTATCTTATTCATCACTATTACAGCCTTTTTTTGCCCTAGGTTTGTTATGTCCATAAGTTTCAAATATTCATCTTTAAAGTCTATTAAAATGAACCAAGAATTTGTTGGGGACCAACCCTTCATGTACAGTTTACAAATAGAAAAAAATCTTTGTCTTCATTTATTATTTTCAGATGTTTTGATCAGATTTCAAAAACGAACAAAATGATAAATGCAGAAAAATATACTCAGCACATTTAATTAATATAAATTGTAAAAAATTAACAATTATTGAATTTGAAAATCGTATCAAGTACTTTTTACTTTTATTGGGCACCATTGTAGTTAATAATTTTTTGAAAAATAATGAGTATGGATCTCTGTTACAAGTAATGTTGTTTGTTTTACTCACTTACTATCCAACTCTGATTATAATAATTAACTAGCAAATATACCCAACATTGCTGGTGATTTATTTATTCAAATTAAAATAGTATTCTAATTATATTCTTTAAGCAGCTCTATTAAAATATTTATTTTAATTCCTTTGTAAAAAATAAGGTGTAAAAAATCTCTATTTTTGTTATGTATAATTATTATCACAGGCAAATTTGTGAAAGAAAAGCAGTCCTGATCCTATTTTCTAACCCATTTACAAAAAATAGAACTTTGGTCAACTAATGCTAAAATAAAAGCTCTGAAATGGTAGTAAAAGATTACACCAAATTTTATCCTATTGCAATAGTCAGTCAGACACAGTTGGAAATATATGAATTTGAAAAACCGTTTGTTAAAGTAAAACGATGACTTATGATATTGAAAACATCAATACAATATGTAATCTTATATAAATTATAACTATTATAAAAGGCATTCCAAAATATAATACATTCATATATTAATTTAATTATCTTATTTTTTTTATAAAATTCTTTATTATTTTAATTCAATTAATTGAATTAAAATCATATGCCAATAAAATATTTGATTTTTAATGCAATGAAAGCATTCTAGTTCTGTTGTTATTCACAATACAATATAATTTGAATTGGATTTGGAACAAAAACTGTTTGCTCAATGTTGTTTCTATGTGAGGTTTAATTTTAAGTTTTTTATTAATATCTCTTATAACTTCTGAGCAAAAACACTCAAAACAAGACTTGGACTGGGTTACCCATAATAAATTGCAAAATAGCCATACCAAATTTGAAAAATTCTCCATATGTGGTTTGTATGTAGCATGGATTTTCATGTTTATAACTGTAGGTCAAAATCTTAAATGCTTGTAGCTATTTGCTTTTATTAAGCTTCACAATTCATTGAAAGAGGCATGTAAATCCATTAGACTGTTTTCACATTATAAGCGATCATAATAGACAGACAAAAATATGTTTTTACTTCTCATTCTTCTACACTTTGTTGTGGTGTAATGAAACTTACATCATAATATTCTTTGGACTCAGCTTCATTGCCAGAAATTTTTTATCAAAATTCATTATGTGGTTCAGGAAATATTTAAGTTGAAACCGTACATTGAAATTTTCCCTTTTATAATAGATGATTCTGCACAGTACTCAATAAAATTTCTTACAAAATTAACATTGTCTCTCTCACCAATGGTAAGAAATTGAGTAAGAACTTATACTAGCATTTTAATCATATTCTTTAAAAAGTTCACTCAATATTCTTATAGATATGATTCGGAAAATATATCCAGCTGAATATTTGATAATTGTTAATTTTCTAACCCTTGACCTTTGAAATAATAATAATAAATAAGATAAATTTTTTAGAATGCAATCTGCTTTACATATTTTCCAACAAAAAGTAATTTTCAATAATATTAAATATAGTTTTGACTTCACAAAATTACAAATTTGTCAATGTTCCCAGTGATAGTTTTATATTCTAATTCAGGCAGACTTTCATTTTTATTTATATAGTTGCATTTTTATTGCTTGCTCTTTTCATTTAAAGAAAAAAATTATTTGATATTTTATACTATATGCTTTTTCTTTTTTTTTTTTCCAGAAAACTATCTGTGTATGATGAATGGAGTTCTCTTGCTGTCCATATTGCTTTTGCAAGTGCTGTGATAAAAAAAGATATTTGTAAGTTCAGATTTTTATTACTTATGTTTATTTTATTTAAGTTTGCATTTTCTCTTATTGCTCATATTTTTGGGAACAAACAATTATTTTGATAACCCTCTATCGGGCTTTGTGTCTATGCATGTGCTTGTAAACAAATCACATTAGATTTTAATCTTATAAAAGAAAGGTTAAAATATAGAACATTTGTATATTTACTTTATAAGAAATTTTTCTACTTAAGAGAATATTCTTCCTCCAGTTGCTTACTTCATTTTCCCCATGTTTACCTATGAAAAATAGTCCAAACCTATAACATGTTCAGCTTTTATGAATTATTTTCTGCTATTTTTTTTTTTTTTTTTGCCAAGCATAAATGCTGAAAATAGTGAAATAGTTAAAAATAATTTTATTATTTATTAAAAATATATATATTAAACATACTTCTAATTCTCTTATAATTTTTCTTATTCTTATCATGTATGCTCGGCAAAAAATAGTGGAAAACATTTCTAAAAACTAAATGATCTAGAAGTTAAGAACTATTTTCCATAAGTTAATGTGGGGAAAATGAAACAAACAGTTGGAAGAAAAATAACGATGTTTTAAACGATGTTAAATAACGAGAAAAATAACGAATTTAAGATGTTTTTTATACACTATGTATTGAAAAATGTTTAAAGCGAGGTCAACTGTATTTTAATCATGCTATTATTTTTAAATTATCTACATATATGTATTAATCTTGTTAAACATGTGCTCTTTAGATACCTTATGCCGCTATGTTCCTGAACCCTTAGCTGCAAGCCCTTTCCCTCAAACATATAGAAGCATCTGGTATGCGGACTGTGCAGCTCGAAAATGTCAGCGATGGCAAAGTATAACTTCTTCAACCTCAGACTCAGATACTTGGAGGCCCATGTTGTTATTTATTCCACTTAGATTGGGGTTATCCAACTTAAATCCTATTTATATCAAAGTTCTAAAGGTAATCTTATTGCTTACAAAAAATTTGCTGTCTTGTGCAACATTTTGTGCTTTAGACAACAGTTGTGCTTAATTTTAAAGGCAAATCAAATCAAAAACAAATGTGCCAAATGCGCAACATTGCATTTTCTTAGTAATGGTGTTAACTTTCTAACTGCATTTATGAAAAGTTTAATTTTACTATAATATGCATGCCTCAGCTGATAGCTTTTCCTGTTTTACTTGAATGCTCTCAGTTTTTGGCATTTTTTCAGTCTTCCTGTACATATGTACTCATAACTCAAAAGTAAGATGTATGTGTCGAACATGTATGTTCTATATGGAACAATCACTGAAATTTTATTTTGATTTTTATAATTTTGATTCAGTGATAGACTTTAGAGTGTATAATTATATTTTAACAGTAGTAAATCATAAACATTGTGGCTTAATTGTGTTATTAAGCCCAACTTTGATAAATATGCTGGCACTTTCAAGTTACAAAGCCATTTGGCTTGTTAATGAAGGACTACTATTCTTAAGAGATCCTCTACAACTATTGCATACTACAGGCAGTTTAAGATTTACCAACAAGTTCTGTTCCTAAAGGATGTCCACTGTGCATTTTGTTTATCTCTAAAACATTTGCCTGAGCTTGTACATTGTGCATACTATCCAACTTTTATGATTTTGTTGTAATATGATTTTTCTGCCATTTTGGGATTCCATAATTTAACCATAATTTTTCACATATTTCAAAGACCTTGCTGAGAACTACTATAAATTTTCTATTTTTAACCAGATTTGGGCAAATTTTTGGTTGCAATTTTCCACATAAATTATCATCAAAATTTGGTAAAAGAAATTCTATATCAGCAATAAAATTGCTGAAATCTATTAAATTTGTATTGTCCGTGACATTAACTTTTACTAAATTCTTCCTACTTATCAGTTATATTCAATTGTAACTTGATAATGCATGACTGCTATTCTTGAGAAATCCTTTGCAGCTATTACATACTACAAGCAATTTAAGATTTACAAACAAGCACCATTCCTAAAAAGGTTTTCTGTACATTTTGTTAGTTATCTGTAAAACACTTAAGCATGCATTTGCCTGAAGATATAATATACACTGTGTATACTATACAATGTTTGTGATTTTGTCAAAAATTATATCATTTTAATGCCATTTTGCAATTCTATGATTTAACAGTATTTTATACAAGTTTCAAAGACCTTGCTAAAAGCTACCACACATTTTTTACTTTTAGCCAAATTTGGACAAATTCATAGTTGCAATCATCCATGTAAATTATCATCTAAATTATATAAAAAAATTCTGTATTAGACAAAATTACTGAAATCTTTTAAATTTGTATTGCTGGGAACAAAAATGTTTGTTAAATTCTTCATGCTTATCAAATCTATTCAACTGTTACTATAATCCAAAAACTTTGTATGTATTCAAAAGTATCCATTTCCATCCATGTTTAATTTTAGGTTATGTCAATGTAATAAAACAGACCTTCAAATTAAGAAAAAAATATTTAAGAACCTAATATGGAGTTATTTCATATTGTATTCCAGTATTCATGAATAGTTTAATGAAATATTGAATTTTTATTAAACATATGTTTTAGTAATAGGATATTCAGTATCCCAGAATTAAGGAACTATTTGAAATTATTAAATACTTATGAAATAATTACTTTGCAAATGCATGTTATCGATCACATACAAAGGCTTTGAAATTAGTTCTTTCTAGTGAAACTCTGTGGAATTCTATTTCAGATGCATTAGATGTTTACATTAAAAGTTGACCTATATTAGTTCAAATTTGTCAGAAAACAGACAGGCCATTGATAAAAATATTCAAAATCTTGTATCCAATTTTGTTTTAAAAAGGAATACTATAAAGACATGTTTCAACAAATGAAACCAATTACAATTGCCCATGATAGAATTCAAGAAAATAACTGCAGTATTGCCAATGTGGTATGTATCTGAATAGACCTCAGAAAAAGAAAGTTAGAGGGAAAAAGCATAAATGTGGAATTTATACAGCAACTTGATGTGTGGTACAAAATGGCTTTAACACCTGTATATTTTCTTGCATACTGTGACGTTTTTAAAAAGTTGCCAAATTTGTTTCCAATTTTTCATCAAGCAATTCCAGACAGATAGATAGATAGACAAATAGACCTGGGTCATTATAGTATTAATTAGTAATATGTTTGGAAATCACATCATAAATCTGATAAAAATTCATCAATTTAGAATTATTTTTGTTTAAATAATTTGCTGCAGATTTAAGATTGTGACAGTCCTGAGTAATGCAGATGATGGTGCAATTTTATGTGTAAGAATTTTTTCAAAAGACATGCAAATGAATTGGCAATTAATTGAAATTTAGTAGAGCACAACAGCCTACCTTAATAAAAAAAATGAAATTCTCTTTATTTAATTTGCTGAATGTTGTTGACAGATGCCTGTCGTTTGGCCCCTAGGCCATTAGACAACAAGCTCTCCAGTATTTCTCTATATAACCATTTCAAAACAGCCTAGAGAGTGGCAAAAGCTGTAGTAGATTTAACATTACCCAGGGTGCACCACGTAGAGACCTACTACTTTACACCCCAAACTAATTTGCTGAATAAAAAGTGGTAAAAGGAAATATATTAGTTTATTCCTGATAACTTAATAGATTTTTCAAAAAGCAAATTGATGAAGGTTAGACATCAGTTTGCACTTATATCAGATTTCATCAGTCACTTTCATTCCTACTCTTTTTGCACTTGAAACTATTTTACCATTAGTTCTTAACTTATTCATAATGGTACTTAAATTGAAACTATTTAATTAAAGTGTGCTAGCAATAAAATAAATTTATACTTTACCTTGAGTTACTTTTTATTTCTATCTTAAGTTTCTGATCCATTTACTTTATTTCAGAACACGTTTTCAATGAAACAAAGTCTTGGCATTCTGGGTGGTAAACCTAGACATGCAGTCTGGTTTATTGGATATACAGGTGTGAATTGTTTCAATATTTAGTTTATATCAGTGTTTCCAACCTATAGTATGTGTACTACAGTGAACCCTGGTTATAATGCTGGGTCAAACCACCCCACATTATAAACAAGGCATGCTATGTTAATGCTCAACTTTCAGTGTTAAAAGATAGTTTTCTGTTTTATTATGTTCTAAATCTATGTTCTTAATTTAGTTGCCTGTTAAACAAAGATGATTACAAAATGCAAAAGTCAGTATTCTACAGATTTTAATTAATTTTTTTGGTAGAAAGACTGCAGCTACATACCACATGTATTACCATACATACAAACAGTATTGTACTTGCATACATTTTAGTCATTACTGTGCTGCAGAAGTCATAAAATCTGTCATGTTGAGTTTACATAAAGTTTTTTGTTCATAATTTCCCTTTTCGTGGAGATCAAGTCTTTCTGCCTTCAAACCACCGCAGAACAGTATCAGTACCCTTCAGAGCTTTTTCTGTTGTAAGAATATGATTAAGTTTAACCGCTAAATGACTTCCAGAATTTTTCATGTGAAAAACAAAGATATAAAAAATGGAAAACTGAAAAAGGCTTGAGACATGGTGAGGGAAAAGGAAATGGGACATGATTACACCTGTACTATATCCAAATTCATGGTATAATCAAAGGCGTCCCAGGGTTCACTGTATTATGTTACATGAAGGGATTATTATAAGAGGTATGGAGAAAGAAATTCAGTAATGCAAGCTAAAATTCATTCAGTGCAATAATATTCAGTAATGTTATAAATTAATTGTATTTTCTATCAAAGCTTGCTCTCAACAACTTAGAGTCCACTTTTGAATACAATAGAAAGTAAACTGGTTTAAGGTTGGAAAATGCTTGATTATGTGAATATTTTTCACTGATATGTGTGTTAATTTTGTTTTATACTGGTATTTTATAGCTGTATTGTAATTATTTTATATGTATATATTTTAGTACTATAAAATTAGTATTAACATCTTTAGTACCTCCTCCTTCTAATACTTCCTTAAAGAAAGCTGGCTCGGGACAATATCTGTTTTCTTCAAGGAAGTAATAGAAAGTTATAATGAATTCAATATTTCTGATACTCAATGTCCTTTGTTCAGTTAATTATTTTTTTACTTTTAATAAAGATACTACAGCTAGGTGTAATGTAGTTTGAGATAATATGTCCCTCATTATCTAACATCTAAATTTTATGTAATTATATTGAGTACAAAGTGTTATCTTTTATTTCATGTCAGAGCTTAATCTAGATACCAAATACTATAAAATATGATTAAAGATTTAAAACAATCAGATTTTTTTTACATGGAAAAAATTAAGACTAATCACATTATAAATAAAATAAATATTTGAAAAAGAATTGTCCTTTCTTTTTCAGATTTATTGCTTTGTTAAATGCTATATAATTACAATTAATATTCTTGAAGTGCAATTTTGATTTCATTACTTTTCAGTTTTAATAAAGTTTTACAATTATATATTTATATATATGTAGATTTATTGCACTTTCATTGCAGATAACAGTATCCATAGACCAGTTTTGCATTTTTTTATACACTCATCAGCATGAAATAACCAATACTTGCTTGTAATGGCAGCAAGAAAACTTGTTATGTGCTATAATTTTGCAAATCTCCATGGAGGCTAACAAATTCAATCCTACCATGCAGCTCCCATGCAGAATTCTTAAAGCTGGAACTCAGGCTGCAACGGCTAAACTCATAATCACTAAACTCACCTATATAGAGAGTGTTCCTAAAATTAGGATCTTGCTCCCGATGCAAGTAGCAACATTAATGAACTACTTTAATATGTTTTATATGTTCCTCAGCATGAAGTAACTGATACCTGCAATAGCAACAAAAAAATTTACTATATGCTACCATTTTATGAACCTCTATTGAAACACACAAATTCAGTCCTAAAGCTCCGTCGGCATCAAATGTCTTAAGGATTGGTCCATGGTTGCTGTTATCTGCAATAGAAGTGTGATCCTGATTTGAGGAATAGTGCTTATAGGTGAATTCACTAAGTATATAGGTTGATGTAAAATATTATTCTGTTGCTATCTTTTTCTAAGTTAACTTTCTTTGCAGGCAATGATTTGATTTGCTTAGATCCACATGTGACTCAATCTACGGTGAACTTATCTGATGGTACTTTCGATGACAGCTCTTTTCATGTTCCGTATGGCGGAAGCAAACGAATGCATATAAAAGATATAGATCCATCATTATCCCTGGTGAGAGTCATGCTTATATTTCCCCATTCATTTTATTAAAACATGTTTTTATTAAATTTATACGTCTGTAAACTGTTTATTCATGTGATTATATCAACTATTTTTAGAATATAAGCAATGCAGGAATGGACAATTCCCACATTTAAAAAAAAAAACCAGTAGCATCAATTCATATTTATAGAGACTTTCTTTCTGATTTCAAATATCCAAGTGAAAAATCTCTTCAAAAAAAATTATTTATTTAAATATCAAGAAATGGAAAAATGCTAAAGCTACTCAAACACAAAACGCCCTGTGATTAGCTATGATGTGAATTTTGCCCTTTGATTTGTGACATAATATTCTATCATGTGCTTTGCCTACTAGTCCTAGTATGTGTTGAGATATCTGCTAGGTAGTTGACATTTAATTTTGTTTTTAATTGAATTATAATTATTTTATACGTTTATATTTGGTCTGCTTGAATTTAGAGCAGTTGTTGACTGTTTTATGTGAACATGGATTCCAGTTTTGTTTGAAGGCCATCGAACAATTTTCCTAAGATCGATTCTGCTATGATGGCTATTTCAGAAACAATATAGATTACAAATCGGCAAGTTATATAGATTATCATATGTAAAACCTTAATTTGAAACGCTCAGAAATGATTCTGATACTTCCTTTTACTATATGAACTCGTCATGATAAGTGAATGACCTTTTTTTTTATGTAAGAATTAGATGCATTATATTGAGCAAAAATCTGTGGGTCAGTTGAAAAAATTATGACACGATAGCAGACCGCACATTAAGAAAAACTTTATTTTAAGTTCTCCTAAACACTTGAAAATTAGTGGAATCCTTTAAATATAAGAATTTGCCACAATCTTATTTTCCAATGTAAGAATTAAATACTTTCCCAAGTCTATATTGGAGTAGGACCCTATGAGTGTGTTGTGGTTTGCTAGGCACTGTCCTTAACATTAAATTATTTTATGTGTATAATATACATTTTTAAAATATTATTTTTGTATCTCTATTTAAGAAATGGTGTTTTCAACTAGTTGTGACATGTGCTAAAAGGGTAAGTTCTAGGGGGTGGGGTGAGGGGGGGGTAAAGATTCAGCTTCAGATTTTTTAATAGTGGCCAACCAAAAAAAGTTGGTGGCCAAAAAACTTTCAACAATGACAGGTGTTTATAATTAAGTTTATATTGATATGTTATACACCTGCCTGTTGAGGTAAGTTCGTGGATTGAAAGTATTTCAAATTATGTAGTTTTATACTCTTATATTGTTATGTTTTGTGGGCAATAGGCCAGAGACACCTAATTTAGAGAAAACATAATGATATAAAAGAAATAGATAAATTTAAATTACAAAACTTGATTTAAATTCATTCAATTCCATTCACTATAGTCATAAAACAGCTGCATATAAAAATTAGTATGTCTTCAAAATGAAGACAGTAACTATAAAATGATGATTCTTTAAAATATGACAGTCACATAACAACACAACATACTAATAATAATTTTAAAAAAAGATTCAGTAGGGTTGGTATGGCTGAGAAATACATAAAAAACACAAATATCTCAATTTATGAATTGACAAATAAAGGATTTATAAAAGATTTCTTTGACACAATAATCCTAAAAATATCAGAAAGAATAATTTTTTTAAAGAAATTAACAAGGATACTAAGAGGTTCTGTGTTTTCCAGCTGAATTTTCTAGATTTCCCATGACTTAAATTCGATTTGATTCTGCAATGCAAATGTCTTCAGATACAAAATATATGCATTTTGCCATGAACAAAAAGAATGTTATCACTTCTAAACAAACTATTTCACCTGAATATTAAGAATGAAAATATGGTAATTTAGATACTCTAAGGTAAAATAATTAGAAGATGAAAATGGATTGGATTCTTTTAGCAGGGTTCCTCAGCAGCTTCAGCCTTAATAATTGTTGAAATAGTGACTTTTACTTGGGGGGAAAAAAAAACGCTAAGCGACTTATTTAAAACAATGAAATGAGTTTCGCAAATAGACTGGTTTATTTAAATTTCAGCTGACTTTTTTTTTATTTAAAACTATAATTATTTTATAATACTTGATGCAAATTAATAATAGCATAAAAAATCTGTAATATATCATAGGTACCACAAATATGTGGATTTATGAAATGCTCATATATAGAGACATAAAAGTGTAAATTCTACTATAAAGTGAATGAATATTAATCGATGCAAACAAATTTCATAAGTGGAAAATACTTTACAAATGCAGTTTTTCGCGATGTTTATTAATAAAATGATGGGCTGCAAAATAGCCCATCATTTTATTAACAGTATGTGTGAAAAATAGTTTTTCAGTATAAAATATAAAATAATTTAAGAAATTGTAGTCTGCAAACAGATTACAAAAGTGGAAAACAGTTTTCCCATTAAATGACATATGCCGAGGATTGCGTACAAATGCCGTTTTGCGAGACTTTTATTAATAGAAATAGTTCTTCAAAATAATCCTTCATTTTATTAAAAATACGTCTGAAAAAAAAAATGTGTGTATAAAACAAAATAATTACAAAAATTTTAGTCCATGCAAATAGATTGTAAAAGTATTAGAAAGATAATCATTGTTCATTTTTCTCCAGACACAGTGGGAATCTCCGCTTGCAAGTGCCGGTTTCGCAATCGCAGAGAAACAAATTTCAGATGTAAGAAAGGGGAAAATTTGATCTCAAAACTCGTGGCTTTGTTCCAATTTCATGACATTTTTGGGGACATTCATTATCGATTTCATGACTTTATCATGATTTTTGTGATCAGTAGACATCCTATAAGAATTTTTGACTGTGGAAAGAAGAAAATTTCTGGGACAAAAAAAGGGGGAAAATTTCGGATTCCCGGAAAAATTCAGTAAAACAAAATTTTATTTGATCAAATTTGCGACAGGTACAATCGAAGACACACACATTTAGAGTTTTCGCTAATTTAGGAGCACATAGTACATGACTATGCCATCTGAACGATGCAACTTGAAAAGAGCAAGGTTATTATAACAGAGACTGTACATTCGCCCTCCTACTATGTCAATAAAAATGTCAGCTAATTAAACAGTTTGAATTAGTTTAGGGACATCGAGGTAGTATAACTTGTTGTTTATGGGAGTAGAGCTGCTGGCCCCGGCACATCAGCGGGACAGAATCGCAATTCGCGCGTAGCTACAGATTTGGCCCACGATTCGCAGGTAGCTGCGGATTCGGTCTGCGATTCGCAAGGCCGCCAGTATCATGGAATAGAAAGGATATGGGAGAAATTTTAGTAGCCAGAAATAGCGACTTACTGCAATAATTTTAGTCGCCATGACTGCAAACTTGTTCGCCAATGGCAACCTGGCCATCGCAAATCTGCATCTCTAGAGGGAGGGTAACTAAATATTCTGTTACCGGGTAGGAATTACTATACATTCAAAAGTAACAAATTTCTTTTGAAATCTACCACAAAAGGCAATACTCCTAGCAGGATGACTATACCTATCTTGGACTCTAAAGAAATATATATACACCCACTCCCCCAATCTTTTAAATAAAAATAAATTTCTCTGAAATGTAAAAATTTCCCTCAAAATGTAAACTGCTAATTCATTTTAAATACAGGAATAACTAACAAAAAAATAGACCAGATTACTAAATACTACTCATAACAAACTAAAGTTAATTATTTAAAAGCAGTACAAAACATAAAAGAATCAACAGTTCTCTTGTTAAACACCAATATTGATTACAGAAATGTCAGTGTTTTAAGGATCACATGAGGGTGTCCACATCTAAAGTTTCCAAGATTATTATGTTCCTGTAGTAATCACCCCCCCCCCCCTCTCAAATTTAATCTGTATTACATATTTTTCTAATAAGCCAAAAATATAATTTTATTGTCTATCTAATTGCACCAATAAATATGTAATACATGAATATCAGTTCAAATATGGAATGATTAATAAAATATATATATATATAATGTTTCTTGGTGACAAATGAAATGATTTGCCTGAGACTCCTGCATGCAAGATGGAATTCTTTAAACCAATTGTAAATTGTTACTTTGGATGGTGCTTCATCACTAAAAGTCAAATTCATTCGATTGACACACTATTGTTATGTCAACCCTTGTCAAATGTCATAATAAATCATAGCTCAAAAATTCCTTCAACTTAAATCCATGTTTTGTCACTACCCTATTAACTTCAAAATAACGCCGTAAAATAAAAAAAAATTATAGCATATCTGGCTCTCGTAAATTTTTTTATGTTTTTGTTCATTTTGAATCAAATAAAAAAATAAATTGTGGGAATTGTATAGATTCATTGATTATTTTCTTAAATACTAGTCCCAAACTTACAAAAGATTGAAAAATGTTGTTTTAAGATTTAATGTTTAAAACTTATTTATGTTGATATATGTGATGCTTTACGAGAAAAAGGTTCAGTTATCGATAATTTTACTTCTGAAATAACATGGTATAAAACCATTATACTAAAAGACTACAGTTTTTCATGGATTTAGCATACTTCTCAAATACGGAAAACATCTTCATGATACTCTGTTGTCCATTCCAATAAATGTGTTTTCTATCAACTGTGGTTTAAAACTAAATTTGGTTAAAACCATGGTTTGAACTAAAAATATCATGTTTTAAACCAATGGAGTTTGTATTTGCATGAAAATTACATAAATGTTTATTTTCTATTTACATGCAGTGCTTTTACTTGGAGTCTCAAGAAGATTTTGAAGAATGGTCACTTCAAGTGTCCAAAGTGAGTATTTAAGCAATTATTATTAGCTATTACATTGGAGGCTTGTTTCATGTTTTATGATGTGATTTTATTACAATAATTTGACTCTGACCCTTTAATTTTTTTTCTAAAAAAGATAGATAAATCCATTACTGGCCAATAGACAGAAGTTATAAAACAAAACAGAACAAAAATGTATATTGACATTCCAAAAAGGTTTCTGGTGGCTGAAGTAATTTTCTTTACTGTGTTAACCTAATTGGAGCTGGAAAGATAAAATACTATCCATATCAGATTATATCTTGACTGAACTAGCTTACATTAATCATAGTAAAGCTCACAGCAAGAAAAAATATCCAAGTATATGATTATTGCATTAAACATTTCCCATTCTTATTTACTTTACAATACATAATAATATATGGACCATTTATGTATGATGTCAGTCACAACCGGAAAATCTTCCTGTCACCCTATTGGGTAGAAAGGTCACTTTGCCATCTGAAATTTGAGTGTGCTTTTCTTGCGGTTTGAAGCTTTTGTAAGTTCAATTGCACTTTTTTTTTAAACATACATTCATATTTCTGATAACGATATTATGGCTGGATCCATTACTACACCAGCTTTTATTCAAGATGGCGACATAATCAACTGTGATGTCACATTGATATATGTGCAAAGCAAATGGTCAGTAGGAAAAGTATTTTAATATGATCAAAAATCAAAACTCATGATCAATGTGGGTTATTGTCTATTTGTCAACCATATGTATCTTTAAAACCTCACTTTAAAGAGCATCAAAATGATGTCAAAAATCAAGAAATTTATTATTCTTCAAATGCAGATCATTATAGTCATCAGTTTGATTTTCATTTTACCTGTATTCAAAAGTGCTCATCAGTTTTGATCTAGATTTCATTGGAGCTTTCATATTTAAAAATTCCTGATCCCAGATTTCTTTCAGTTAAGGTATGGCAATGTATAATTTGCTTGCATGTGATATCAGTACAATCAACGAGAAATTATACTGTGTTTGATACTAACTTATCTTTGACATAATAAATATGCTTCTTAAAAAGTTTCTGAATTTGGCATAAATCGCTAAATAGGTCATCCAATCGTTACCTCAGTATAGCATTTCCTAAATTACAAAGTTTGCTCTTTTCTGATTTGATTTAAAAACTCTGTTCAATGTTGTTGTTTTTTCACACAAAAAAAATTGCAGGTAATTAATATTAACCAAAAATTTGTAACGACATGCCTAGCATTTCTACTTCATAGTGCATAATAGAGACAAATTTCTTGTTGAGAACATAAAAGTGTACACATTCCTGTATTCGCAAAATGCTAGTCTATTTTTTTTTCTTTTTTTATTGGATAATAAAAAGAGCATTTTAGAATCTTGATTTCTGGAATTAATTTGAGATATCCTTGTCCAAAATGCCAAGAAAGAAGTTTACGGCTGTAAAATAAAATTTAAAACTGACCTCCGTTTGACATCTTCAGATAGTTCTTTTTCTCATGAGCAATTTTTGCATTTTCTGTCGATCTTCAGGGAAATATGCAAATATTTTCGTGGTTAAAAGGTTTGTGGAGATATTTCCTATTTATTTTTTAAATGAAATCCCATGCATGTCAAAAATAGCTCATTAAACATGGCTTATATTGGGTCCCAAATTTTAATATTATATGTTGGTATGTTTTTAATGTGTTATGTTTCATTTGTTGGCAATTTGGAAAAGACTCTCTGGCAATATCACGAAAATCCACATTTGTATACAATAGTTGATGTATTTTGTCTTACTGTAAAGGCATTTTCCATTTTTGCATTATGTTTGTATCAACTAAAATTTTCATAATAATTTCATCATGCTTTATGCGAGAAAATTACTTTTCAAACCTGTAATTAATGAAATGAAAGAGTATTTTTTAGGAAACTGTATTGAAGCAGTGCTTTTGTAACTTTATAGTTTTATAATTTTAATTAAAATTAATAATTGTTATTACCCTTAGGGAATACTAATGTTCTATCTATCAAGCCTAAATAATCAGATTTTTCCATGTTTTAACTCTTTTTTCACAATTTTATGTTCACCACTAGATATGCTTGTAATTTAATTACATATATGCAATTTTATTAAGTATACTTTTTTATATATATTGCAAAATAAAGCAGTAATACATTTGTGTAAAAATTGAATTATAATTTGCTAAAAAAGATCTCTCCCTTATCCAAAAATCTCAAGCATTTTGGACATTAGATCCCATGTTACTGTACTTGCCTTACTTCTTTCACCACACTAGGTTTGTGCTGCCATCGAAGGTTCCGCCATTGCTGTGGTGTTTATTTGGTGTTAAACTTTTGCCTCATTTGCACTGAGGATGCTTTCCCAAAATGGTCATCTTCATTAATCATTATATATATATATATATATGTGTGTGTGTAGAAATGTATATTTTGAATACTTTATTCTATTTTATTTTTTTCCTTAGTAATTTGTTACTTTCACTCAGTACACTGTCAAAAGTGTACTGCCACTCTGTACACTTTTTACCTTTGTTATTTGATAAGTTTGATTCCAAATTTCAATCTCAGTAATTTTCACACCCGTGTTTACAAATTTTTGAAAAATTACATTTCTTTCTTTAAAAGTTTCAAATATCGAAAAAAAACTTCTAAATTTCAATGGAACATAGAAATTTGGCTGCTGTATACCATACCATATTTAATATTTTCAAAAAAACTTTTTTTTTTCTTTCTCATTCCTTTTCTATCTACATTTTGACTATTTTATTTTAGCTTTTGCATACTTTTATTAGATTTGCAACTTTATATTCTTTCATAGAGAGAACTATTATCTTCAAAATTATGTCAAAATGCATCCTCAAAACTATTGACAAAGTGCATTCATTTATTTGTAACATTCTGTTTTTGTAACCTATTATTTAATAATGATGCATATGCTATTTGTACTACTAGTCATTTAAAGACTCTTTGAAATAGGTTTTATTGTTGCCGGAGAACCAGACACTATTTGAAATACTGGAGGAGAGACCGGATCACTGGCCACCTCTAGAATTGAGACCAGATTTAAATTGCAGTAACTGCAGTCTAGGTAAGATATGTATAATTAAGACGCAGCATCAAGAAGGTACCATAGGGTGATTTGGGCCATTTTGGGATATTAAATACTTATTATTATTTGGGCTTTTATGAAATCAGAATTTTTTTCCAACTATTTACTTTCTGAACTATTAATTTTCTTACACATGTGTTTCTAATGTGTTCATTAGAGAATTTGAACTTCATATTGAGATTTCTCAAAATATCAACTTCACCTTCATGGTCCCTTTTTGATGTTTTGGTCACACATAATGCCTTGAAAAACTGATTTAAAATTTCAAAAATAAATTACAGTAGAGTTCGTCTTATCCAGATTTTCTAATTATCTTGACTAAAGTTTTTATTATTTTCTGGATGAAAGTTTTATATATTAAGAAAAGAATCAGCAATGTGGACTTCAACAACTAATGTATTCATTAAAATGTACAGTGAAATCTTAAAAGGAATCCTCTTAAAATGAATTTCCAGTTAATGTGAAATATTAACTGGAAAATCAACATAGAAACTGCTATATTAACATCCTCTGTATAAGCCAAAATTTTCTTAACATGAACCAGGGCCTGCGCTAGGAATTTCAAACTGTTAGCCAACAAATTAGCCAAATTGAAAAATTATTAGCCAAATTATATGATTATTAGTCAAAGTTATCATCGCCATCGGTGAAAAAAATTTCTACTTTTAAGCCATAATGCAGGTAATAATATTAATTTCATTATAAACAAGATAAAAGATAGGTAGATTTCATTTTTTTAATCATTAAATAGGCTATTAGTAAATTAAACTTGTATTTACCAATGAAAGATCACAATGAGTTACAAAAATGACAAATTTACTTTATAATTCACATAGTTTCATTATCATATATACCAGGCAAGCGTCGAATTTTTGTACTATACACCAATTTTAAAAAGCTGCCTTAAAGTTAAAATCTTTAATATCTGGCCCTTCACTATTTATAAGAATCAAGTCACTGAGATTTTTTACTCTGATGTTACTACTTAATGAAATTTATGTTCTGTTTACTAAAGCCTCTTTCAACGATGGTTGTTGTCATAGGACATGTGAAATCAATTCTTGCTACATCCATAATATTTTTATATGCAGTATCATCATTATATTTCTTTAAAATTAGGCACCAAAACTATCTAAGGGATAAATTTTTATGTCGGTTTTAAAATTCAGGCAGGCGTAAGGATCGTATAAAAACCACAAAGATGATGATGAAGATGAAACGGAAACAAGCCAGGCAGGCTTAAAAATTCTTAACAAAAAGATAAACTACGATTCAACTTATGACAAAAACAGTAAACCGCAAGTTGGCATCTGTGATAACAATCAGCAGTGATCTTTTTCCAGTTGGTTTTAACTAAAATTAAATGCTTCTTTATTTACCGTATATACTCGCGTAAGTCGAGAAATTTGTGACAAAAAAAAAACGCTTCAAAGTGGGGGGGGGGGGTCAATTTATATGCGGAGTCCAGTTATTTTTTCCCGCAAGACAATCGATCCTAAAATGATGCGGTAGTAATTACGCAATCACACACTCCTAATTTCTCTGCCCTCCAGATGCTCCGGACTACCATTGTATACACGTTATCAAAGAATATACATACATTTTCGTTCGATGTTTATCACTTGTTTCTCTGATTACGGCTGATCGTTTTCGACAAAAAATGGCTCTTTTCAGAAATAATTCTGTGACACGGATTGTTTAAAACTATAATGCAGGATTTTAAGTTGAAAGTGTTTTTTTGTTTTGTTTATTGGAGAGTATCTAATAACTGTGTTGGGGGTTAATGGTTGTGCGATTCAGGATTAACGAAAAAAATCGGCTCACATACCGGACGGAATCCAGATAATGTTTTGATTGCCGTGGTGGGTCAAGGACGCTTGAGAGACAGGAATGCGCTGTCTGCCATCCGTTTTGAGGAGCAGCGTGCTGGGAATTAAAGAATACTTGGAGCTTGTCACACGAGAACGAGCGTCCCCAAAACAGATGGGAGATAACGCTCGTATGTGATAGGCCTACTTGTCTGGAATCGGACTTTTATTCCAAATTAAATTGGGCTTTTATTCCATATTACTTCCCAAAAAAATATTTACGAAATTTTCACAGTTTCCAAAAAATCATTCGCCATTTTTTTCGCCAAAGTATTTTTTTTATCACCAGTTTTGCGATCTTTTCGCATTTGGCGCGTAGGCGAATGGCTAGCGCGGACCCTGATGAACTCTTCTTAGCAAATTTTAGACTGAAGAACAGAATTATCATTTAGAAGGATTTTTTGCAGCCCATCAAAGAACTTTTAAGAAAATTTAGTTTTGTAAAATAAAATAATTTTATATATTTATATAATTATATTTAAAATTAGAACAAATGGCACAATATCCAGTGTTGTTCGGTCCTAAAATGCCTGTTGCATAAATAATACAAATGCAAATAACACCACTCCATTTCCAAATCACCTGTTTTAAACCAAAATTATTCCCAAAATTATTTCTCCAATTTTTCCTTCGATAACCATGCCAACCATGCCAATGCAGGTGTGGTATGCCTTAAATAAGCATGCTGAAAACACTTACTGTCACGACAGTTGTTACTCTAGACCCAAATTCAACTAAAGCTTTGGTCTCCAACTATAAACATTCTTGATGAGTCATCATCTATCTCAATGAATAAATTGATTTAGAAACCAAAAGTAAAAATAAATTTTTATATGCTACATGCAAGACAATAAAATGTATATATATATATACATAAGTACATATAGCTATGTGTGTGTACATAGTTGCTTATGCACTTGCATTTGTAGTCTGCAAGCCTGGCTTAAATGTAGACTTTGGTTCATAAAAAGTTGAAGACCACTAACCTAGACTAAAATAACAGACTGTTTTTCTGTATAAAATTTGTATAATTAAATTATAATTTCATTCTACAGCATTCTTTGTAGTATAAGCTAGTATATAATTTAATCACTATAGCTTTACCAATTTTTTACTTTTTCTACTAAGGAAAAGTATTGCGATGAAATCAAAAATCTGACTTTCAGATTTTGATGGATCTTCACATTTTGAACAATAAGAATAAACCATTTTTAATTAAGTCTGTGGGCACCATATCTCTGGACCAAATTGATAAAACCGAATGAAATTTGGTATGATTATTTCAGTCGATAAACAGAGGCCTATTGATTTTGATATATGAACAAACTAAGGAAAGGCCTTAAGTTCTCAATATTAGGAGAAACATTAATTAAAACATTGACATTTGGAAATGGTATATAAATAGATTTTTAATACAATTTTTATTAAAAGTAAATACTCTTATTCATAAGATACTGATTAGTGCAACCTTTTACTATTAACAAGCACTCTCATAATAGAAAAAATCCTCCAGAAGCAAAAAGTCAGACAAAAGAATTAAAGTAAATATGCAATTTTATACTTATGAGAGCACTGCTAGATGTCTGATCTATAGGGAACATTAGTAACTCTGTCATTGTTTACATTAATTACATCATAGAATATGTTTCACAGCTGGTTTATGGAAAAATATTTTTATTTAATGTCTTTTTTTTTAATTCTGTGTTGATCAGAAAATTGTTGTTTAAACTTGTATAATTGTTAATAAAGTCTGATTTTAATTAGACGTTTTGCTAATCATTTTCAAATCCTTATGAAGAGCTCCGTATTGTGTACATCAGATTTCTTAAAATTATAACACCTTTTATAACTAATTATCTAAAATTAGTTTATTGAGACAGTAGTTTAACAAAAATTATAAAAATGTCTAATTTACAAAATTTTTGGATGGTATTTCACAATTTCATTAAATAGAAATTTGAATGTACTTATAAATTTTTTACAGATTATGACTTTGTGGAAAATGAGAGCAGTACAACTTTATCTGATGATGACTTTGAAAATGTTGAGGCTGCTTCATGTTCCTTTAAGCCACGGAAGCATGATTCTATCATTTGATCCACGTGCAACAACAAATTGTTCAATCAGGTTTCTTGGAAAAAAATAGAGTGCTGTACAAAGATAATTTTTTAATAAACATGAGTATTTTCTACTATAATTCATTTCCATGTGTGATTGAAACTAATGGAATCTTGTATCATAGATGTTATGTATATAGAGGCAATATATATAATTACTGCACCTTTCCTAAATATTTTGTGAAGTTTATTGCTTTTGTGTCCTGATTAATAAAGTTAAAATTTTAATTTTATGTGTTTGTCAATTTAGAATGTGAGAAATACATGATTATTTTGATAATGGGCTCATAAAAATGTTGGACTTCGTAGGCCAAAAGTTATTAACTTCAGTTTCAAAAATTAAATATATAAATTAATTAATAAATTTATAAATTAAATACTAATAATAATTAAAATTAGTTGCATTTTGTTGTAGAGTGCTAATAAGTTTTTTTTTTTTCACTCTGATTTTTTATGCAATATTCTATTGAGATTTGTGTATAATCCCCACCATCTCTCAAAACATGTTATAAAATTTTTAAGAATAATGTGTATATTAAAGCAGAATGAAAAAAGTTATATTTCAAGACATATTGGGAAAATTTGCATTACTATAACCCCTAAAAATTTTTAATAACAATTTCTTCTCATTGGAATCTGTGTAAAATTTATCATTTGGGGGTCAATCCATATAAAATCAGTATTTCTTTTTTCTGATCACTATTGTGATTTTATGAAATTTTGAAGAAGAATAATATATAAAGGAGAGATAGAATATAATCTTTGAGTAATAAGAAAGATGTTGTCATTTAAAATTATACAACTCTATTAGAGACATTAATTAGTAGTCATAAGTGAATATGCTTGTAAAAATCAAACGGTAAGAATTACATTCCTATTGTAGATACCAAAATCTGTGGACTGGTTTCTTATTCAGAATGAAATAGCTGATTACTACAATAAGAAAACTTACAATGTGCAGCAATTTTGTGAACCTCTATGCTAAGTGACAAAGTCAAGCCATACCACACAGCTAACTTTTCATTTCAAAATTAAGCTCAGCCTGCACATACAAGTAGCAATACCCTAATTCATAGTCACAGAATCCACCTTAAAGAGCCAATTCGAAAAGCTAGGAATAACGATCTCATTACAGATATCAGCATCCATAGACGAGGTTAGTGCTTTTTAGTACTTCAGCATGGACTAACTGATAACTGCAATAGCAGCAAGAAATCTTCCATGTGCTGCAATTTTGTGAACCTTTAACCTTTACATTACGGCTCCAAGAATCCATTGTTTCAACTTCATAACGGCAGAATAACTGAAAATTCCACCCCTCTAAATAAACACCTTCAATGACCTTGTCTTTTGCTCGTAACTCGTTCCCCCTTCAGTCAGGAGAAACTTGAAGGAAGGGCTGCAGGCATTCTTCAAGTTTTCAGAAGAAGATTGAGAGTTTCAGTGGTACAACTGTTGTACCGTCGTAAGGAAAAGGTTAAGGTGATCAGCAGTCTACTATGCAACAGGCTTCAAAGTAAAATAAAATTCAAATTGTCTACAATATCTCCCCCTCTTTTCTGTGACTGAACAGTATTGTTTAAGAATTGTGATAAGCTGTTTGTTCTCCATATATTAGAAATTTTATTTTTCTAGAATCTTTTATCCTTTAATATTTTCAAAACTACTAAATGATACCAAATTTAGGTGAAAATACAGTCTGTCACATGTGTGAGTATCTCAATAGCATTTTTATAGACATGCAAAAATAACTGAAAAGGAGTATGGGAAAATGTGTTTTCCTTCCTGCAGAAATTTGACTTCGAGCAATAAGGAGTTTAGCAACATAGTCATTGGAAATTTTCATCTGATAAAAGCCCTGAGACGGTATGTTCTTTGCAAGTACCTGTACATAGAACAAGAGTACATGCTTATTTTTTTTTTTTGTGTGTGTGTGTGTGTGCTCAATAAAGCAAAACTGTTATACAAAGTCTCCTAGAAAGGCTTTTTTCCCAAACAAATGTAAAACAAAATTATTCACTGTTTTAAATTTTTTTTCCCCGATTCAAACCAAATTAAACATATTTGGTATAAGCTATTCAAAAATGAAGTTAGTGAATTCTTCAAGCTTAAGCTATTCATTTATAAATCAAATGTCCATATACTATAGACATGTAAACATAAAGGAAGTCATAGGAACAGCAAGGTACTGCATATTTTTATCCCCCTTGTTTTACTTTACTAAGAAAATAAACATGACTCATTTCATCGAATACATAATTTTCAAGTTAAATTACATTTTTTTATATAGAAAAATTTATGTTCACATAAAATTATCGTCAGTCATAAAGTAAAATTATTAGTCTATACTATCAACTAATAAGCATTTAAAATAAAAAATATGCTGGGATTGAGAAATAAAATAATAGTTTACAACATGTTTTAAATTATGAAATTTTTGTGTTTTAGCAAAGTAAGTTTAAAAGCATTACCTAGATGTTGGTAATTTTTCTCCTCTTTTTTCATTTTCTATATTCTATTCAAACAAAAAACAATACTTTTCATATAGAGTTTTTCCACATACCTGAAAAAAAAAATTCATTTCTAATTAAATCTTAATGCAAGTTTCTTAAACATTTGGTAAAATCTGCTTATTAATGCAAAATCATAATTATACACTATAAATGGATTAAAATAGCTTGTATTAACACAAATCAGCTCAATTGCATTCGTTCATCTGCTTGACAGATCTGTTGCACATTTGAAAAAATAAATAAAATAATTTTTTTAAGGAAATTTTAAAAACAGAATAACTTTTAAATGTTAAAATAAACTTAACAATTTTTACTATTCCACATTAGTTGGAATACATTTAAGTAATATAATGTCACTGTATCTGAAAATAAACACTTCATTAGCAAACAGCATGAAAAAGTTGAAAAATGTATCAATGGGTTTCAAAAGCAAAAGAGAGACGCTTTTTTTAGGATAAATCAGGCAGAGCACCAGTACCAACAAGTGCAAGTGTGTATCTGTAAAAAAATAGTTGTATCATGTAACCTAGCAAAGTAATTATTGCTAACGAAAATTCATAAAAATGAAAAGAAAACCCAAGAAGAGGGATAAAAAAAAAAGAGTAGAAGGAATCGAAACACTTCCTCAGTGAACAAAAGTTTGAACTAAGATAATAAAAATTAAGGGAACACTGTTTCAAAATAAACATAGCATCAACTAATATTTATTCCAAAATCGGTTGTTATTTAATTTTGATCACAGTTTATAATTTTATTCACTGAGGAAGTGTTTTGATCTCTTCTACAGAGTTCTTTATCATCTTTCTTGTGTTTTTGCAACAATTACTTTATTGAATCACGTGGTACAACTATTTTTGACTTTTTAACAGACACATATTTGCTCCTGTTGGCACTGGTACTCTGTCTGATTAATCCTAAAGAAGAAGACTCTTTTCTATCTTTGAAACTGGTTAATACATTTTTCAACCTTTTTATGCTGTTTACTAACAAAGTACTTATTTTTCACATTCTTTCTCTCAGCCACCAGAGTAACATTTTTCAAATGTCACTGTTGTTGATCTGAAAAAGCTGATTAATATAAATTTCATGAAATTAATAGTGCAACATCAAAATGGGGAAGTGCTACTTTCCTGAAACTTATGGACAAGACTGGGTCTGATAATAAATAAGACAAAATGTATATATTGTGCTAAAAATGGCTTACATGGACTATATTTTTCATGGATCAATGGTATATCAATATGGAATGACTCCTCTGTTAGCAATGCATTTTGCTACCTGTTATGACATTGAATTGTACAGATGTTGCATACAGTCTTGGGGTACTGCTCGCGATGCTTACTCAACCTCTTGAAGATTTTCTGTTTTTTATAAAGGTTGTTGAAGATCCGACCATCCGACTCATCCTTAGGATATAGAACAGCTATTTGGATCTATAAAGGTTGTGTCAAAGCTTGTAGATGATATCCCATACATTTGTTCCAGACATTTTCCATTATTACTTTCCTTATATACATAATGTATAAGGAAAGTATTGTGACGGGGTCGAAAATTTGAAATCGAGTTTTCGACGGGAGAGCACGTTTCAAGCATCCCTGATCACGAATCAAACATTTTTGGAGTGATGTCTGTGTGTGTGTCAGTGAGTTTGTGGAGACGATAACTGACGAACGAATGGACCGATTCGAATCAAATTTGGTACGAAAATCACAATCCGTAAACACTGGAAGCCTATTGTTTTTATAGGCAATCGAATGTTCAGAACCCCCCTAAATTTTTGAATGAAATTTTGAAAAAATTGTTAAAAAATCAAAACCACTAATAAAGTTACGCAAATAGACATTTCTTATGTAATTTTTGATTAGAAAACAATTGACATAAATTTTAGAACGCTAACACGAACCGTTCTCGAAATATTGTACATTTTTCAAAAAAATTATCAAAAAGTCATATAAAATAAAAAAAAAATATTTCCTATTGAGAAACATGTTCACTTTTCATATGTAATACCATGCGATAAATTGAGTGGCATCATTCTCGTGGATCTAGCTCGTTCCATTCATGAAAAAAGATACTTTGAATAATACTTTTGTATTTGAATGCCAATAGTCATTTATCTGCTGTAAGAATAACTTATTTCTTAGTGCATAACGCTTGGCGAGATTTTGGCGACGAATTTGACGGAATGTCGCCAACTTGGCGAGATTTTTGAAATGTTGCCAAATTAACGAAAATCTTGCCAAATGGATAAATATGACGCTAAATCAATGAAAATGACGACTAATTGTCGAAAATTCAATATCTAGGAAAGAATATCAGTATCTACTATAAGAAAAATCTATTTTTTTACTGTAAAAGTATAAAATTCATTACATTATATAAGGAAAGTCATGTGTTGCCCACATCAGATTTTTTTACATTGCCCCCAGACATTGGTGGTTATAAATTTGAGTATCTGACAGGTCATGATAGCATGTTTCTACCTCATAGGCATTCCCGTGAGATATTTGCCATATGTGGATAGCCGACATTGTGCTGAAATAAGGTGTTATTTATGCAGACTATGAAGGGGATTGCTACAGATTCCCCTTCATAGATTTCTGTAACAATGTGCAAGGTGATTAGAAATTGTTCAGATAGTGATGGATTACTGTTGGCAGTTTACACTACTTATCTGACAGCCGATTGAGTGGCTGTAATTGTAACTAAGACTTTTTGGTGAATTAAATTATAATGTTGATTTGTCACCCTATGTGCTCCACTTTCGGCTTTATGGATGTGGGTGCTTTCTCTCAGCTATTTCTAGACACATTGTTAGACCATAATGTTATCCTGGCCAACATGTGCCCCATTATGCAGGGGCACTTTTGACCATAGGCAAATACTAAGGGGCCTGTGAAGCTCTGGTGGTCCCATCATCCATGCTCAATGTACTTATTTTTACTGAGTTTGCTGTGCCTAACGGTGGTAAGGGTTAAGATTTAACGTGGCCCTAGGCTATACATCATGTTAACAACACAGCTTTGTAGAAGCCAATTATCCATCCTCTTTTATAGCTAGTTGTATTCATCGTGAACATGGGTTCTATGCATACAAATAACTTAATCGTCTTTTAGGAACAAATTGTATTTAAAATTTGTTCTTTCCAAAATAGTTAATTAATAGAAATGCATGAAAAGTCAAAGTCATAACTCGCTATGTTTTGTCCTATATCAGTTACCACATCTGCAGGATTGCTGCAAAACTTTGATCTTGTCCATGCATTCTTGTATGCATTCTTGTATTAATTTTTGGACAAATCAAACAAGGTGTTCTATATGGTTCAATAACGCAGTGAACAAATAATAAAATTTGATTGAAAAAAATTCTACACAAATTACATTCTACAAAATTAAATTCTACAAAAAAGGTTCGATTCTTTAACGAGCAGAATTGACGAAGTTTTTCATTAGTTTAAATTTTCTGCACTTTTTCCTTGGAGAATTTAGAAGTTGCACACACATTGCAAGTTCCGGCCACACAAGCAGCAACCATAAGCCTTCGGGTTGGTTGTGTGGTCTGGGCTTTCTATACATTGCAAGTTATGTCAGTTGGTCACCAAATACTCCATCTTATGCAGAGCTATAGTCTTCCTTCTAAACAAATTCTCAGGTATTAAAGAACTTCCTGGAACACCCTGACAAATCCTAAAAGTATGTCATTAAAATGCAAAATAAATATCCCGAAATTTTTATTTCATATGGGCTTCCTCAATGCCAGCCTGAAATGATGGATTTGCAGACATGGGAAAGTGATTTAAGTCATAAAATTTAATGTTTCGTATGTCTGTCAATTTTGCTCATAAATGAATCAAACTGTTTTGAGTTGTACATGTTAATATATGAATAAAATTTTACAAATTGGAACTTTGGGAACCAAGGGACCGTATAAAAAGTTAAATTTCGTATATTTTAAAACAATGTATTTTTCACTTTAAAACTGTTATACGATAAATTATTACCTAAATATGTTTGAATATTATTACTGAAATTATTTAAAATATTATTACTGAAATATTTTTGTAATTGGAAGTATATATCTATGACTAATGGTTGGTTGCAGAAATACACGTCTTTAAAGAATTTTTGCAGACACATCGAATAACTATGGATTTCATTAAACACACAAATGTATTTGATAATGAAATAGAATGATGGATATATTGTCATAATATTAATTTAAGAATATGAAATAAAAATGTAGATTTTAGTAAAAATAAAAAAGTGAACTTACAAAATAATCTCTCATTTTCTTCCTTTCTGTATAGCTGAACTGTAAAATATTTTAATTTAATTTTCTAACTATTAAAAATTATTTACATTCACTGATAACAAACTTTGATAATTACAAGAATTATGATTTCCGAACAAGCCAGCACAGTAAAATTGTTATTCAGCTTTAAAACCCAGTACTGCCATTTTTTAAATAGTCACCTAGAATGATGAAATTGGACCAATAAAACCTAAAATACAGATATATATGCAGGCATGCAGATATGTACTGGGGCACACTACTGTGCCCCAGTACATATCTGCATGCTATACGTATAGCTAAATAGACACCCTGATTGCTGAATTCGAAGCAATACAGTCGATTGCGCCTCTGTAATGCAGCAATACATGTCCTCCTGTGACACAGACAGGTAATGCCAGCCACCAGGATTGATTACATCAAACCAATGTGGCAAACTGCACCCAGGAAATATATGGATGCTGCCCATTACAAAATTTTAATTCACTGCCAATTAATTATTTTGTTTTCTGAAAAAAAATTAATTTGCCAGAAATGGAAAAGTATATTTCCTTTCAACACTTTTATAGATCTAATTAATTAAAGAAATTTGCTTATTTTCTCATTTTTCTTTAATCAGAATTACATGATTTTTGGATACATTACCAATCTATATACAGGGTGTCCCAAAAAGATTGAAACACACTTTAATTCTTTACCTGTTGGAGATAAGTGGGCAATGTAAATTGCAAAAATGTTGAAAGTAAGGTAGGAAATAAGACCGTTAATGAGATAGTCCTCACATTAATTTTCAAAAAGTGTAACTTTTTAAATTTTTATATGACCCCCTTAAGACAAATTTTGGTCAATTAGAAATTTTTATTTTTAATGCAACAAGATCATTAAAAAAACCCCGCATATCTGTACCTTTAAAATTGAGCGAATTATATTTAATTGAAAATTGAACATTGTGAATGGGGACCATATATCAAATTAAAAATGTAAATTTGTGACATATCACAAAAAAGATAAAACTGGATGATAATATATAGGATACCCATCATGTAGTGAGTACCACTGCTTTATATGATCTCTGTCTTTATTTAGATGCATTTATGATAAAAAATTTTGACACATATTAAAGTATTTTTGATGTAAACAATTTCCATGGTCAAGTTATTTATGATCCCGATTTTCACTGATGAAACAGTCTTTTACATGGTACAGAAAAGTGGCATAAGTCAGATTTTTTCATTTATCATAATTCAGTTGATTTTAAAAATACAGATATGCAGGGGTTTTTTTAATGATCTCGTTGCATTAAAAATAAAAATTTTCTGATTGACCAAATTTGTCTAAGGGGGTCGTATAAAACTTTAAAAAGTTACACTTTTTGAAAATTAATGGGAGGACTATTTCATTAACGTAGTCTTATTTCCTACCTTACTTTCAACATTTTTGCAATTTACATTGCCCACTTATCTCCAACAGGTAAAGAATTAAAGTATGTTTCAATCTTTTTGGGACACCCTGTATATATTTCACTTAGGTATATAGCGTGAAGAAAGGACCTAATTTTCGTTTGCTGAATGGCACCAAGTTTAGCCTTCAGGGGATTCATAGCTTACTGCCACATATGAGCTGTCTCTGTTAACTAATGGGAAAATTTATTTAGAAGGTTATTTCATGAATTTTGCCTATAAAAGTTAGCTATTTGCACAATATTAAAAAAGAAACACATTTAACTCTAATTGCAATTTTTTTTTCCATAATTAAATTAAGAGGCCTCAGTAGCAAATTTGAAAGAAAAATTGAATATTTTGCTTAATTAAAAAGTAGTAATACAATTTTCTATTGATACTTGCAAATATTATAAAATTTTATTATAAGATTGATTTTAAATAATTCAAAACCTATCAAGCACTGATAACTAAATAAAATATTTAAATTAAGGCTCCTATAAAATAACTAAATAAATAAAATTATTTATTGAATACAGGTAAAAAGAATTTAAGCCTGAAATGTAAGATCATTTGATTTCGACCATTCTTATACTTGTTTCTATATAGTCTGAATATTTTAACGGAATGCTTGTCGTTTTTAATTTTTTCATAAAAGTTTGAACATTCCAGATGAGTATTTATTTCACAGAGCATTAGATTTAACATTGCACCTGCCCAGTTCATTCAGAAATTCTACCTCACTCTTTAGACCTAACATTATTAATGATGGAGAAAACACCCTTTAAACAACTGCGGAACAGGGTCATAGCCAGAGATGAAATTGAAGAAGGGATAGATGGAAATTCAAGCGGTCTCAACAGTCTTAAAGGAGGGGCTCACCAAAAACACAATCTTTAGCATTTATAAACCATAATAGTACTATTATATATTTCAATTCATATAAATTATTAACAAATAATTGCATATTTATATTTGCAAGCTAAGAGCTAGCTGATTATTAATATACATATAGATACTATTACTATACACCAATGTTAATATATAATAATTACAATAGATTTTAATGTAAGCTTTAACTAGTAATAAAGCTGCTAATAATTTATAGAAACATTCTGAAAGTTAATACAAGTCCATGCTTAATATTAACTCTTACCTACTTATCAGGTGATTTTGACTCTATAATGTAAAACAGTGAACCCCACAATAATACAAAAGTATCCTAAATACTATTGTTATAATTTTAAAATATTATTAAATTAAATATGTAAATAAATTGATCATTAGTATAATCACAAATTTAGCTAAATTAAAAAATCTTTAAAACAAAGAAATTTATAAAAAAAAATCTCAAAATAATTTTTTATGCAAAATTTGAATGACATTTTATATGAAATTTCATGCCACTACTAAAAATTTAATATTCTTATCAGGGGGGCTGAGTCTATCTCATAGGGGACTTAGCCCCCTCTGGTCCGTGCCTGACTACGGCCCAAGTGTCTATTAGACAAAAAATATACTCTATATAACTTGGCTGAAATTCGGTGTTAAAAGTCCCTAAAATTCTTCAAAATTTGAATAATTTACAGTTTCTTTTCTTCACAGTTTATTTTCAATATTTTTCACTTACCACAGTTTGAAGACTAAAATGTCTTAGCAATCAAACAATCATCAAAACAATTCATTTACGTTTATAACAGCATTTTCAAATGCTTCATCAATTCATTTTTTCTGCAACTGTTTTAATTGCAATCAATGTAATATCACGATCCCTTAGCCATGAGAATTGTTCTTTTCCAACCAAAACTTTATTCCATAAGGTAAATTCCAAACTCAAACAAAAGAGGAGAAACCGGGCGGGATTTCGGAACGTACTTTTAAACCGGGACAATCCCAAAACGGGACGTATGGTAAACCTAGGTCCCGGTATCATGGTCCCAACTGATCTTTTACTTGTCAGACTCTGTTTAGTATAAAAGGACGCAATGAAACTTACCAAAGGCATATTTCTATTATCTGCGTCTGCTATGCAGTCCAAAAATATCTAAGAAGAAAAAAAAAGATTTTAAATCATTCAAATTCATAAGCAACGATATTTTTATTGTCTTACATGGGCACACAATTTAATAACGACTTGCCGCCTTTAGCGACCAGTCGTTCGCTGAATGTATGTATGTACGGTCATTTCTTTAGCAATCTTGAGACACCCGCTGAACGAGCATAATACATCATAAAAAAAAAAAAAGCCTTCGTCCGCAGCTATGTGTGCGCTGCGCACGGTCACTCTTTTAAGCTATCATTTTTTTTAAATAAACCAAAAAAAAAATGCATCCGCTGATCGAGCATAATGTGCCCTGAACACACCTGCGCTATGCGGGCGTAGTGCCCGTTTGTAGTTTTACTAGCAAACCTAAATAAGCGTCCGCGTTGCGAGTGCATAGATCTCTAAAAGGTTGCGTTCTTAAGTCTAAGTACGCCTAAATCGAAATCACATGCGTAGGCGTAAAGATCAAAAGTCGCAAGTGATTAGCGATAGATCAGGTTCAGTTAAAAGGGTGAAGAAATAAGAGCTAACTATGCCAGTGGAAATTACATGTTAATCGGATCAAAAGGAGGCGAGATAAATAAAAACGTAGTTTAAAAGGGAGGGATATCTAAATGCTATCGTTTTATTATTAAGGGGAGTGGAAAAACTAATTTCAACTCGAAGTTTTTAAGACAAGCCAATATCTTCAGGATCAGCCGAAAATCAAGAGGGGGTGATTATCGTAATTATCTGATCGGATTCATGAAATTGTTTAGTAAAAAGAAATAAAAAAAAATTCTCTGAATTTAACCCTAACATGGTCTGGAAAATTGCTTTCCTAACTCATATGGTCGGTAGACAATAAAAAGATGACAAAGAAATGGGGGAAAAAAATGTGTAGCGATTTTCAGCAATCTTGCTTATCTGGAAGTCGCTTAGAATTTGTAGACATAAATACATATACATATATGCAAACTTTGCCTTTTATATATTAGATTAATTTATAATTTAAAAAGAGAAGTGAAAACACTACGTTCAAAAATTGAGAAAAAATATGCAATGTAAATAAGTACACATTATTAAAATAAAACACACACACAGCTGTTTCTAGGATACGTTAGATTTTTTATCGCCTGTCGGTGATAAAAAAGACTAACAAACACAGTCAAAAAGCACAATGGGACTATTCGCCATTTAGACTTTGCCTTAGCAAAGTTTTTTACCCCTTTAATGACGGGTGGGGGTCTAACGAATCCTCAATTAACTGTATGCTGCGTTTTATTTTAGTTTCTGCTTAATTACATTGCATGTGCTCTTCCTTTTCGTATTAATTTACTTATATTTTCTCACCAATTGTTCGTTCACTTACCTTCTGCGTGAGTGTCCGATTTCTGCATACTGATTTCCACAGATCTGATTCCTTTTTAAATTTCTTTTGCTTTGATATGCATCGCCTCTCTGTTCTTTTCGCCTGCAACGAAAATTTAATTCGAATTTTTATAATGCAGATCAAAGACAAATGCAGATCAATCTATAATACAGATCAGAGATCTATGACACCATATATTTCTTGTAAATACCGCTGTGTTTATATATTGCAACGTAAGCATCCGATCAACGCTATCTCATTGGTCGCAAAAATTTGGCGTACTTCTGTTTATCGGGATAATTTTGCCTTGAAATACAAAATGGGATCAAAAAGTTCGGAGACTATGCTGGTATCTCCAACCCTGATTGGAGAAGAGGGGAATTATTTTACAGTGACGTATAGGCACATGTGACGCGAGATGTGAAAGGGAAGAAGCAGGTAATGCAGTGCAGGGTTTTTCCAGACAATGCATGTCAGTGAACTGTAGTCGTTCACGTTCGTCGGAAACGGAAATGACGTTTGAAGAACAACGTGTGAATATCAAATTCTGCCAGCGTTTGGAAAATTGCCAACAGAAACATGAACGAATGCAGGCAATGTTAAAAAATGAATGAATACAGGTGCAATGTTTCTGTCGGCGATTTTCCCAAACACTGGCAGAATTTGATATTCGCCCGTTGTTCTTCAAACAACATTTCCGTTTTCAACGAACACGAACGACTACAGTTCACTGACACACGTTGTCTGGAAAAACCCTGCACTGCAGACCTGCTTCTTCCTTTTCACATCTCGCGTCACATGTGCCTCTACGCCACGGTAAAATAGTTCCCCTCTCCACCAATCAGGATTGGAGATATCAGCACTTTTTGATCGAACGTTTTGATCCTACCTTGTACATATTTCCCAAGATCTATTATAGATAGAGATTAGAGGATGACCCATATAGTATCAACATTCAATTTTAGAGGGGGGGAGAGGGGTTAAGGGACTCACTAAGGACTTTCATTCCCGGTTCTCAGAATGTCGCTACCGATTCAAAAATTTACATTGCGACATCTATTTTCTCGAAATCTGTTATAGATATAGCTTAGATAACTGATATGGATTCAGCATCAAATTAAAACGGGGGTATGGGATTTACCACGAATGTCTGTTTCCGGTTCAAAAAAAAATTCTTGAAATGCGCCTATTTCTCAAGATTAGTTGTAGATAGAGCTTATAGATGACAGATATATGAATTCATTAGCATTATACTCCGGAGGATGTCGGAAGTTAATGCCTAACGAAACTAAAAGGGAAAACTACTCAGCGCATGGCGTTAGAGGTGAGACCACCCTCCATGATTCAGATGAATAGGAAAGATAATATTGAGCGCAATGTTAAGTAGGTCATATATCCAAGCGCAATGTTAAGTAGGTCAAGGGAACGTAGTGTTTCTTTCAGGACTTTTTGGCCGGGGGGGGGGCGCAAATGAAATTTTAAAGGGGGGGGGAGTAAGTTTTCTATTTGTCCTATATAAATATATCTAAATGCTGTGTCACATACATAGAAACTAGGTTAACATAAAATGGCTCCGGAGAGGGGGGGGGGGGCAGGTATGCTTGAAAGAAACATTGAGGGAGTGTAATCTTAAGTATGTCAGAGTACCCATGAGCAGGGCCTAATAAACCCACGGCCCCGAACCCCCAAATACATTTAATTATAATTTTATTATTCGTTGCTATGTTTCCTATTTTTTAATACCCCCCCCCCCCCCATTTTACGTGTAAATTCGCGTTTGTTTGGTGGAAATGTGAAAGAGGGTGGTGGCTCAGAATCGGAAATGTCCAATTCTGTTTGCGTGTGAGATAGAAAGAGTATCCGCTTCGGCGGAGGCTCCACAGGGGGCGAACGGAGGCGAACAGAGCCGAAAGGAGCGCGAGAAGCACGACGGCTCTGCTGGTTTCATGTATAATTTAAGATCATTTTTATAGAACTTCCATTTAAATTCATTCGAAATGCGTATAATATCTCGGTGTTCTAAGTCATCTCTCAATGTTAAAATTACTTTGTATTTAAATATAAATAAAAACACGCATTTACATAATTGTATTTACATATAAATAATAAATAAAATATTTTATTTATAGCCACTATAAAAAAAATTCATGTGATATTCATATGGGAAGATATTATATACAGAATACGAAGGTTTTTGGTGTAGTTAACTAGAAATAGAATCAAGTATACATACTTTTAAAGGCTTCATTTTGTTGCATGTTTTCAACTGATTGACAGCACCTTTATCTCTTGCTGTAAAAAAACGAAAAAAATTATATGATGAAGTTTATCAACAAGTTCGTTATAAAAATACGTTTATAGTTTGGTGGTGTCATCATGTTAAAGCCATATTAAACGCCTTCAGTTGGACTTTTCAATACTTTTTTCTAAACCAACTTTTAATGTGATTTTGATCTGTTTTGAAAAGCTGGTTCTAATTTCGATATTTTAATATTTTGAACTACTTTGAAAAAAAGGGTGGGTCTAAATTCGATATTTTAATATTTTGGGTGGATAAATATATATTACACAAACATATACACCACACTAAAAATGGTGGATTTGTATTTTAGTCTGCGCAAAATGCGTAAATACACCTCAAGTTCCCGACTTTGTTGCTCACAAAAAAAAAAAAAATTGCTTTACCTGTCAAGTTATCTAACCGGTAGTATAGTTAACAGCTATCCGAGGCTAATGAATTCTAAACAGAGCAAAACCGGTCACTCATCTTTGTTGCTATATACTGTGCAGGAAGTATGATTCCTATCTTTAGAACGCCTCGTTTAGGTGAGTTTTAAGAATGTGAAAAAAGTAAATATATTTGAAAGGTTTTCAATAAATAAAACTTTACTTGCCACATGCCACGCATTGGAAAAATTCCGTTATATCTTCTCTGGTTTTGTATGCAGAATGCACCAAATAAAAAGTCAAGAACGTTATAGACAGAACGCAAATTTTCATTTTTCGCGATGTATTAAAAGGGAAAAAATCTATTGCTTGTTACTTAATTTATATCCTTTCTCAACGTTAAGTCTTTTCTAATCAATGTCAAAGGAAAACGATGTTAAGTAATAAATTTTTGATTATATATATACGTTTCGGAGCATCACGAAAAACCTTGGACTTGAAAATGTTTTCGTTTTTTGTTTAAGAAATTCTAAAAGCTATTGTTATTCAAAGCGTATTTTCCCATTTCATAATTGTGTTTGTAACGAGCGAGTTTGATGTTTTGCGTGGTTTTCGGCGTGAATTACGTCTGTGCAGCCGGTCAAAATCGGAGCGTTACGAAAAATGTAAACACTTTGGAAGCCTAAAAATGTAAACAATTTATAATAAAATTGTATGGAAAAACACGTCAAATAATCAACACTTTAAAAAATACAGCCAGCCAAAGATAGGCTATTATTAAAAGTCTTTAATTAAAAACTCCATCCACGACGTACCAAAATTCACAACCATAGCGCTTTCTGACATTATTATACGCCCTTCATCAGTGGCAAAGTGAAAATAAGTGGCGAACATGAACTTAAATACACGGGCAACAACCGCGACACAAAATTTACATATTAATCATTTTGCATTCGATGCATTTAAAAACATAATTCAATTATAAAATACAAAAAAAAAAAATGTTCTTAAATTACAGGGTGACGAACAGACATGTCGTCAAAAGCCAAAGAAAGCAGGTACTATTAAAGACTTTTAATAATATCCAATTTTTGGTTGTCTTTATTTTTTAAAGTGTAAACAATTTATACTTCTATTGCCGGAAATAGGGTACCATTTATGAATATACAAATATAATTTCAGTCCTTTGATATTTTGAATTAATTTTATTTTTAAGAAAATAAATAAATAAATAAAACGTTTTTATCCGAGCGAGTGTTTGCTTTACTTCGTTTACTTTCACACGAACTATATTCTATACTTTAAAACATGGAGTTAAAAAGAAAGAGATAAAACTCCTATGGATGAAACGTTTGAAAATGCTATAATGCTTTGAGAATTATATCTAGGTGTCGCTAGTGTTAGCAAAATAGCTGCTATTAGTAAACACAACAAAAAGGCGTAGTATTTAATATATGTATTTTTTTACTAATATTCAATTAAGAGTTCCCTAATTATGAATATAATTAACCAGTATTTTTTCATAGTTGTGGGACAGAGTATATACGGAGTTAAAATAAATTAAAAGGTGAAATAATTTTAAATACGTAGGAATATTTTTTATTGTTTTTGTTCTACTTTGCATTGCGCTAATAATTTATTTTTACAAAATTGACAGCTTAAATAAATATTTTAGAACTTTCGCCATAGACATGCATACAATACAGAGCTACTTATCCTATACCGACGCCACCTGAATTATTGTCTCAAACAATATTGACGTTTTCTTAATATGAAGTTTTAACTTCTTACTTTTACCTCCATGCTTTAAAATATAGATATAAACAATAAGCAAAGATAAAAGCCAATTTACAAAGTTGTAGAGCATTGTCGAATGAGTAGGAACGAAACGCGTAATAAATACCTGTCAAAAAGTCATATCATCATTGACTGTAACACGGTGACACCTGCAACGCTCGTCAAAGTACGCGGGCATATTCTTTTTTAAATTCAAATGTGCATTGTTACTAAGGTATGACATTTTGAACATGATCTGCATTAGATTCCTGCGCATGTACGTGCTGGTTAGCACGAGTGAGAACAAGTGAAAAATGAAGGAAAAATTTTTATTCATAAAAAAGTTATAAATGTAAAATATCTTTGATTTTTTTTTTTAATTATTATTATGTCAAAGATATCTTAAAAAGAATAATTTTAGTAGAAATTTCATATAGTATTCTTTACCTTAGTGAAACGACACAGAATTTTCTCATTAAATATTATCTTCCTCGTGTGGCCAGAGAATAATGGCGCTGTACGCTTATATGGCTGGCTGTACGCTTACGGGAAATTTTCGGAGAAAATATGGATCTTTTTATTCTGGTTTAAGATTTAGTGAATCAGCTGAAAGTTATAAAATAAGAAAAAAATAGTGTGTATAAAATGTTATTATTGCAAAAAGTTATTTTAAATTAACGCAAATTCTTACTTTATTAAAATAAAACCAAATCGTCGAGCATGCGTTATTGCCATTTGACAAAAAATAATAACGTGCGTAAATGACTCGTACTCCAATTATGTTGTTTGATAATATTTCTGAATAGGACAGCCATTTGCCAATAGCCATATTCTGTCAAATAAATGCCTTTTATAAATGTTGTAAAAGGCATTTATTAGTTTTCTGTTGTAAAGGGCCTGGTAATTAGGTAATGCTCTATATCTATAGCTTTATGTTTCCTTTTATCTCGCTTTGTTGTCGAGCTCATCATCCTAACTTTTTAAATTCTTCACTAGGGGGCGCTGAAATCACTTTCATTCGACCGTACATGGTTATTCTATACGCTCACGAGCCTTTCTTTACAAACTAATTGGGGCACTTACAGACTTTTCTAAGAACCCTGCGTAATAAATATGTGCAATGAAAATATTCAAAATTCCAAAGAAACAGCGCAATGAATATTAAATTAACTATTGCATTAGTAGTTATCTGACTCCGATGAGTTCTTTTGTAAGTCAGAAAATATGTTTGTCAGACGATATCAAAAACAAATAATATGAACTTTCAGGAAATTCTAAAAAAAATGTCACAATATTTGACAAATATCCATGTTTAATAAACAATCCATCATTTTCAAAAATGTAAACTAACAGGAAAATGCAAAAGGAAACGACCGGAAAATGACAAAATTCGAGAAATTTGATATAGCTATTGTTATGAAATGTATGCAAATAAAAGGGGCATCCCCACAGTCAAAAGTTCAACTCGGTCATTTCCCCTTTGGAGAGATTCAACTTCAAACAAGGTCCTTTGCTTCAAGTGGTATTCCCAAGTTTTATAAAATCACTTAAATGATGGAATCGTTCAAGTTGGTTGCTTGCGGTATGTATGCTTTTCAATTTGTACTGCTTCCCCACAAAACATATGTAATTAACTGCAGTGTGGCTCAACTCGATTTTCTCCTACTAGAATATTTTTTAAGCTACTTATGATTATTATTATTATTATCATTATTATTGCAAATTTTTCAAAAAAAAACTTTGAAAAAGCTATATCATTGATCCAAATGATCATGATTATATCAAGTTAAAGTTCATTTTAAAGGGCTTGAAAAAATCTTTCATATATCTATTGATACCAAATTTGATAATGTACCACCCAGGGGAGGAACTCACGCCCTCGGGAGGGGGAGGCTAATAACGTCACGTACACAAACATTGTATTGCAGGCTATTTTTCACTACAATTATTAAAACTATTAAGTTTCGGGATCATTGAAACGTAAATAATTCCTTTTATGCATGATTACATCAAATGTTGCCCTATGCTGCCATGTTAAGAAAATATAAAATTTCGAATTTTTCGCTCGAATTTAGAAAAATTCTATCTAGATCTAGATTTTTCGTTAGTTTTCGGGGATATGTTATGTTAACCTAGCTTCTATTTATGTGACACAGCATTTAGATATATTTATACAGGGCAAATAGAAAACTTGCCTTCCCCCCCCCCCCCCTTAAAATTTCATTCGCCCCCCTGGGTATCGGTGGCTCCTCTTCTAACTGCACGATCCTGTCGAGCAGTTGTCTGTATTTGGGCGTCCTGAGCCTCTGCGACGGTTACATATGCCTTCTCTGACTGATCCACTGTTGCCCACACCGAGTAACTACTATATCGCTCCGACAAAAAAATAGCGACTGATACGTCTGTTGGACCAAGCAACTTTCCTCAGGCCTATGATGCGACCTCTCTCTAAATCCGACAACTGTTCGTAGCGCCGTCGGGTACATCTTAAAGGCATCTTTGGCCCCAACTTGCAGTATCAAAGCAGAAAATCCAGTTCCAATTGTCCGTGAGTGAGAACACCGGCCGCTTTAAATGCTGCTAGATGCGGCGTTCTCGTGCATGTTGCATGAGCTCTATAATATCATTGGCGTTGACAGTTTACGCAAATGTTTATGCAATTAATGCAAGTTTTTGCAATACAGTTTATGCAATTAATGCAAACTTTGTTTATAGATAGATTGTTTGGAGCTGAATTGTATGACCCATAAAGTAAGAGAGTTAGTCCCTTTTCTTCTATAGTATGACCAGAAATTTAAAACTTGAGTTAAAAAGTTTGACGTATTAAACATGATAAATTAGTTTGTTAGAGATTTCTAGGAGAGCGTAAATTAATTGCGTTATGTTAGGGGTTGGTATAGTATGATGTTTTGATAGGGAATCGAATAAGAAATATTAATATTGAATGGGATGGGGTGTATTGCTCGCAAGTGTCTGTGGATATTAGGAGCGGATGGACGGGTTAGCAGGAATGGATGTCCGTCTGTTCCTGTTATCCATGCATGGCTGTAGTGTAGTACTTGGTCGTACGTAGCTCGCGGGCTGTGCTGGTTATTAATAAAATTGAATAAACGTTAACTCATTTTAATCATATTCAACATCTCAGTTAAATTGATAACACTGATTTTTTTCCCCTCTAATAGTTGCTTTTGTGATCGCTGCCTTTGGAGCATTTTCTGTAGAAGCAAATGAAGCACCGCAAATCCTACACTTCGTACCGCAGCAGAAAGAGTACAGCATGCACATCAGAGAGTTCCATGAGTGTGTTTCATGCAGTAAGTAGGCCCTTTAACGAATACAATTATGATACAGAAGAATGGAATAGTAAGTAGATAATGGGATAGTAAGTAAACCCTTCAACGCTTATAATTATGAAACAGAAGAAGAACGGGATAGTAAGTAGATAATGGAATAGTAAATAGACCCTTTAATTCTTACAATTATGATACAGAAGAAGAATGGGATAATTTAGAAATGCATCAGTGTATCCCTGATGTGAAATGCCCTAAAATTTGGATCGCGCTGCCGTTGCAGATACCAATATCATTAACCGATTTAGAGCTTTCAGCTCTCATCAGCATAGAATAGTTGATTACCAGCAATGGCATCAAGAAAATTTCCAATTTGTCGTATTTTTGCCAATACACGGCAAGTTGTCTTTTGATGTGAATATCATCAATGATCGGAGTATCCAGCTACTACTATCGATAGCATTACCAGAAATGTGAAACACTTCGGAAGCGCGCGCGCGCGTTTATATCTCCGTACCTAATTAGACGAATGATTTATGATCAAGTACCTGACCATTAGGGGAATAAACATTCTCCGAACTTATTTATATTTGCTAATAATAATAACTTAAAAAGATTGAATTGTTCCAATTATGTAGCATCTTACTTTAGTTTCCATAGGTCGATATTATCTGATGTAAACGAAACAGATGGAGATTGAAAACAACGACGAATAAACTTATTAAACTTTATTGGAGTTTTATTTTGCAAAATGTTATTCACGTAAACCCATTTCGACTCCATCGAACTAGAGCCACTGTGAATTTTTATTAATATTTTATTTATTTATTTTGCAAGTGCATTTATCGATATTTTCTGTTGAGGAGAGTTAAGAAGCGCGAAAACGACCCACAGCAGGCGGATATGCCCTGGGAACGTGATTCCTATATTTCCATAGCCTGAATTTGATTTTAATAATCTAATTAATTAATATGAACATTTCTATTCATTAACAGATGCCAACGATAGGGCCAGACTTGATTTCTCGATTTGCCTCCTTGGATTACCGACTGAGGTTAGTATATTGTTTCTTTAGGGAATTTCTTCATCTGTACGCATGCAAATTTAAAACGTTTCATTTACTGCATTAGTTTAAGTCGGTGTATCATAATAATATGCAGAAACTGATTGGGTGACATATTAAAATTATCGAACATTTCCACTACAGCTGGGTAGAATCTTGTTTTAGGTGTTATTCGAGACCGAGGGAGAAATATAAAATTTTGAGAATTCGAAGTAGGGATGGCGGTGTGAATAGATAATCAAATCATTCAAAATCACTTTTCAAAACTTTCGGAAGCTTCCACTCGATGGTTTCATTTGATCGATCTCGGATCAACGGAGAAATTGAAAATTCGAATTAAAGGCAACGATGCAAAAGGATATTAAAAATATATCAAAATTATTTAGTACTTTCACACTAGCCAGGATCTTGGTTTTGGTCTCATTCGATCGATCTCAGATCAATGGAAAAATCGAAAATTCGAAACAGGGACAACGATGCGAAGAGATATTAAAAATATATCTTCGAAACAGGGGCAAGGAAGAGATATTACAAATATGTCAAAACTAGAATATAACCCTGATGCCCGTTTTAAAAGAAATAAGTTATTTTTAATTTTATCGAAGCCTTTGGAAGAAAAAATAACTGTGAACTTAAGATTACTAAGGAAGAAAAATTGAAAATAATTTGAAAGGAGAAAATATTTACATTTATTGCTTTCGACAATGGGATCACTCTGATGTGAAAGGATTCAACAGAACAATAATTTGCATTTAAGTATTTCTTTGAAGAAAAGAAGGAAAAAAACGAGCCGCGTTCAAGCAAAAATTTAATTAAATTAGCCAAGAAGAACGCCCCGGTTTTTAATATGAACACTGAATTCAAGCAGCAATGAACGTGGAAAGTCAACGAGTGATCGGAAAAATTGAGTGTTCGCGTGGAGGGTTATGAAAATGCTGATGGTTTGGCTTAGTATCTAAACTGAAATGTTTATCCTTAATTGAAACACGTTTGGCAACATTTCGTAGCAGCGTTACCCAGAGATATATAGATAAACTGATAAATCAAGGTGTTTATATTATTAACTATTTAGTACTTCCACATTAGCCAGAATCTTGGTTTTGTCTCATTCGATCGATCTCAAATCATTGGAAAAATCGAAAATTCGAAACAGGGACAATGATGCAAAGATATATTTAAAATAATCAAACGATTTAGTACTTCCACACTAGCCAGAATTTTGGTTTTGATCTCATTCGATCGATTTCAGCTACCAAAACAAAGGGAAAAAATCGATAATATGATTTAGAGTTAGAGACACAAAGGAATTAAAAAAAAAAAACTTATACCACTTTGGCTCTCAGAAGTAATAAAAGCATAATTTTATATCCTTTAGCAGCCAATCGAAAAAAACATTTAACAATTAAATCATTTTGTCGCGCGCGGAAAAAAGATTTAATGTTTTCCCATTTAATATGTTAACAAAATTATAAAATGTGCGTCATTTTCATATTTAAATATGAAAGTATTTTATTAATTTTTACATTTTTCCCTCTGCCTAGCAGCATTTTGACGGAAGCCAACAATCACTTCTGCGTGTCATTTATGGTGGTTCACGGCTTGGGGAGCTCTAGCTAAATATTTGAGAGAAGAGATCGTGATATGGTACTGAAATGAACAGTATTATCTACTAAAACAAAATTTTGTATAAAAATCAAACCTTCGAAGTGTACACCGTTACTAAACATAAAAGTCATCGATCTGATATCATTGGTAAACTAACATCAATATGCAAGTCATTGAATCTCGAATTTTTGATCTGAAATATCTTAAAGGCTATGACACACGATTGTTGTTTATCATCCGTTTTGGGATGCTGTACACTGGGAGTAAAAGAATACCTGGAACTTGTTCTCGTATGACAAGCATCAGAAAACATCACTATATATGTATGTATCTACATATAGGAACTCTAGTTACAGTCGACTCCCCCCCCCCCCTCTCCTCGAAAAAAATCCGAACAAGTAACAGAGTTACTCACTATTTTTTCAGACATTAAATCATTTGCTTTTTTTTCAACAGATCAGGAAGTTGGCCCAAACCTGCTGCAGGAAATCTTACAGTGATCAATTCTGCAAAATGGGAGCTATGGGGAAAGTAGACTTTAGCGCTATTTGTGTAAAACCCATGAAGGCACTGGAGGTAAGTGGAATAATGTTTGGTTAGATACAAAAGTAGGAAATTTCAATCAATCTTTTTGCAATTTATGAAAATGAAAAACAAAATGTGTTTTCTTTGGACATTGTGGATAGGCACAATCCAGGATAATAAACATACAGACTATATGTTTTAATTAAAGCATATGCTGAAGCTATTCGTCATTATTATCAAAATATTCCACTTTAAGGTATTAAGTGTGACCCCTGAAATACGTTAAGTGAGTATAGGAATTACATCTGGGCGGCTACAGGATCTCAGATTAAAAATTCCTTGATATTTCCAGGATTTCCAAATAATATCTTCAAAAATTCCCTGATATGTACCACTATCTACTTTTACTGAATATCAGTTCAAGCATAAAAAGTCAATTAATAAAATTAAAAATGATAATCAAGAATAAATAATTAAATTTAATTACTTTCAGCATGGAAAGGTAATAATCAAAGTATAGTACTTATGCAAGAGTTGTATAAGCACAGTGTTATTATACGAAATTTAATCTTTCAAGCACTAGATTAATAAGCTATAAACTCAGCAGTGTTCTTGTAAAATCCAGCCGAGAATTCATATTGTTAAATATCACTTATTGCAATAAAATTATGTATAAGCAGAAACAGTATTTTTTTTATCCAATCCTGTCATACGAAATATCTTGACAACTTTCAAAACAATTAATATGAAAATATCACTGAAAAACATTGAAATTTTAAACTCTCTTTTTTTTTATTGAGGTTGTCTCCCATCACAATCACATGAAATGTAAATAAAGAATTCTACACATGTATAGTGTCGCGAGTCCGAAAAAAGCTGTGATTACCTTAAAAATTCTAATCTCCCTGATTTTACAGTATTTTGTTTTTTTTTAGTAATTCCCTGATATTTCCAGAACGTTGATATTCCCTGAATTACAAGTTCTGTAGTCACCCTGTACATTATAGAAGATCCATTGGTGCTACCAAGAAGAGTGTCATACATAACACCCTCACACTCCTTAGAAAGGCTTTAAAGTTCAAAGAAATGATTTTTGGAGAAATGGGAAACAAAATAATTTGTTGTCCCCCACCCCACCCCCAATTTTTTTTTCTGGCTATGCTGCTGAGCGAGTCTATGTTCAATGTTTGAAATGCTTTTAAGCTATTTTGACAAAATTTTGACAATATCGGGGAATAATTGATAGTATAGGAAACTGGGGCACAAAGGACCTAGTGAGGAAAATCAGTTTATATCTCACATGCAAAAACAGCATGAAGATTTACACTATAAAAATATGGGGGCGCGGTAGCCCATTGGTTAGCACGCTGGAGTTGCACTCGGTAGGCCCGGGTTCGATTCCAGCCACTGCCAAAACTGCCGCCGTGTTCACGCGGAGTACGATCACGTTAAACATGTGGGTCCGTAAGTCCTTCCGAGAGGTTGGTGGTAGGGGAAGGAGGGTACGGTCCCTGTGGATGCCTCCCCCACTGGGTTCCGGTCTAAATTGGGTGGCACTTCCCGGCCGTCCAAACTGTTACCTTACACCTTTCTGGTAGGTCGGACGGTCTGGGTCTCAACAACAACTATAAAAATATGGGAAAAGATTGATTACAGTAGATAGTAGATGGAAGTTTTTCCATTCGAATTTTCTTTATCCATTTTTTAAACAAAGCGTGCGTAGCTCCCCCAACCTTATTAGTGATTTCAATAACAAAATGTTTAAAAGAGCATTATTTTATAACGGCATATTCGATTTTGATTAAATTTGATTTCTAACTAGGTAGAAATCAACGTGTAGATGGTCTTTAACAAAATAAAAAAAAGTAGATGAATTTTTTTTTTTACAAGAAAATTAGAAATAGGTCATATGTTGAAGAAATATTAATCGGAAAAACAGCATTTCTATGTATTCTTTATTTACAAAGTCTCATTGATCAACTATTAAGAAAAAGAACCCTAAAAAAATTCTCTTCATAGAATAAAGAAAAGTTTTAGTGTCTACAATAACGACTGAATGATTTGCCAGGTATTGATAATTTAAAAAATATAAAAGAAATGTTAATGTCTCATTAATTTAATGTGATTATTTAACAAAACTTTACTTGCTGATTCGCTCCAATTTGCATCCTAGTTATCTATTTGTTCTCATGTAAATAGATTTTTTTCTTATGAGACATTAAAGTTATAAACAACTATACAATAAATAATTTTTCTACAATAGTTTCATTCCTGTAATATAATCCAAATTAGTTTGCTCTATATTCGGCATTAGAGGTGAAAGATGACTTTTTAATTAAACAATTGCAGAAGTTATTATAACATTTTTAATTCCCTTTATTTAAATTACAGGTTGAAAGATGTGTTTTGAAGAAAATCAATAAGGTAAGCTATACATTTTATATGAGCTAAAATCATACTTTATCTTTTCAAGATTATATTTTTGGCAAGTTTAAACAAATCAAATTGCAGAAAACAAACTTTAAGTGTATTCATAATTTCAGCTTAAAAGTTGTTTAAAGATAAAAAACAATCTGATGTGGGTAGCACATGACTTTTCCTACATAATGCAATGTCTTTACTTATTTCAGTACAAAATAATGGTGTACAAAATAAAGGTAATGGTGTGATCCACGAAACAATGATTTTGGCATCAAATTAACACCATGGAACTTGAAATTTGGCACTTTTAGCAATTCACTAGACCAAAATAATAACTTATTCATACTCATCAAAATGCAACAAATATTTAACTAATTACAATTACATGAAATAAATGACAATTGGTGAATTTTTGAGTGTCAAAACACAAAACTATAACAAAAAGTACCTTGTTTGTGAATAGAACGATCTAGCTTAGCGAGAATTATGTTGCATACGGAATTATTGCATATTATTACTGCATATGGAAAGTGAACATTTTTGACAACACTTACTATTTTTCATTTTATATAATTTTTCTAATAAATTTATTTAAAAAATATGCAATATCCCAAGAATGGTTCGTGCCAGTATTCTAAAGTTTGTATAATTTGTTTTCTAGGGGAAAATTATGTCTGAAATTATTTTATCATTATTAAAAAGGGTGATTTAAAAAAAAAAAAAAAAAAAAATTAAATTGAGGGGGGGGGGAGGTCCTCCCATATATTCGATTGCATTTAAAATCAATAGGGTTTTACTGATAGTAATTAATTATTGCAAATTATATTCAAAACGCTTCATTATTCGTTCGGAAAATGTAGTAATAATAAGGAAATTTTCAAAATAGAGTTATGTTGCTTTGATATAAACATACATGTAGCATTCCTTAAACCAATGTGGTTTCAAACTATTACATAGTTTTAATGATATAGCAAAATATGCATGCATGTACTGAAAATGGTCAATGAAAAAAAAAAGAGTTGTTTTTCACATTCATCTAATAACCTATCTCTGTACCAAATTTGGTTTCAATCAGTTGGGTAGTTTTAAAGATAAACTAATTAACATAAATTCAGAGAGAGAGACTGACATTATGAGAATGCTATGTCAAATCAAGCGCTTGTTTGATTTTTAATCAGCAACTTTTAAAAAGTTTGAATCTAAGTTTTCAATTTGATTGAAAATAATAAATAATAAAATAAAAATAATTTCAACACAAAAACAACACCTCACTTTGGCGAAGAACTGAAGGAATAAGCTTACAGGGTGTATATTTAGATAATTTTATTTAATAAAAAGAAAAATCATTACAATTACCAATTTACTTTTCTACAAAGCTCGTCATGATAAAGAAATTTTCTACAACTCATAACTAGCTCTAAATTCTCTACTCATAACATATTCTGCTGTTTCATATTTTATATCTTAACTGAATATTTTCAATCATAATAAACAGCCCCGTCATAACAAACTTTCAGTAAAAACTAGAAGTTACATCTCCAAAACTGTAAATAGAAATCATTAGTTACCCACCTCTCTTTCCTACATCATCAAAATTTCGATGCTGAATTCATATCAGTCATCATTTAAGCCAGCATTTTTCCAAAGTGTGTTACATGGAACCTTTGAGGTTAAGTACTGTCATAGTTTCATGTAAATTTTCTTAAAAATTAATTCATAAAATTAAAAACGAGTAAAATTAAATGAACAATTTGGGCAAGGGACTTTTTCCTCATTTTGTGGTTCCGCCATCAAATTAAATTTCAAAAGGGTTTGCAACCAAAAAAGTTAACACTGATCTAAGCTGTATAGTATTTCTAAATATATGGCTTTACAGCTGTCATCTATTTCTAAAGTTCAGCTATATGGCCGATCTTTAGAAATATATGTTTCAAATAAAGTGAAAATTGTTGAACTAGAAATGGAAAAAGAATCGGAAGTGTAAATCCTTAGTAAACCCCCTTTCTCCTCTGGAATTACTTATAGCAGATCTTGAGAAATAGGTGCTTCAAAATAACTTAGTAGTAAAAAGAATAGCACGACAAACTTTTTACCACAAATAAACAATAAAGATGTTCAATAATTACATTTACAAACAAATGTAAATTGACAAATGTAAAAAAAGTTAACACTGATCTAAGCTGTATAGTATTTCTAAATATATGGCTTTACAGCTGTCATCTATTTCTAAAGTTCAGCTATATGGCCGATCTTTAGAAATATATGTTTCAAATAAAGTGAAAATTGTTGAACTAGAAATGGAAAAAGAATCGGAAGTGTAAATCCTTAGTAAACCCCCTTTCTCCTCTGGAATTACTTATAGCAGTATCCAGTTCATAAATCCCACATATTTGTCGATATGGGTAATTTTTGGGTTGAAACTACAACTGTTAGGCAAGATAGTAAATAATACATAAGAAAGAAATAACAACTGCAATGCAATGAATATGATGAGATTTATACTGCATAAACAGGCAATAATTTCTATTTTGACAGACCTCACCAGTTAGTAAATTAAGGTACAAAAATATTAAACAAGTTGGTAGCATCTAATCAAAATATGCATTGACATCTGGAAATATTTGATTTGAACTTTTTAGATGTACATACAAAAAATATTAAAAACTAGTTTCTATATATCAAGATCACATATATTTTAATAAACCACACCTAAGTTGTGCTAATGATATGTTTGTATAAGAAGTTATGTCATTCTAATGGATTATTTTTCTTTTCTTTCAGAAATCTTATGATGTACAGGAATATAAGGTAATATTAAAAAAATAATAATGATGCTAATTATTTAATTTTAAAAGTAGTGAAACTTAATTCTGTTTTAATTCTAAGAACATAATTCTTAAATTAAATGTAAAAGCATGAGCAGGTACCCTACCTGAAGAATAGATGCCAACTTTCAAAAATAAAAACAGACATTTTTGTGTGATGTAAAATTTATCGTAGTGTCTTTAAATGTTTGCATGGGTTGTAAGAGAAGGGAATATTTACTTTGGATAGGTATTATTTCTATTTCTCAAAAGAATTTATGTTAAAATAAATACAGGTAAAAAGTTCACAATATAAACCATATATTTCTCACTCTGTTTCTATTCATTTGTGTCAGTTCTCGTATTTTCAGTTTCAGAAACCAATCAAAATTCCGTATTAAAATGGACTGTTAAACATATCCATAGAAAATAAGATTCCTTGTTACTGGGGATTTATCTATAAAGTAGGAGAATTTCATTCCTAAAATTTCCAAAGTAAGAGAATGGGAGGGGGTATAGATTTGTATATTTGTAAGGAAATTGGGAGAAAATATGAAAAAATAATGTACAGAAATGTTTGCAAATGGTAAGGAGCAATAGAGTATTGGACAAAGTAACATAAAATTGCATTTAACTTGACTGAAAAACCACCTTAATTGAAAAAAAAAAAGGTGTCACTAAAATTAGATATTTGTATTTTCTAACTCTGTAATCATGTTTGTCTGGCTTCTTTTGGTGATGAGGTTGGAAAAACACTCACTCGCCATGTAAGACTTCAACATTTAATAATACATAAAAATATCACACATATTTTACAAATCATAGCTAGAATTAGCTACATATTACAAATACGTTGGCTACGTGCTTTCTATCACCATCTTGAACTCCACTTCAAATGTTTTTTTTGTAAACAACAATGAATATTCTTTAGTGAGGTTGAGTGCTGCCATCTATTGTCCTTTTGGGAAAACAGAATGTCTCTTACAATCTCCCCTTCTGGTTCCAACGTCTAGGCAACTATCTTGGTGAGGAACCAGCACTTGGAAGTTTTTTGTGGGCGGCCGTGTTTATGTAGAGGATTCATGGGTTGCACACTGTCCTCTTGGGAATAGGCTTTCAAGGCAGATGAGTAATAAACTCCAACTGGTACTTGAGGGTTCTCTAAGCTAGCTACTTCGTATGAGGATGGGGATCGTTGTGCAAGTATAACATACAATTCATCCCGTCGTGGCATAAACTTTGAACTTCTTCCTTTGGCTACATTACTAACAGGGTGTAAAGTTATGTACACTCAAACTCCTGGCGTAAATTGTTGAGCAGGTCATCGCCTTTGATCAGCATAATGTTTCCTCTTATCTTGCTGCTACTCCACAACTTCTTTGATCTATACGGTGAATTTGGCGAACTATTTAAGATAAGGAGTAATTTCCAGAACGAAGTTATAATTTTCAATTATACTACAAATATCATTGGTCACATCATCTGTAGTGCGAGGTTATCTGCCAAAATTTAGGAAAACTGCTGTTTGTCCAGTGGTCTGGCAATTTACAGTATTTAAAGCAAAACAAATTGCTGGTAGCTTTTCAGACCAAGAATCATGTTTATCTTGAACCAAAATTGCAAGTCATGGCTTTAGATCATGGTTCTTTCTCTCTACTGGGTCTGCTTGTGGGTACACATGTGATTTGGGTTATCACAAAAGATGTTAGATAAAGATGTTAAAAAAAAATCACAAAAGATGTTAAAAAAAGTTAGATACATGTGATTTGGGTTATCACAAAAATACCAGCATTTGTTCTTTACGTCAAGAACAATACCTACAGATTTCAGAAAATCTGTTCCAAGAAGAGTTCAATTTCCAGTAGCATTTGGAAGGACGATGAAATCCGTCAACACTTTCTTTCTTTCAATTTCTATCATCACTTGGGTAGTGTAGCAATCAACAAGAAATTGCTGGCCATCTGCCAGACTTATTGTCAACTTCGTCTTTTGAAATGATAGTCCATGCTCTTTGAATATTTTGAACATTTTCTCTCCTGCAATTGAATGTGAAGATCCTGTATCAGCACACACTCTACCTCTTCTTTCATAAAATGTTATGTCTACCAGGGTAACTTGAGGACCCTTAGTGAATGCTGAAAATGCTTTTATGCTATTTGAGGAAACTTCCTTTTTGATTGGGGAACAATCAGGATATTTAGCTTTAATAAATCCAGGTCTTTCGCATCCATAACATCTTAACGAAGGTCCTACTTCTCGAATATACTTGAATTTTTCTCCTCTGTTGAAAGGCACAGTTCTCTTAACAGGATCAAAATTTCCAGTTGTGTGTGTTTCTTTTGATTTGGCTATCTTTCTCTGTCCATTAGGCAAGGACTTTCTTAAGTTTTTGTATGCGTCCAATTTATCAGCTAAATCTGAGGGAGAAATTATCTGTTCCCACTCATCCAGGTAATGTTCTTTGCATTCCGGAGTGCAGCATTTTTTCATTTCATCAGAGATTATCAAATTCTGCAACTGCTCAAAAGTGGAAATGTTCAATTCTAATATCCATCCTTCAAACAACTTCTGATTTCAAAATAGAAATCTTTCCATGTGCAATCAGTGCTTTTTGTATGTTGAGAAAATAACTTTCGAAACTTTTTTGCTGTTAATTTTGCTGTCATTGTAAAAGGATGCCACGGATGTGAGAACAAACCTTAAATTTTTCTTCAGGCTCTCTAAAAATAAGTTTTGAAACATCGTTGGGCAGTACTCCTATGAGATGAGTCACCCACAGGTCTTCCGGAATTTTTAGGATCTTCATTTGTCTTTCTAATAAGACTAAAAACAAGCTCATATCATCTATTTCAAGGTTGAAACTTGACAAAATTTTCTTTAAGTCCACTTTTATATGAGAATTTTCCTGTTGAATAACCGCGGATGCAGTTTCTTTCTGACTGGCCAACTGTAGCCTGAGCTTTTCTATCTCAAATTCTCTATTTTGCTTATCCACTCTTTCCTTTTCTAGTTGTTCCCTTTCTCTTTGTTCGTTTTCTCTTACTCTTTGTTCATTTTCTATTACCCTCTGTTCTTTCTCTCTTACCCTCTGTTCGTCTTCCAGTCTTTCCGAAATAATACCCTCAAAAAGATTTCTTATGAATTCTTCATCCTCCTTATACACCTTGCTCTTTAGAATAATATCCCTAAGTTCAATGACTTTCAGGTCACCATTTCCATTTTCTCCTAACTCAGCCGCTAGCTGTTTCAGATCAGCTTCTTTCCCTTTTGCTAAGAATGCCATCGTTATTTTTGTTATTTTTTTACAAATATGAATGTTCAATTCTATTAAGTTTGAAAATTGTTCCAAATGATTTTAAATTAGATTGTTCTAAAAGTTCTAAATGAAGAGGTAGAAATCACTTTCACTTAAATAATTAAAAAAAAAATAGAATTTTCACCTTTGAATGGCTCAAGAACAACATTATCAAATTCACGTTTATTTCCAATATTTCATAAATGCTACTTTAATTTACTTACAATTACTAGTATATATCAATTTGATCCATTTAAGTTTCAAAACTCCAACTTATTATTCCATCATTATGACTTACACACAACAGTGCATTCAAAATAACATTAAAACGAAAGTACGAACGATTTCAAAATTTTTATACACATGTCAGGATTGACAACATCAATTTATTTCATTTAAGCCAGGATGACTTTTAATTTTAAATTCTCAAAAGCATGGTTATACTAATTAAAAGGGTACTTATTTAACTTTCACTTACTCGAGATGAAGACAGAATGTTCTAAACTTTATCGAGGATTCGGTCGGCCATGCATTGGTCGCCACTTTCTAATAAGGCTTCTTTTAGTGATGAGGTTGGAAAAACACTCACTCGCCATTTAAGACTTCACAACACTTAATAATACATAAAAATATCACACATATTTTACAAATCACAGCTAGGATTAGCTACATATTACAAACATGTTGGCTACGCTATGTGTTTTCTATCGCCATCTCGAACTCCACTTTGAATGTTTTTTTGTAAATAACAACGAACGTCTCTTACATATTTGTGTTTCTTAACTCTGTAATCATGTTTGTCTTTAATTTAAGAATTTGTTGCAAAGATTGACACAACTTGGATGGATGTTTTCATACTTAAGAAGAAAATTATATCGATATAACATAACATTCTCATGCTTTAAAATAATCAAACATTTTGTTTTCAGAAATGCAAGCGTCAAATTTTGGAACGTTACTGCACCAGTAGCTCCTCTTCAAAATAAAATGGAAGTGGCAGTGGAATAATGTTCTTAGACTGACTACAAGTTTCAGCTCTGAAATAAATATTCTGAAACCTGATTGAAATCAAAAGCCTGTATATTCCTATTGTGCTCAATAAAGTTGTTCAGAATATTTATTGATTGCTAAAATTTAAAAAATATATGTTTGGTGAAATGCAGAAAAGATACTTATTTTTGATAGGATAACTGATGTATACTAAATATCTGCAATAAAACAACCTTGTTAACAGCAGCATAAAAAGTTGTTTATAAATATCAATTGGTTTCAAGGGGGAAAAATAGCTTCCTCCAGGATACAGAGCAAACACACCTGTTAATAAAAAGGAATATCACATGACCCAGGAAGGAAATTATTGACAAACAAGAATTTGATTAAATGAAAAGTAAAACCTAAGAAGAAGGAAAGAGAATGGTAGAAAAATTCGAAATACTTTTACTTACACTTCTTCCTAGGAAGAAGTGTGAATAAAGTACTTTTTCCTCAAGATGTATATGCACATTTTACACATAATGCAGTTATACAAATCTAAATTTAATTTCAGTTTTCAATTCCTCTTATCAGCTAAATTTGAGTCATTCTCATAAAAATTCTAAATTTTTTGCCAGTTGAGCAGACTGTATTTATTGATACTAAATATAATTTCAGATTCGAATTCCTGATATTGAATTAACTTTAAATACTAAATGCAGTATTTTTATATCGGTACTTTAGTACTTTTATATGGGTATGCAAAATTTTAGCTGTTTTCTACCTGTAATTCTTTCACTATGTTTACATATTCATCATCACGATTTCAGGGGTCATATATTAGTTGAAAAAATGACTAATTTATAAAAGTTATATTAAATTTAATTTAATCTTTATTTAATATAACAGACTTTTAACTTAGTTTCAATAAAACTTTGTACAAAAAGTGTAGTATAGATGCAGCCTAATCAATGTAATTATGCAACTGCATCAAAGGACTAAGGAAGGGATCGAGGGTTTAAACTTACATTATTATAAATTAGACGTTATAAGTCATATAATGATGAATTATTTATTACTCTATGATAAATATGATAAATAGTCCCAGAGTTATTATAAGTTGAAATCAGTCACAAAATTATGTAATAATTTGTGATAATAAAATATTTCTAATAATAATAATATATATAAAAATTTATAATAAAATTATATGATACTAATTACCATAAGACGTAGCTTTATGTCAAAATACTGATTTGCATATTTGCGGTTTAGTATGATAGTTATTACAACAACCTAAGAATCATTAGACATTTTTACAATATCCATTCAATGAATTAAACTCACAACTTCGATATATTAGAATATTACAATTTGTTGATTCCACCATTTACATAATTCGTCCAATTATTCGATGATTTTAAAATCTCATAAGATGATTATTGAAGGTGATTTTATGTTCTCAAACACAAGACATCAGAATAAACCAGTAGCATTTTTTAGTAAAATAGCAAATGATCCACCCACTTTATTAGAACAGTTGTGGTTAATCAATGAAATCTTGCCCTTTAAATTGCAGTTTTTAATATGGGGCTGACGCCTAACAATTACACATTTCAGAATATTGAATATCTCTGGATCATATAAATATAAGAACTGCATGAAAAAATTTATACTTGGCACCAATTTGGGGGGGGGGGGGGGGGAGGGGGTCTAGAATTTGTTTATGTCATCAAAATCTGGAGTTGCATTGAAAATTTTGAAGTTTGTGTGCATTTAGATATGAAGACGGTCCCTTGTGCAAATTATATGCACATGAAATTATAGAGGACATTATTCCTAATGAAATGGTATCTTAAAATTTACTCTAAGATGAACGATGCTCGGTGAACGATGCTCAAGAGATGGGGCTTTTTTTTTCCACAGCTGTACATGAAAATTTATTGAAGTGAGCTAAATAACTTCATAGACCAATAGAGAGTTTCAAATGCATTAAGGTTGCTTAAAAAATATCGATATCAATGAATAAAATATTAGTTCAAATTTGCTCAAAGCACAAACTTCCTAGATAAGTCATTTATGAGATAGAAATAGAATACTGACAAGTTTGGTATTTTAAAGCTGAGGGTGGAAACTCAATAAAGATAGAATCAGAAAAACACAATATCATTTATAGGGACTATATGCACAAAAAGTTCTATACCAAAGATAGACAATTTGTAAGATAATATATTTCACAAATACATAATATTTGACCTAGACATAAAGAGACATTGTGCATTAAATGAAGTAAATCTAATAACTAGGGCCCAAATAATGGTAACCTAAAAATTCCCTTAAGAGAATGTAAAAAATGCCTTTAAAATTTGAAAAACCCCTAAAACAGTTTGTATTATACTTTTTCTAAATAAAAAAACTTCAATTTTAGACATTTCATAACTAGCATTTTATCTTTTCTTTATAAAACTTCAAAAGAAAAAAATAAATAAATATCAGTTACAAATGAATTTTAATGATCTGTAATAATTTGTACTTTTAATAATTTGTACATCAAAATTACACGGAATAATGATATTTTCCCAAAAGTCTTCACATGTCCAGGAGAAAGATTGCACCTGAAACATCAGAACCAGTTACATCCTGTTCTGTTAGGTAGTACATAAAAGGTTTGGAATGTCAGTAACAGTACAAGATAAGAAGCTCTAAATATGAATGCTTCTACTCCCTATAATCCCTTTCAAAAGGAGACAATGGGGATTCTCTTTTCTGCAAACTGGATATCACTAAACGATATCTTGAACTGAGTTGCCAAAATGAGAAATTTTTCAGGTTTGTTGGTTTGGCAACCCTAGTTTTGAGTGTTGCAACTTGAAAGCATTCTTACGAAAATATAATTTTTTTTATTCAAAAAAATTGCAGAAAATGCAAAAAATGACCTAAAATAAAACAAAAAATGCCTTTAAAATGGGGGGGGGGGGGGGGGGAAATTCTAATGTCATTGAAGTCGGAATCCTACTATTAAGTTTCAAAATACACATTCTAATTTCATGAGAAATATTTGATGTTTTTCATGTTGCAAAATATGCAAAACTGCCATTTGGTGAATAGTATTTTGAAAATTTATAAATTTTAAAGCAACTATTTTTCAAAAACTAGAAGTTTACTACAGATACTGCAGCTAGTTTTATCATAACAGAACAAAGAAACTTCATATCAAAAGTTATCAGCATGATGTTCAAAAAATATGGATTTCAGTCAAAATTGGAAGCTTCAAATGTATTAGGTTCAAACAATTCTTTTTTTTTCATTACTGTATCTAATATACAGGGTGTCCAGTGCTATCGATGCCCAATGGCTATTTCCTCAACCGTTAGTCGCAGAGATATACTTCCAATTGCAAAAATGTTTTAAATTTTAAAATCTATTATCTTAGAAACAGTTTAAACCAATAGATGCATTTATGAAAGAAATACGAAATATAAATTTTTATATGGTACCCCGGTCCTACCAATTATATTTAGGAAAATCATCCTCATACAATTTCATGCAAAATAAAAAAAAAATTATCCTTTTATGACCAAAATTGACTGACTTATAGCTGCTTAAAGTTAGAGCACTTTTTGTGCTGAGAAATGGGGGTTATACACAAAATAATTATATACACAAATATGTTATTTTTTAGGTGTTATATGCCTTTATTATTTTAGATTTAATGTGTGTAATTTTTTATTTTCATCTGCAGGTACACTGCAACTGGTCTCATTACTGGTCTATTACCGTATAAAAATTTAAATTTCGTAATTTTTACAGAAATGCATTTATTGACTTAAACAATAATGTGTTACCTTATTCACAATAAAGATCTTACAAAGACCCCTAGAAGATCTTAGTCAAACCCTGGCTATAATACTCTTCTAAATGAATTACTGTTCGATAAAAAACTTTGCTTCATTCTCGACATTATGTCAGCAAATGCAATTGAAACATAATACTTTGAATACGGAATTTCAATATTTATACGGTCCCTTAAAGGTTGCCTGAAACTGGACATTTTTATGCGTGGAAAAGCGACTTAAGTCATAAAGTTTAATGCTTTATAACTCTGTAAATTTTGGTCGTAAAAGGATGATTTTCTTTTATTTTGCATGAAATTGCATGAGGATGATTTTCCTAAATATAACTGGTAGGACCGGGAGACCATATAAAAATATATATTTTGTATTTCTTTCAGAAATGCATTTATTGATTTAAACTGTTTCTAAGATAATAGATTTTAAAATTCAAACATTTTTGCAATTGGAAGTATATCTCTGTAACTAAAGGTTGAGGAAATAGCCATTGGGCACTGATAGCACTGGACACCCTGTATAATACAATTCCAGTTTTCAGCCTTCTCTGTCCAATCAAAATGATGCTATCATGAGTGTGTAGAAAGAGCATCTTTTCCATCTAATCCAAACGACATTTGCCATAAGTGCATAAAGTGACAATATTCAATTAGAATGCAAGCCTGCACTGTGTGTTTGCTTTAAAACATACATGATTTTTTCCAATGATTCTTTCACCAGTTCTTTGTTCAAAAATTGAGAATGTAGTGCACAACTATCGCCACTTATTAGTTGAAATATGATTTAAAAACTTAATTTTTGTATATATGACTATCAGTACTCAAACAGGGGAAAAGCAGTATGTTGTGAACAACTATCATCACCTATTAGACAAAATACAATTTAAAAGCTTAAATATTGGGGAAAAAGTGATATGAGCAAATACATACAGAAGAAATAATCAATGCTTAAGAAAATTGTGGAAGGAGCAATTTTTGCTACATTAATATTCCCCGTGGAAATTGCGGGATAAGTTTTTAGATGGTTAAGCACTTCATACGAGTGTTTTGTTTTGATAAAGTTGGCTTATTCACATTTTATTCACTGGATTTTAACAAAGTTAATCCAATAGAAAATGTAATAACAGACACCAACAATATGAATGTCAAAGGGTTTATTGTCAAGATATTCATGATAGAACTTTAATTAACCAACCTGCTTTTGCTGAACATGCACTGTTTGACGTAGTGATTGTGGCTACAGGCCACACAAAGGAACATGACGAGCAAAGCGAGGCATTGAATGGGGGGTTGACAAGTGACAGCGAGCAGGGGGCAATAGTCCCCTAGTAAGAAAATAGAAAATCTGAATATGAAACATGTTTAACTTCATAGACAATTGGGGCTTAATCTACAATTCCAAAATTGAATAGAAAGATTAAAATTTTATTTTTTACAATACTACAACAAGAGCTTGAAAAAAAATTAGCTACCAGAATGAAAAACATTTATTATTTAGGTAACACTTTTTCAAGTATAAGATAATACGATAAAACAATTTTGCAATAACATTATGCAAGAACAAAATTAACATTAATTACATTCTTATATGTCATTTGAAGAATTTCTCTTCTGAGTGTAGTTATTAATAAGATTAGAAAAATAAATTATTAAATATTATAAAACTCCACAGTGAAACTAATATTTACAGAAAGATTCTAAGATCTTACATAATATGGATATATATATATATATATATTTCTTATGTCAAACAATTGAAAGACTGGGATATCCTTAAAGACATTAATGTTTTAATTCATAAAATTTACTATCCATCAACATAATCACAATTTATCACATCAAGGCTAGGAAACTTAAATACTATTTAAATACAAAAATATATATTTTGATTAAAAATTGTTCAAACTCATGGAAATGAATTTTTGGTAGTAATGTTGGTAGTAAAATTCAACTATTATAACACATAAAGCATTAATCTTATCTATTAGATGTGCCAATCATAGAAAACTTTTGGTCAAATTTCATTTGCCAACAAAATTTGGTTGATCTCAATGTTAATGTTTCAAAAATTATATTGTCCTTTATCGGAGATTTATATTTTCTTTCAATGGTCGATTTTAAAAGTATTTATCATTCTATTATAAAAAAATATTTTCTTCTCAGCCTCGAAATTTATATGCCATAGCAATGGTTTATAGATTTATAACAGAAACAGAAGGAGATTCTTTACCCTTTATACAAGTAATCTCCCACGCACTATCTGATTCATAGTTATCTGAAGAACTATATTCTGATATAGTGACTGGACTAGGAACTGTTACTTTTGGTTCAAAATGAACTGCATCAGGATCTGAATCAGTTTCGGAATCCTCACTAACTATATATCTAATACCTACAGTAGCAGGTCTTTGCCAAGATTGCACCATTTTTCGAGCAATTTTCCTTTTCTTTGGTGGCAAAGAATTTTGAATTTCTCTCATGTTCATTGCTCTCTTTACAGACTCTGGAATCACACATTCAGATGGAACAGACTCTCGAAGAAATTCTTTGAAAATACTCATATCAGCTCGATCTGATATATCAGTTCCAAAAATACCTTTGACGTGTTTACCAACAATTGGAATAATAGCACAGGGTTTTATTTCCTTCACAAATTTCTTTAATTCTGAAAAAGATGAATGATTAGAATAAGGAACAACATGGATATCTGAAATCTTCATAAATGGTTGAAAATTGTATCCACAATATCTCGCTGTGGCAAGAATAGCATGTGTTTTCCTTTCTTTGTTCCACACTGCAATATTTTTACCACTAATTTGATTGGTTGGCACAACAATTATCCTACAATTCCTTTCATCAGTTGTAATAATATCAGAAAGGCCTAGAATATCCATTGATAACTTTCTAGATGGTTTTACGCATATTTTACTATGTGTCTCTTTCGCAATTTGAATAAGTAAATCTTCTTTTCCAAGATTGTCTAAACCCAAAAAGACACGATCACTTTGAACAAGGCAAGTATGAAGTTGAGATAAAATCTTTTCAACTGCATTTTCACGTGTAGGAAATATGCACCTGGGGGAGCAGTATGTATTATCTAAATATAAGGTATCAATGGGTGGCAATTCAAAACCTTCAAAGATATTTGGTTTGTACCGAAAATCTGCAGTATACAGAATGTCACCAAAGTATCCACTTAATAGTAACATAACTGAACCTGGACAATGATTTGCATCAAAGAGTGTAACTGTCACAGTTTCTAGTTCATCTGCATCTAGCGATATAAGATGATCTGGTCCAATCTCCAAGCATTTCACCAATTCAGGCCTCACCTAGAAGTTAAAGAGTTTTATGGAGTAAAAATACATTTATATAACAAACAGGTGTTAATTATTTCGGGGCATTTTCAGACCCTTTACAAAATTCCATATCACAAAATGGATCCTTCCCAATATGGATGCACAGGGCTGCAACTCATTTCAAGCAGTAAAAACAGTTGAAAAAGTTACCAAAACTATTAAAAAGTAACCTATTCTATTACACAAAAAGTAATAAAAAAGTTACACTTTTTGTGCTTTAAAATATCTAAACACTAAGGATATGATTAAATGATGTGCAACGAATCAACTGATCAATTTATTTGTTTATGTATATGATTAGAGATGTGGGTCAGGAAAATTTTCTGCTATGGTTTTCCGGAAAATTTTCCACTTTCCCCATTCATTTGAAAATGAAACATAATACTCTTTCCACACTGCTTTTTGAGAAATAGGTAACTTTACAACGTCTTTGATTATTTAGTTTTCTAATTTTTGAGAACGAGAGGGGATAATGCTTTACTTTGAAGAAAAAAGATAGACAAGAACTAGAAGGGTTCAAGTGATATTTTACTCATTCTAATAAAACAGCAGGTAATATTTTTAGAAGCCTTTTCTTTCAGAAATTAATTCTGTAAAATTTATGAAAATATAATGAATATGAAATAATTTTGTGATTCGGCTGAAGAAAAATACTTTAACAGCACTAAATATATGCTTAACTCAATGTCCACCAAATTGTCTCGTTTATCTCATGGTACTCATCGATTCAATTATAGACAGATATTTTTTTAAAAAGAGGGTTTAATTATAAGCATATTTTTAATACTTTTTTATATTTAACTCTCCGCTCATGCAACCCCCTTCAGGAGGCTTCGCCTCCTACTCGCTGCGTTCGCAGAGCTCACTTCATATCTATCTTTCCTAAAAATTCTACTTTCAAAAATCTCTTTTCTATCCCAGCCTATTTTCTGAAAAGCAGGAATTTTTCTTAGCCCAAGGAATCCAAAAACTGAATTCCTTGATCATGAGCTCGCTTAGTGAGCTAGCTATTATATGCCAAACTAAAGTTTAAATCGATAAACGGTTTATTTCATCGTGTTACCCTATTATTTCTCTATAAATGTACCAAATTTCATATTTTTGTATGCTATAGTTTTTACAGTACGAGACAGAGAAATTGCTAGAAATGCCGATACAAAAAAAAAAGTTCACTTCAGAAGTGCATAAAAAGAAAAATATCTCAAAAACTACATCGAAATAAAAAAAAGGGGCTCCGTTGAACAAAAATTGATCCACATAGGTACTTGCCTGCAAAAATTCGTGGTCTTGCTATTGTTAGTCTATCCAGGATGCAAACTCGCAGCTCAAATATTTTATCTTTGACTTTGACATTAAATATTTCTTAAACTACAATATATATCAAAAAATGGTTTACTTCAACATATTCCCCAAAGATTTTTCTACAAGTGTCCCAAATTTCATATTTTTATATGTAATAGTTTTTGTGGTATGAAGCAAAGAATCTCGAGAAATGAGAAATTTGTCAAATAGCATCGATGGCGTCAGCTACTATTTTTTAATATAGAGAGATAATATATACCTTTAATAAACTGGATAATTTATTTTTCTTTATATTATTATTATTAATTTCTTAGTAGTAGTAGAGGAGTAGCAGTCGAGTAGTAGTCATTCAAGAAAATGCTAGATTCAGAGCTTATGCTGGGTTAATTAATGTAATAGGGTGTAAACAGCTGAGTCTGTCAGATTTCCTTTTCAATTGCCAGTAGCAGGGTTGGCTGATTAAAACCCCATTGATCTAAACCATAATTTTTTTTTTTTTTAAATGGATTTCGGTAAAAAAAAAAAAAAAAGAGTCTGTGTCACTTTTTAAAGCCCCAAGTGATGATAAAGATTGGAGTTTTTATTATGAAAATAGCAGATTTTTTGTTTGTTTTTATGTAAACAAGAAAGATCAATCATGCTTAAAGCATTGATTATGAAACACTTTCCAACTTCAATGCAATTTTATTTAAACATGTCTAAAATGCAATACATTCCTCGGTAATATTTTAAAACTTATCACAATACTACATTAATTTATTATATTTGAAAACTTATACCTTCATCGTAAAAAATGAACTTCATTCAAATGACGGCATTGAAATATAAATTGCCTGATTTAAACATCTCTAAAATGTGATACATTCCTCGGTAATAATTTTAGAATTATCATAATACTACGATAATTTATTATATTTGAAAACTTCATCGAAAACAACTGAAATTCATTCAAATGACATCATAGAAAAAATAACACGCCTGGCTCTCTCTATAAAAGCAGCATTTCATTCATAAATAATTTCCCATTCATGTCATTCATCACAATACTATAATACTTTATTTTATTTAAAAATTAAGACCATGGAGCTACAAGTAATTAAACTCTATGCGTAAAACTTCATCGAAAAAAATGGTCCTTCTCTTTGTAAAATCAATGAATATTTCATTTATATCAGCTATGCAGACTCCATGAACTAAATGATTTTGTGTTAAAGAAATACAGCAATTCTAATACAACTCATTCTACATATTTTGCTGTTTACATTTTACATAGGTGAAAAATAAGCTTCGTTGTAGAAAAAATCAAATTTGGATGAGCATTTAAACTCAAATTTATTGTAATTGCGTTGTTTCAGTATGTAGATGCACAGAATTTAACCAAAAATAAAGTGGTTTTAGGACGGATACAACACTCAATATGAATTAAAAAGAACTTTAAAAATCACGATTTTGAGACAAGATGGATGCCATACATCATTTTGAAGTGGGTCACATGAACTTTTCATATCATGGTCACGTGATAGCTTCATATAAGAGGTGTTATTATTATTTTAATTTTTATTTAAAAAACTACGGAATATATTTCGCTGAATTCTTTTTTATATATTTTATGGAACAATTTGAATATTACCTAAAATTTTCGAAGCAATTTGTGAATTTTATATCCGTTTAAAAAATGTTTGAAAAATTAGGTCCTATAGGGCTCAATGTATTTCATTTTTTCAACCCGGGTTTAATCCAAAACTAATTGGGTGACATTATTCATTTATATTCCCATAGGTCCTACAGACCGTCTGAACAACATACTAAAATTTTATTTTGATTAAGTCATTTTTACGGCAGTTATCGTGCTAACAGACAGAATGAACAAAGTCATAAACATTTTTCAACTTTGTTGTAAAGTGTTAAAAACCGTTTTTGTCTTAACCTTGGTCAGCAGGCATTTTTTAAACATTGTTAATATAATATTTAATACCTTATTTTTAAATTATAAGCAGTTTTAATTTTTCTTATAATATTTTTATATCACAAATAAAACTGCTGCTTGTGAGAATAAAACTTTCTAATCTTTCCTTAAAGAAAGAAAGCATTATATGAAAGTTATATAATAATTTATTTCTTACACCTGTAATAAACAAATTATTTATGATTCAAAAAAGGTTTAGCAATTTTTATTTATTTTAAATTTATTATTTCTTTTGTGCATTGTTTCAAATTTATGATTTACAAAAATATTTTTTCAATTGTTATAGATAAAATATAATTATTTTATAACTTTACAAAGTACAGGTTCTCAATGAAAATATTGAATTGCAGCTGCTGACTTAGAAATTTTTGTGTATAGAATAATTTTATATATTTCTAAATTTAAACCCTTTCCTTAACCATTTTATTTAATATATATATATATATATGACTGTAGCTCTAATATAAGAACAAATACTTTTAAAAGTCACTGAATATATTATTCTAATTTAAATGTAATATTTAAGAATAAGTTCAAAATTTTCCACTGAGGAAAATTTTCCAGAAAACCCATATCTCTATATGCGATGATCACATTAATTATTTCTGTCTCCGTTCTAGTGCCTTCGATTTTGCACATATCGGGGACCTGTCATTATATTGCATTGGTTTCCGTGGGCGTTGTCTAGACATAAAAGTACTTTAAACGGGAATGAGAGGTCGCTACCCCTCTCAGCCATTTATATGCAATTTATCTGGCATCCCCCTTTACATATCTTTACACTTTTACTTTTTCTTAGTTATATATATATATATATATATATTTGAAATGTAATAATAAGAATTATGTAAAAATAAAAAAATAAAAATACAATTCAAGTAATATTAACATCACCATAGAAGCAAATTCACGGCCATAATGCCGATAAGAGAAAAGAACAGAATCTTCCCAAATTCGATGATTAATCAGAATTAAATTCCTCTTCAGGTCTGAGTATTTAATTCTAATTAACCCAAACAAATGCCTGTTTCAGATTAAGCAATAGTACATTACTATAAATGCTTAAACTCAGACTACAGGCATCAAAAAATGAAAAAATGAAAAAAGGATACATTAAGAAAATTGTATTACCATGCGGCATGAATCATTCCTCTTCTACCACATGTATACACGATCAACCTCAACAACTTAAACTAGAAGCACCGGAATGAACAAGTCGAAATTCTACCAGGGAGGCAGTACGAACGTTCACGGAAATACTCCCAAACCCGTCCAGTGAGTCTAAGCTGAAGACTGGACAAGCAATTCAGAATACAACTTCCCAAACATGCAGAACTGAATATGAATATGAATCATAGATGAAAATTCCTACTAAACAAGAATTCATAGGAAAACTGGATAATCGAGAATGCCACTATACACCATTATAAGGGCGCACAAAACGTAGTTTCAATACTGACAAAAGTTACATTTTTTTGCGAAAATAAAATTCAAAACATTAATGTTAATGCATCTTATTTTCCGATTTTTTGATTTTTCTAATGTTTTTGACTTAGTTTATTATTTTTCATTTTTATTTATTTATATAATTAATAAATAATTATATATAACATACAAACATATATATATATATATATATATATATATATATTTTTTTTTTTTTTTTTCTCTCTCTCTCCTGTAAGTTAGTCACTATAATTGGGAATGTTTTCTAGGATGTTATCGAGTGAAATTTGATACACTGAGTTGATAATTTTAATAACAAAATTGGGGGGATATGCATTATTAGTCGCTGTACTCAATAATTCCATAAAGTGCGCTAATTTATAATATTCATCACAAATTTTATTGATTCTAAGAGCCTGGTTTATTATAATATTTCTAAATACAGATATATGCAGACAAGAGTCAAAATGTTGAATTTTTGATGTATTAAATTTAAAATCCTGTCTTTTATCATACAAGTTTATAACCATTTTACAATTTTGTAAATTTAAATTTAAATCTAAAAAGTTTGCAACATTTGTGTCATTATTACTTGCATTTAATTGTAAATTTTTTGGATAAAAGTTTAATACTATAGGGATATTATTATTTGGGGATACACATAAAATGTCATCTATATATCTAAACATGTGCATATTATGCAAACTTGGATTAATGTTTTTTTCATAGAAGAATAAATACAGATTAGCTAACAATGATGAGGCACACCCCCCTTGTGGGATACCAACCTGTTGTTTAAAAATAGTACCACCATGTTGAATATAATTCTCATAAAGAGTGAAGTTAAGTAATTTTTTAAAAAGAAAATTTGAATATTTTAGGTTGATATTATATTTTTCAAAAATTCCTAAAATAATTCTATACAGATCATCTATATTAATATTATTAAACAAATCTTTGAAATCAAAGGTATAAATACTACGAATATTAGTAAGAGTTTTCAATTTCTTAACTACTTCAAAACTGTTTTTTACAATATGACAATTATTAGAGATTTCATCTGACGAGGATACTTCATGTAATATCTTTAATAATAATTTTCCAGCATTAGTAATGTAAGAATTATGCCCACTGGTAATGGTTCGAATAGCAACAGGGGATTTATGAAACTTGGGTACTAAAACAATATATGGAATGTTATTACAACTATTTTTTAGATGGATTTGCTTATATTTGGCTGATATTCTATTGTATAAGATTTTAAGGTTAGTTTTATGTAAATTATAGATATGATTATTAAGTAATATACTATGTTGCAAAAAAAAATATACACCCATAAGAAATTGAGCTGCAGCCGTAAAATTCGGCATGTATGCATCGTTTGAAAAAATATGCAAATGATCAAAATTTGGGAGCAAAAAAATGTTTTATTAGGAAATGGTGGCAACACGAAAATAACAATTTAGTAAGTGACAAATATACAAGCCAATATTCGGTGAGGCATATAGTCAGTTCAGTTACTTATGTCCCTCTATGGAAGATTCTGCTACAAATGCTTAACTTGTCAACTAATTCAGTGGTATTTGTATGAAATCCTCAAAAACATTGTTAAGAAAATCATACAGTGCAGTATGTGGTTGAGTGTTGTTTTGTTAATAAATGGAACTTGGATGACTTGATAGCATAGGCAGAACAATCGGCTACAAAATATCATTGACGTACAAGTGAAGTTCAGTCAGATTAGTTTGTAACATAAATAGAGAATGGCTGTCCAACAAGATGACTCCCCAGATTGTCACCTCAAGTGTGATGGTCATGGTGCTGACAGTTTAGTCATTTATATTTATATAAATGATAAATTATAACTCTTAATGGCCATTTTAAATGTTTTAATAGTCTAGTGGATACTGCTGACAGTTTAATCATTTATATTTATATAAATGATGAGTTATAACTCTTAATGGCCATTTTAAATGTTTTAATAGTCTAGTGGCTACTGCTGGTTTCGATTTGCATTAGTTGCTTTAAAATATAATAATAATTTTAATATTTCTTCTGAATTAAGAATTTAACTTAGCTATAATCATGTAAAAAAAAAAAAAAAAAAAAAAAAGACAAATGAGAAGGATTAAATAGGAACAGTAGCACAACCAGAAATTTTTCTGGGGAGGGGAGGGGGGCGTAGTCGCTCTATAAAGGGTTACATCTTTAAAATTAGCACAAAAATTACTATTTCTTCATATAAATTGAGGGCTTCTGGGAAAGGTTTTTTTTAACCTTAAAAACCACCCCCTGGTTGCACCTATGAATAGGAATAATGAAATAATAACTATTGAGGATTTCTAAAAGAAAATTATACTGTCGGCTGGATATCCCGGATGTCCGGTTTTAAATTCAGGTTGAATATCCGGCATCCGGCCAAACTGACATCCATTGCATCACTAGTTGTTTATTTAATTAATAACAATATACTAAAAATATTTATTTTTTCTAGAAAAAGTTGGTAATAAGAAGTGTCTTCTTCCTATCTAAATTATTCTGCATAAGGTCTGTTTTTTTCATAAATGAGATTTTTCTTTTCTTTTACAACCTATCATTCCTTCAAGCATTGCTTGAGCAACCTTTGCTTTCCCCAAGATCCTTTCTGTCCAAAGCTTTCTTTAACTTTGTGTAACTTTTTTCTGTATTTCTCCAAACAGCTTATCACTGTTTTTCTTTTTTTTTTCTCTTTATGATCTCTTTCAATTCTCTTCTGACATTCTTCTAGTTTTTCAATACATTGTTTTCTCTTTTTAATGTCTAATTCACTTTCTTCTACCATCTTGGCATACTTCTCTTCTTCAAGTTTAACTGCTGCTGCATTATTTTTATTCTCTAGATGTGTCATGTAAGAAGAGTGGGCAGATCTTGCTAAGTCAGTAGTTCTCTAGTAATTGAGATTAATTTTGGTTTGTTTCCATAGTTTTTTAAAGCGCATTGATGGAAGAAATTGCCTTGACTGAAATGTTTGTTCCTGATCCTATGAACATAATGTATTCAGTTTCTTTAATAAGTCAGCCTTGCAAACCCTACTAATAAGAGAGCAGCAGAGTTCTTCAGTTCATCATACAAAATATGGATGAGCAGTTCTTGCTTTTGAAACCTTTTAGTGAATCCTGTAAACAAATCAGCACTTGACATGACAAAAGTCTGTTCAGCTTTGTTGATCCCCCCCCCCCCCCCCCCCCCAGAAATGAGCTGATAACTTTGAATTTTTTACTTAACAGTAAGGCTATCCATTTTTGGGGATAAAACTTCAGAAGGTACATGTTCCAATAATTTCTTCCTCGGCACATTCATTTCTTACTGTACTTCAGTGTGATCTTCCCATCGGCTTAGAAAACCATCAAAGAAACAGAAAACTAAACTGCAATAGCAACGTCTGAATATTTCTCTCCTAATTCATTAAGAACCTTCAGAAAAACATTATAAACCCCATGTATGCTGAAGTTAATAAGGTCAGTACCTCTAACAGACAACACTTATTCACTAATCAGCCTCTATACCTTTATATTGATGTTGGGTCCATTGCTTCCTAACAAACATGCAATTTAAGAACAAATCTGATTTTTTTTTTTTAGGTCAGCAATATATGCTTTGATAGTTCTTCTGAAATCACATGTCCTAAGAAGAAAGATTTAAGTTACATAGCCTGTATTTTTTTCCTTATTTCCAGACCAATAACTTATTCATATTTGAAGTTCTCTTTCATTTTCTGCAATTGTTGTCTCATCAAATTGAGTATTCCAATATTATGCAACCTCAGCATCTTTGATCATGAAAATAAGGATCTAATGTTTCCGCAATAAGAAAACTCACAAGGAACTTTCAACAAGGAAAACCCATCAGATACACTCTGTGGAAACATGGACTGAAATATATAATTTATTCCATCACATGAAGCAGCAGAATAATTGCTAACAGAAGTTTTCAATGCCCAAATTAATTCTGCTATAATTGCACTGTTTTTGAACTGTATAAGAGCACTGTACCTGTAATACTGACTGGCTCTGATACAGATAAAAATGATCCAGATTCATGTATTACAGCTGTGGCTGGTCCAATTGTTGTTGACAAATGTAGTTGAAGAGGAGACATCTTTGCTTGGAAACATTAATTTTATGTTACTCAGACTGTGCATGCTGAGTGAAACCCTTCAGTCTCTGTAACGTTGCACTCACAAACAACATAATATTCTTGATCTTCAGAGTTTCTCTTTCTTAACCACTCAAATATTTTAACACTGAGGCAGTCTATTACTGACAGCTGTGAAGTCTGAAACTTGCACTTTCCCATTTCATTTAATTTTTCCATATTGTTTATTCTTAAAATCATAATGTAAAAAAGGCAACCAAATAGTGAATTTAAAACAAAAAGTAACCCAATAAAAGCCCTGGATGCAATGAATAATCAGCTGATATTCGGTATTTGGTTTAAAAGCTGAATATTGCTAATGTTAGGCCAAATAGTTTGACCGAATTCTGCTGAAAATACAATTAAATAACTTCAATATTTCAAGTAGCATAACTGATATACTTTTATTAGCTAATAAGCATATAATCCATTTGTGACAATTTAAGGAAACTTAAAGGTTAGATATCACTAATAAAAGACACAATCATAAACAACTTAAGCTATTACAAATAAAATTACACAAGAATAGAAGCTTATATGCATATGTACCTTATTTAAAAAATAATTTCATATTATGATGTAAAAGTAATATAATAATTCAGCATTTTTATGTGAAAGTCTATTTCGCTTTTTCTCATAAATATTTCCTGCTGCTAAAATTAAACATTCACTGTACCACAGGGCCATAGCCAGACAGGTGCCAGAGGGGCATATGCACCCCCCCCCCCCCAAAAAAAAAAAGGGGATACTCAGTCCCCTGATAAAAATGTTAAATTTTTTGCAGTGATATGAAATTTCATCTAACATGTCATGCAAATTTTGCAATAAAAAATTGCTTTATGAGATTATTTTGTTTTATAAATTACTTTGTTTATAAAACAATCATCTAAGATTTTTAGCTAAATTTGTGTTTATACAGATAATCATTTATTTACATAATTTTAAAATATGTAAAAATTTTAAAAAGTAAGACAATAGATTTTTAGCTGAATTTGTGTTTATACAGATAATCATTTATTTACATAATTTTAAAATATGTAAAAATTTTAAAAAGTAAGACAATAGTATTTAGGATACTTTTGTATTATTGCGGTGTTCACTGTTATACATTATAGAGAATCAAAATCAAGTAATAAGTAGTTAAGAGTTAATATTAAGTGTTAACTTATATTTACTTTTAGAAATTTTCTTTGATTAATTGACAGCTTTGTTGCTAGTTAATGCTTATATTAAAATCAGTTGCAATTATTACATATTAATATTGATATATAGTAGCTATATGGATTTTCCTAATCAACTATTAGCTTAAAAATATAAATATGTAATTAATTAATAATTTATGTGGACTGAAATATATAATAATAACTATTAAGGTTTATGAATGCTAATAATTAATAGTGTTTTTAGTTACACCCTCCTTCAAAACTGTTGAGCCCCCAGAATTTTAATCCAGTTCCTCTTGAATTTCGTTTCTGGCTACGGTCCTGCTGTACCATGTACATGCAACTTACTGGAGCAGATAAATATCTATATATACTAATTCCGTCTGTCATGCTTTTTTTAGGCACTTCCCGAATAGATAGAGACTTGCAATTCGATACACGGCTCTATCGTTCGATAAAACCCCCTGGAAAAATCAATTTTTTTGAAAATGTTCTCTAGAGGGGGTGCTTCACACCAAAATGTTCGAAAAGTGAAATGATAGGAAAGCATGCTTTGCGATAAGATAGAAACTTCAAATTTGGTGTATGGGTAAATCCTTCGAAAAGAAGAATGTGTGCAATTTCAGATTTTCAATATTTTCTACTTAAGGGGATGCCACACACCAAAATGTTCGATTTACCGAATAAATCAGAAATGGCTCCTTTAAAATTTGATAGAGATTTGAAATTTGGTATATAGGCTAATCATTTAACTGAAACATCCAAATAGAATATATTTTTTCAAAAATGTTTGTTTAAGGGGGGTAATATTTGTTGCCCTGGCACAGCACATGAGGCAGATTACATTACACTCTTTAGCCACTAAATTTAGACCGGAACCCAATTAGTTTGACAACCACAGTGACTGTATCATCCTTCCCCTGACCCATCACCTGTCGTAAGGGCTTTTGAACTTACAGATTTATCGTGCCCAAGCCAATACCATGTGTACATAGGGATAGTTTTGGATGGCAGTGAGAATCAATCAAGTCATCCTAGGGCAATTCTATTGCCAAAACCACAGGGCTATTCCGCCCCCTTATTTTCAAATGTTATGAACATTTTTTAAAACTTGAACTTTTTGTTCTTTTATGGCATACAACAAAGAAACATCCAAATTAAAACGAAAGGGTGCCAAATTGTCAAATGGTATTAACAAGATTAGAAAAATGATTAACCCCCTCTTCCTCCGAATTAACAAATAAAATCAAATGGAATAAACTAGAAATTGGTTTAATTGTATTGGCAATGGCTTAGTTACATTTTTAATCATAGCATTCTCGTGAAAAGTGATGTTAGCAGTTATAGTGATGTTAGAAAATCCGAGAATGACAAAATTTGATTTTGTATTTTTTGTGCTTTCTTGTAATTAGTGGAGTAAGTTTTATGAAAAACTACAAAATGTAACCAGCATTGCCCAGGGTTTAAAGCAGGCTTGTAATAAATACATTCATTAAATTTTTCAAAAAACAACAGGGCTGATATTGGATAAAGGAATCTACTGTAAATTAAGGCAATGCTAGTTACAAAGTAAATTTTAAAAAATTGGAATTTTGCGAGTTTCTGTAAAAGTCTGACTAAGGGTCTCTTTTTGATTGCTCAATTTGACTTTTTTAAAATTCAGGTACCAGCCCTCTTCCTCAAAACCCCCAACATGCATTAATAAACAAAAAATAATAGTTGCCGTTTATAGTAGGGAATTTGGTTTTAAAGATAACACAAAAAACATTTATTTTCTAAGCAAGTTAAGAAAACGTTAGAAAAAGATAAGTCATTAGAAAAACAATTCTGCATTTTCTGATGACAAAGATTTGATGAAATATGTAACTAAACTAATTATAATTTAAATTTGGTCTGAAAGAACTCACAAAATATCAATTCTTGGAGCCGATAATATTTATCAGAATGTTTTAAATTTAATGAAATTAACATTACAATATGAAAATTGGAACCATGACATTTTCACACATTTTAACACTATAAATGACACCACTAACAAAATTTAGAGCAATCAAAAAAGTTGCCGATTCTTTGGAATGAAAGTTAGGCTTGAATACTGCCTTGCTTGAGATTTTATGGTGGACCAGGCGCATAGGATTCCATTTTTGTCCTTATCACTAATGTGTACAATGGACCGAAGTTCGCCTCTTTTGAGTTGTACAGAAAATCTAACAATTGTTTTAGTTTTAGCAACATGCAGTGGATGGTACTACCAATCAAATACGCTGTATTGGTATAGGATAGGACCAAATTTAATTAAATTATTATTCAAATTTTTAAAAAATCTTGATGAAGTGTTTTGTTTTGGTAGTCAAGGTACCTCCATTAAATTTCATATCTGTCTGTGGGTCATTTAAATCCTTCACTACAAACGATACAGACAAATATCTTCTTTTATCATTATAGATGTTTTAAAAGTAATAAAATGGATTATTTAATTAATCAATATAGTTTAAGTATTCCAAACAAACTTTTTGTATCTTATTTGCTGAGATAAACTGGCTGGATATGCATATTGCATACCAATAAAGTAATAGTTAAAAATATTATTAGAACATCTTCCTAGCCTAAAAAAAAAAAAAAAAAAAAATACCTTATCCAATATATAATAAATACTAACTTTTAACAGCCTCTTTTCAACGTAAAACAATCTTGTAAGCATCATGAAAATTTATGACTTTTATTTCTGCATGAGTGAGAATGAAGTATTCCATTTAATAAACTAAATAGTAAGAAATAAAATAATAATAATTTGTTAATAGAAGATTAATAAAATGTTCCTTCCTTATTCACAACTGTAAAATTATAACATTCAAATAGCAATTAATTGAACAATCAATTAATAAGCATATATTTTCATGATTGACAAAAAATTTACATCAAGTGGCTACCTTAATAATTCTATACCAAAAGTGGGAGTGGTGTGCATTTAATGCAGATATCCAAAAATCCTCTCGATGGTACTGATTTAGGGCAAAACTTGATCGACTTAAATACATTCTTAGCTTTTAGTTAACAGCATAAAACTGCTAGAAAATTCAGATTTCATTTCAATATTTTCATTTTATTAACTTGTTTTACAAATATTATAAAAGTTAGTTTAATTTATTTTTCCCAATTTTAGCACTTACCTTGATTTTGTTTATCAAAAATTTGCAAGTAATAGGTGAAGCATAGATTGGATGCTTCCATGAGCTCGTCAAACCAACTATATGATCACTATGGAAATGTGAAAGGAAAAACACCCGAGCTTGTGGATGTGATTTAACATCCCATACATCAATTGCAATTGGAGTTCCTGGTATAACATGGCCATTTCCAGTCATTTTATCATGCCTATAAATACAAAATTTTAATGAGTACATAATTTGAAAATGGGTCATTAATTACTGAACATAGTGCAAAATTATATATTTGAGGAAGGAAAATTTTATTCATATTAAAATTAAAAAAATTCTTTGATCGCCCATCATTAAGAACTTTCTAACAGAAACTACTGTCTGGAGAAACAAGAAAATGTGAGAATTACTAAACTAGTTACAATTTTTTATTAATTTAAAAATTGAGCAAATTCTAATTGCAATTTCTTACTATTCCTAAATATATATTGCTAAAAAAGTGAAATCATTACATTTTATGCTCATGAGCAAACGCTTATTATGCAGTATTAACTGAGTTCGTACTACAAATTTCTTCAATCATAGCATTTAAACTAAAATATTTTCCGGCCACACATTAATTAAATTTTAATTAAAATTTTTCCGGCCACACATTAAACTGCCGTTAACCTCAGGGTTGGCTGTGTGGTCTGGGCTTTCAACACTCCTTTCAACTAAAATATTTTCTTTACAGAGTAAGTGAGATTATGTTGTTTCAAACGAATTAGTGAAATGTTACCAGTTACTATTGATGTAATAATTTTTTCTTTAACATTAAGTTCTGATAAGAAATATTCTGAAGACGTGATCAATGCATATTATATTTGCAAAAACTATTGCATAAGCAATTAATCTAAAAATAAACAGACGATAAAACGTTATTTTCCGACAAATCACTAAGAAAATTCATCTTAACTGAAAAGTCAATTCAGTTATGTTCTATATTCATACCTTATATGAAATTTATTTTAAAATCATAAGATATAACTACGAAAAGAATACGTATAACATTGCTATTTTAATCTTTGCACAAATTTAAACAGATAACAGATTCCCTCCATTTCATTTCAAAATAGAAAGTTGAAAGAGATAGTTTGGTCGGATTTCTTTGCCTCGGCTTCATCTCTAATCAAATCCAGGGAGTCCACCAAGTATTTCTCAAATAGATGGATAGAGTCTTTGGGTTTGAGGCTTTGAAATTTTAGTTTCGTACACATGGTTGAAGGACAAATAAACACAAGTTATAAAATTTTTTCTTGTGTGGACGATGGAGTTTGGGCTGATCCACTCACATTTTAAAGCAACAAAAAAACACTTATTAGATATATATTGTATGTATCAAAATTTACACGGAAACGAATTTATAAAACCACAATTTCTTTTCATTTGATATATTACACATTACAAATTTTCAGTCATCAAGGGGTGCATAATTGATACACCGTGGCGTCGCCAAGGGCAGTTTTTCATTCAGGGCTTTTTAGCCGGAAGAGGGAGGGGCGAATTTCCCCTATATCAATATATCAAAATGCTGAGTAAAATGTAAGTCTGAAAGAAACACTCGCCAAGAGGGTTATTTGGGGGTCATCATCCTCCCAGAAACTCATAGTACTCATTAAATTTCGAAGAAATAATATATGGAGATATTGAAAACGAAATATTTGGTTAGACCCTCCGCCTGGAAATTTTCCCTTACGATTCTACTGTTGATGCATGCACAAATTTAAAATTAATGCATAGCAAGTGGACAAATAAATTTTAAGGGTTCAGTAGTTAAATTGCTTTTGTCTATTTATAACTATCGGTAAAATCATACATCCGATAACCTTGAAATTTGACATATATTTGCGGATCCCATTAAACAACACAAGACTAGGAGAAAATACACAGGGGGAATGACTAAGTTTGAGAAAAGTAATGAACGAAAAAAATCTTAAATAATTTTCAAATATATATCAACCCTACTCAACAGGAAAAAAATCGCGGATGCTGTCGAATGAGTAGAATAGGAGGGTGGGGCCACAAAATGCTGAAGCGAGGATATTCGAATATAAGGCGCATAGGGACTAAAAGGAAAATTCTCCCAACGAAGGCTACCTAGAATAAGTTGACATGAATCATTCTCGACATATTGCACGCTTTTCAAATAAATGTATTAAATAATTACACAAAATAAAAAATGTATTAACTATTGTGAAATATGCTAACAACATTCTCGTGGATTTAGTTCGTTTCATTCACGACAGAAGGTACTTTGTTGAAGATCCAGACCATCCGATTCGTCCGAGGACTTGAGCAACATACTTTGTTGTTGTTGAAACCCAGACCGTCCGACCTACCAGAAAGGCAGCAACATACTTTGTATAATTTTTTGACGCCTAACAACACTCTCCGTATATCTAGCTCACTTTCCATCTTTCCGTAACTGTTAGCGATAAATTTCGCGAACTTAGCAACTAATTTGACGAAATATTGCGATCAAAAATATCGTCAAAATTGCAAAAAAAATGACGCTCAATTAACGCGAAATAAGTTAATTTTTTAAATATTTTGATATATGGACTATATCTTTTATTGCATTGCGAATACTATCAATATTGATAATTGTGAATTTAGAGTTGCGCAAAATATAAGTTAATTGGGTACTTCGAAATAGCTTTGCATGTTGTCAACCGAAAAAGCAACAAATATGCAATTCAACGTTAAAAACATTATTCGTGGATCTTATGACTTATACATCATTTTTTCACTGTGAAAAAAGTAAATTCATTGTATTATGTAGTGAAAGTCATGTGCTGCTCACATCCGATTTTTTTCATCGGTAACAACAAAAAGTCTATTGGTTTTCGGCGAAACCTGCTAATGAGAAGTTCAAATTTATGTTATAATCTTTACACAGTATCGAAATGTCAGGTGTTGGGCAGATCAAATGTATTAACTTATTGCTTTCCTTGCATACCTAGTATGATGCATAAGCATAAAAAATACTGTGACGAGGTCGAATATTCAAATTCGAATTTTCGACAGAAGAGTACGTTTTAAGCATCACTGAACTCAAATCGAACATTTTTGAGGTAATATCAGTGTGTATATGTGTATGTATGTTAGAAGATATGTATGTTAGTGTGTGTGTCCATGAGGTTGTGAAGCGATATCTTATGAAGGAATGGAGAGATTAAAAAAATTTGGTACAATTATTACAATTAGTGAATATTGGAATCCCAGTGATTTTAAATGCGATCGAATGCTCGGAAAACTCAATTTTCATAAGAATTTTTGAAAAAGAAATTATAATATAGGAGTAACTTCTCATGTAATTTAATATTAGAAAACGAATAGCATCTACTTTCGAACGATAGCATGACCCGTTTTCGAGATATAGCAAGGTTTCAGACGAAAATAATCGAAAAAGTTGTAGCAAGTATCTCAAAATAAGTTGGACTTTGGCAATAACTTTGGCGAAATATTGCTTACTTAGTGACTTTTTGAAAATGTTGCCAAATTGCCGAAAATGTATCCAAATTGACAAAAATGTCACTGTAATAAAGAAAATAACCACAAAATTGATGAAAATTCAATATTTTCTAATGATTTAAATTGTTTGATGCATGTACTATATTGCTTAAAGGATTATGGCAATATTAATAATTGTCAAGTTATATTTGTGTGAAATATTATATTTGTGTGAATAGATTAGTACAGTGAAACCCGTATAAGTTGATTATCAGCAGTGCTACTTTTTTTTTACCAGCTTAGAAAGGTGGACAACTTCTAGAAGTGTAATCACTCTTATCATAAAAAATACCATTCAATAACCATACATATATGTATCTATAACAGTATATAGTAAATGACTATAATTATTAACTCTATTGTTAACATATTTATTATAAATTACTTACAGTATAATAAAATTCCTGTAGTATAATAAAATAATGACATACCAAAGTCCTGAACAAGTGGTTTACTTTAAAAGGAGTCTGTCATAGGTCAATATACAAGGTAGCCAGATAACTAAGAAAGCTTTCGTCCATTGCTGTTATATAGACTATATTGGTTCCTTGTTAAAGAATTCAACTTACACAGGTGGACAACTTAAAAAAAGTGGTCAGCTTAGCAGGTTTCAGTCACTTCGAAATAGTTTTATACATTGTCATCCAGTCCTGCTGCTCATACCCTAGGGTGAGTAAGGTGGTCTGGGTCTTCCACATTGTCATCCAGAAAAGCGTCCGATGTATGTTAATGAGCGTTATCCCATGGAATTTGTACATAATTAGTTTGCTATAAAACAAGGGAAGTCATTGCAGTAGATAAAGTCATATGCTGCCCAGATCAAACTAAAAGAAAATTGATTCAAAAACTTTCGGGTTTTATAATGAAACTGTTTATCGACTAATAAGAAGAGTGGGTACTCAGTGAATTACAACTGAAAAGAATTAAAAGAGTTGTTCGCGAAGATCTGAATGACTTGCATTGATATCTCAAGTAATTCAGATTCAAAGTGCAGGGAACTTTTCTACAATATTGTTAACATGTATTCTCTCAAATCGTGTGTGTACTTTCAGGATACAGACATGAGTCCGAATTTCTGGAGAACTAACGCTTTCATTTATAAGCACCAATCGGTTGTTGTTGTTGAGACCCAGACCGTCCGACCTACCAGAAAGGTGTAAGGTAACAGTTTGGACGGCCTGGAAGTGCCACCCAATTTAGACCGGAACCCAGTGGGGGAGGCATCCACAAGGACCGTGCCCTCCTTCCCCTACCACCAACCTCTCGAAAGGATTTACGGACCCACATGTTTAACGTGATCGTACTCCGCATGAACACGGCGGCAGTTGTGGCAGCGTGCAAATCCAGCGCGCAAACCACCGGGCTAAGCACCAATAGGTGTAAACAGGAACACTACACAGCTAACAAACTATAGTTATCGTAGAAGATCACAAAATAACTGTCAAGTGCAATATAAAGCAGCCATCAAATGTTCAACTGACTCACAAAACAGTAGGAGAAGTTCTAAAAACTAACATACAAGGTAAGATCAAAAAGTTCGGAGACTGTGCTGATATCTCCAACCCTAATTGGAGGAGAGAGAAACTATTTTATCGTGGCGTAGAGGCATATGTGGTGCGAGATGTGAAAAGGAAGAAGCAGGTGTTTTTCCAGACAATGGGTGTCAGTGAACTGAAGTCGTTCGCGTTCGTCGAAAACTGAAATGGCGTTTGAAGAACAACGTGAGAATATCAAATTCTGCCAGCGTTTGGGGAAATCGCCGACAGAAACATTGCACCTGCTGCAGCAGGTCTGGAATGACGAGAAGCATGTGAGTGCTAAGAGTAGAAGAATAAGGAGAGTTCGTAACAAGAGGGGATGGTAAAAGGCTATACTTTAACATGGGGATCCCCGAGGCCATAAAATGAGTGCATCAACAGAGGAAGTATTCAAGTGCTATACATTAATATGAGGGCCCCCCAGAAACCTGTGGAAGGTGACGGAGTTAGTATCTCATAAGATATGATCTCATGGAAGAGGGCGGAGTTAAAAAAGGATGCTACGTATAAAGTATTTTTTTTTTGTTTTTGCCTTTTTCTTTTGTCTTGTTTTTCCTCAATAGTAGTTTATTAAATATATGTAGGTATTTTAGTGAAAGATAATATTTTTTTAAAAGATTGTCCCCGCCACCACACGAAGCATAAATGCACCGCGACAATCTCTATTTTTTTTTAAATGCCCGCAATCCCCACCACCACAACCCGGGGCATAAATGCACCGTGATAATCTCTATTTTTTTATTTTTATTTTTTTATTTAGAATGCCCGTATGCATAGCTTGTAATGCCGTTCTCATGTAAATATCTTTTGTCATCAATGGCAAACAAAGCCACCTTGTTCTGGCATACAGTGAATAGTTTATGATTGCTACTATCAATTCCAATCTGTTCTTCCATGGTAGGCCTAACACTCAGCAGACACTGTCTATAATCACTGTGCGTAATTTTCCGTGCTACCACATGTGTAGAGATACCCTTAGCTCTTTTCATTTCTTCAGCAGATGATAGAATAGTGTACATCTTAGGTCTAAGTCCTATGAACTCTTGAATAAGGGTTGAATTTAATTTATCCTTAAAGTATCCAATACGATTTTTACTTTCATTATTGAAGAGGATGGTCCTTGGGGTAGTCAGAAAAATCATAGACCTGTTTATGCTGGCTCATATCTTATTGATATCCGGAGTTTGTATTTCATAATCAGTATCAGTGAAGAGAAGTTAAGCTTTTTCTCCATATTGACTTTTAATATGCTTATAATGGAACTCATACATAAGTAGTTTTGACAACTCCAGGATAGCAAAACCAACGTATATGGGTCAATTCATTAAAATGTAACTCTTTACAGACTCGATACCCACAAGATCTTCACAAAAACCTTACTATCTCTACAAGCTGGGGATGCTACCATCTTCAGGACCCGCTTTGAAGAATTCATCAACTCAATATTCACCCGATTTTGAAGATTTTCCATTGTTTTGCCAAACACAGCGTTATTAAGCAATTTGAAGAAATCCTTCTCAAAATTAGTCTTCACTAACTTTCTCTTTTCTGTATTAAATTGGATGTATTTCTGCAACCAGGGCTTCTGATTAAATTTTAAGGCCTTGTGAATTTTCTTGAGTATTAAACCTAGTGATAGGTATAGTTGAAGGTTGCGATAGTGAACAATATGATGTTTCTTATCATGCAGATTGGGTACCAATTTCGTAGTACTAACGAAATGACCATAATGTAACTGTTGAACCAGCGGTTCAGCATATGGAGAGAGCATTTCTCGCTCAATCAATCTTCACCCTTTCAGGGGCCAGGGAATACTCATTATGACAATTCTATAAGAATTCAGGATACTCTCTTCAAATCCACTTCAAATATGAATCCTTCTTGAGTATTATCCTTTAGACTCATTATCCAGGAATCATTCAAATTCTCTGTAGGTACCCATTCAAACCCACCATAGGGTAGTGGTTGAGACATAGCCCAACCATATAGGTTATTGGCATCAAGATAGATAATGTGCTTATCGGGCTTAGTATAGTCATAATTTTCCAAATAACGATTATTAGCCTCGGATCTAGGCTAGCTAATCATACATATGCCACCTCGAATCCCGCGTTCTATGAACAGCAGCATATTTTCATCTGTGAGTAGTTCTAAGGATTGTTCGGTCATTTTCAAGGATGCCTGACAGGCCAGTCCAGGAGCTGTCATAAGATGTACACAGTCTATACTATAATGGAATAGGCATAGTTTTAGAAAACTTTCGAATACATCGGCTAATAGCAGAATATCCGTTTTCACATACAAGTCGTGGTATTCTCCTAAATTCCTTATATTAAAGGTATTCCATACTGTCTGTGCATGTCGATAATCTTCACTCTTAATATCTTCGCCTTTAATATCATTATGAAATGCAGAAGGCGGAGGTAGTACATCTTCATCAAATTTTTGAAAGGGTGTCATATAGCTATAGGGATATACCCCTTTCCTAAGAAGGGCATCCTGCTGTACTACATCAGGGAAATGTTCTCTTAGAATATGAAACTCAGTCAAGTTTAAATTGGAAACTAGCTTTTCCAGGGAGGCATTCAGAAACTGTAGGCTGTCAAAAATTGTAAACAGACACGGGGTCCCTCTTTCTTTGAAATCTTGAAAGATATATATTTTTCGATATTAATGGCAATTACATCGATTTCATGATCTTGCAATTTCCCAAGACTCAGCATCAGCATTATATGATGAGTATAATAATTTTTTAAATTATGAAGCACTACGGGGATATTACTAGTTTGTTTATAGTTAAGATTACAGGCATTATGCAGGGCACCTCTGTAGATTCCAGTCACGTGATTGTAATCACGCACACGATCAGTTTTCAGTTCACGATGACACAAATTACAATGAGTAGCTCTCTGTAAGTCAATTTCATTCTCCTCAGTCATTTGTAGTGGCTTAATATAACGTAATTTCTCTCTAAGATTCTTTTTTCCTTTATCAAGTTCTTGAAGAAATGGTTCACAGGGTCAACACCTCGATACACAATAGCTTGTTTCAAACACTTTCCATCAGGGCCTATGATAACATAAGCATATCCACAAGGTTCATGAATTGCCGGTCTATGCCTGTAATATCTACTATTTGAGGGCTTAGTTTCCTCCTAATGATGTTGGTTTGAGGAAATTACAATATGCTACACGATTTCATAAATTTCAGTGATTGATAACTTATTTAAATGTAATTTTATATTTGTCAACATGCTACAACGTATGGACATAAGTGTACTAATACGCTTTATGATTATGCCATGATTAATCACTAATACTTATATTAGTTTAATGTGTGAACTTAAATTAAGAATTAGAAAGGTACAAGTCTGTGAGACCAGAAATAGATCTCACACTTTTTATGGTGAGGTTTTTATGCCAGTAATTTATTGTGTCTGAAACGTCAAACAATACTTCCAGTCTGAATGACGCCAAGGTTTACAGTGCGCTGGCCCAACGGTTAAGCAAAATCAAAAAGTTGATAAGAATTTTGAAAATATTGATCATGAAAATATGCAAAATGAAAGAAAGATTGATTAATTTTTTTCATGAGATCAAAAATTGTTAGAAATTCAAAATGTTCTGATGATTGGTACTAAAAAAAGTTTAACATGAGAGAGAGATAAAAATAACAAATCAAAATGATTCTAAGGAAGATGATCTGGCATTGGATGAATTTTAAAAATGGAAAAATGGATAATGATATGAAAATTTTAAAATCAGTAATGAAGGAATTGTTTTAAAAAAAGAAAATGATATGAATTTCTAAAGAAATGAATAATCAATGAATTTTTTGAAAATGGACATGGTATGAATTTCAAAGATTTTACATGAGATAAAAGAAAAAAATTAAGCAGAAATAATGTATGCAAATGATCTACAAATATCAAAGGTAGAATTAAATAATGTTACCTAATTAGGTAGACAAAAGGGTCTGTTAAAATCGATGCAAGGACATTGTTGTTGCAGTCCCATCCAGTCAGGTTGCCTAATTGTCCAAGGTAAAACTGGATCTCAGAATAAGGTGGGGCAGCCTTGATGAATATTCGAAGAATCTTGAGGCATAAAATTGTACGACATAATTAAGTAAAATGAAAAAATAGAAGTGAGCTGAAAATGAGAATATTAAAGATTAGTCATTAATGAATACATTTTATGTCAAACAATAAATAAAGTGCATAAATAATCGAAAATTTTAAATCAATTTGAATTTAAAATGTTAAAATATGAACAGTTAAAATAGATGATGTAAATCGCCCGTTGCAATAAAGTAATCGAGGGCACGATATCTCGTGCAGGAATGTTGAAATGCTAAAATGCTTTGAAAATTGCTTAGGTAAATAAATGTTTCAGGAATAATATAAATTGTGTAAGTAATTTAAATAACTAAATTAATCCTAAAGTGACAGGATAAATGAAGTTAAATTTAGTTAACATTTTGTTTAAGTGAATAAATGAATAAATTCATAGAAGGTGTAAAAAAAGGTTGAAATAAAAAACTAATTTAAGAATATTAAGTGCGAAATAAAGCATTTTTGTTGTTGATTTACAACGCAAGGAAAGGCTACGACAATCATGTGTTGAAGACCCAGACCACACGACCAACCCAAAGGTTAACGGTAGCAAAATGTGTGGCCGGGACGACAATCATGTGTGTGTATAAATAAATAAGGATATGAAAATAAAATGTAAATATTGATGAGGAAAATTGTACGAAAATAAATATATATGTGAAATACATATGAATGGAATATAAATAAATACGAAATGAGTAAATAAATATGTAATGAATGTAAATAAATATTATAAAATAATAAAGAATTTAGATGTCAGTGAGGCATGTAAATAAAAAATTAAAAGTTATCGATGAGATACGATAGCAACTGAGCATTTGTATACAAAGGTAATCTACGAAAAAAAAAATATTCTGTTAGTAATGTCATATTAATGGATAATTAGGTATTTGTAAATATGACAAAAAATTGTGAAAAAAAATATTTTGAATAAGGTTGAGAAATGTTATGTAAATAAATAAAAGTAAATTTGGATGCAATAAATGTCATGTGTGGTAATGTAATAATGTGTAATATATAATAATGCTATAAAGTATGTTGTCGCAGTTACTAAAAATGTCAAAATAAGTAATAATTAGATAATAATGTGTGCGATTGAATGATAAACAATTGAGTAAACAATCGTGCGGTATAAGAGGTCATAAATATCAAGTATGCAAAGTTATAAAGATTAAAATAAAATAAATAATTAAATATGATAAATATTGCAGGTACGGTTTAGTAAATAAGTAAGAGTTAGAAATAAATAAATAATAAAAAAAAATTTTCAGACAAAAATTAAATTCCTGAGTTTAATTAAAAAAAATGTGTTATATAATATTTAAAAGATATTAAAGTATTAAGCAAGGAGTTAAAAAAAATATAAACAAATTAAATAGCAAAAATGCTAAAATTTCAAAATTTTTATAAATTTTTTTTAAATTCATGTAAATCAAGAAAGAAGGTATTACAAAAACAAATTGCAATAAGAGAGAATCTCAATAAGGAATGGAAAGGTGAAATAAAATTTAAATAATATAATACAGTAAAATGATTTCAAATATTGAATAAAGTTATTATAAAAGGGATAAATTCAGTTCAAGGCATGTGTTAAGTGATAGAAGGCACATAAAAATAACTTTAGTAGTTATTTTTATGTGCCTTCTATCATGTTAGCATGTTAGCCCAGGGCACCCAACTAAATAAAATTTAAATAGGGGATTATAATATATAAATTATTTTAAATAGAGATAAATTTGAGTTTAAAAAGAAAAGAAAGAAAGAATACGCTAAATAAAACAGTGCAATAAGGGGTTGTTCTAATAACACGTCTAAAATGGCAGTAGTAGAAAAGTGGTTGGCAAAAAATGAACATAATAATAAAATAATGGGCAGATATATAGATTTAAAATAGATTAAGTCAACGTTTATATACACGTCGAATGGGATAATAAAAGGTTACGATACTAGTGTTTCAGTCCTTTGTTTAGTGAACGCCTTTATTTCAGACCACGTGAGCAGACACGGCACTTCAAAATGCTCGGTCATTCTTCAGAGTAGAGTTGAATGGATGCATAACTTGTAATCAGTCATTAGCAAGAAATGTTTTAAAAGAATCGAAAGGGGTCAGTCGTTATCGTTTTTTCACTCCGTCCGAAGGGGATTTCTGAACGTTTCCTGTTTGGATACTTCTGCCGAAAAAAAGGGGGGACCCTGTAATGATCATTTTGCAAGTCGATCAATCAATTAACTGTTACCAGTCAGGGGTGTCTGTTGTTGTTTGTGTTCGGTGTTAAGAAGGGCATTTAATGGGAAGATGTCAAATCAGTGTTGTCATTCCCATTTGCAATGTTAAAGGTAGTTAAAGAGTTCTGATGTAAAAGTATATTTTAAATGGCTGAATTTAAAAAAATATATATATGTTAATAATTATGTACTATGATGTTAAAGGTTAAGCGAATATGTTGTATTATGTTAATGCATTAATAATGAAAATTGGTAAATTAATAAGGAAGAAATTGTGTTAAAATAAATATGCTGTGTAATTTGTAAAAAAAAAGTGTAGTTTTGAAGAAGTATCAGTAGTTAGATATATAAGTGTGTAACATTGCCAGGTGAATGTGCATATGTTTAAAATCTTATAAAATAGTCAAAATTTAATTTTGCTTCAGTTGAAAGCTTGACCTGATATAGATTTGATGAGTACATAACTTTTATATGGATAGTGTATGATGTGTGCTAAAAACTTTTAGTGTTTACAACAAGACTGTGTTCGAACTTCAGTTCTATGATGAACTTTTTTCAGTGAAAAATGCCAATTACAGAGTTGCAAGTGATTCGAACTTTTGTGGTGTTTATTTTTTTTGTTTCTTTATCCGAGGGGAGATATGAGACCAGAAATAGATCTCACACTTGTTATGGTGAGACAATTTTATGCCAGTAATTTATTGTGTCTGAAACGTCAAACAATACTTCCAGTTTGAATGACGCCAAGGTTTACAGTGCGCTGACCCAAGGGTAAACCAAAATCATAAATTTAGGGGTGTCAAGACAGAGGGGGGTCGAATGAACTCTTAAGAAAATGTAAAGTAACGACATTGGATGGAAAGGCTAACCAATAGAGAAGATGCTTGTTGACTGCCAATCAAAGCAAAGGGGGAGTGACAGTCCTGAGGCAAAAGTGCCACAACCTGTGAAATAAGAACTACAATAAAAAAAATAGATATACGGACGACTTGGTAAGAAACGGTCGTACAGTACGACACTTAAGGTATAGCGAGATAGCGAAAAGATGACTTACGCACGACACTTGGTTGATACACCCCTTAGTTGCAGACTCTAACCGTTGTACTCCTCCCTTGCTTTTGGGGACTCGCGCTTCGTTGGCAAGCCCTTCCCCTCTTCCGCTACTAGGCATTTTTCAAGCTCAAGGCCCTGCGCCCTCCGGGGCGCCCCTTTTCTCCTCCCCCCCTCTTTTCTCCTCTTCTGTTGGGAATCCGCTTGGGCCCCACCACTTTCCCCTTCTGAAGACTTGGGGAAGGGCATGACCTCGGTCACTGCCCCCCCCCCCCAAGCATCTCTTAGTTGTCTAAATTCCTTTTAGTAATCCTTCTTCTGTCTCTTTTCCTTTTCGCCTGAAGTTTAAAGGGAGGATTCTCTTTCCTCTCCTGGGCACTTCACTAACCTCCGTCTTTGAGACCTTGAGACTTGGTTGATACTGACTTAAGAGATTAACAACTCGAAATTAAGGAGCACGAAATGTAGAAAGATGTGCCGACTACGAGTGTGACTAGAGATGTAGAGAACGACTTCGGTGGCTAGATCAATTTGCAGTGCAATCAGAAGTACGAGATGGAGCCAAACACCCAGAGTTACGGCCAGTACGAGTTATTGATGCAAGCATTATGGTCAAAGCCGAAATTGAAGGTATGTGTTCCTCAAATATTTACAAGTCGTCAAGATATTTCAGGCATTTTAATACTGGTCTCACATGGTTTTTATCCGCTGGAATAATTAATAAGATGAATAATTGTTGTAATTGAGTAATTAAGTATTTTATGTGTTAATAAATCATTTATTCTTAAAGTTAAAATGGTGCAATCAATTTAGTATTATATTAATTAATATTCTTTTACAGAACTCGCGCGAAAGATAAATAATTGGAGGGTTAATAGCGGCAAACAATGCAATGTACAATTCAATATAATGAGTCCACTAATATGTACGATTTACGGCCATGTTAAGATATATAAAGATATGTTAATAATAAATTAATCTAAAAGTTTAACTTTAAGTTTCTTTTATAAATGCGCACCACATTTGGTTTCCGACAAAGTCAATTTTTTAAGACCGTCGGACCGTCATCTTATATAAAAAAAAATAATTTTCCTGGCCGCGATTTCACAATTGTTGAGAAGCACTGCATTATATTATGTACTGAATTTATACAAAGTACTTACTACGAGTCACTAAAACTAATCAAGTTTTGTTCCCTATATTTTGACACGAAACTTCCGACTGTATGTAAGGAAAATAATTACGAATATGTACTTTTGGGGGAAAAAATCCAACAGTATTTTAAATTTGAACCGTTACATATTTTGTTCTGACAGCGTACAAGATAAATAAGTGCTTAGTATTATATAGAACTGCTCTGAAAAACTGAAATTATACAAAGTACTTACTACGAGTCACTAAAATTAACCAAGTTTTGTTCCCTATATTTTGACACGAAACTTCCGACTGTTCAGGATTTACAAAATCCACTTTCACTTTACCATGGCGATTCGTAAAACTTGCGTTCTATTTGGCAGTTTCATATATCGTCTGCTCATTTATTTAATAGAAAATAAAAACTGATCGCTCTATAATACTTTAGTTATTTCGTCTTCTGTTTCTGGATGGAACCGTGACCGTGTGCATGAAATAAATTGTGTAACTTAAGAATATATAAGACAAAATTAAATGAAGATTAGATTCGCTGTTTATTCTGTGGAGTGCAGCAAAGAAATATTATTCGTAAGTAACACTTTCAAAATAAACCCTTGAAATGATATTTATACTTGATCACGTGAATCTAATGTTTTGATTTATTTTAATTTTAAAAGAACTGTTATAATAAGATACTTGTTTATCATTAGATGAAATATTCTTTTGTTGAATAATTAAATTTGACATTGTACATTGGTTAAAAAGTATCGTTTCTCCTGACGTTTATGAAATCTAATGAGATGTCTTACCGTTTCATTTGGTTCCTATTAAAACTATAAGATTTCATGTGTTTACAAATTGGAATATGCTCTAAATAAACTAAAACATTTTGTTAAACATAAAAACTATGATGTAACCAACACAGGAATTTCTATAAAGGCTGATAATCTGTATTTATGTTTTTAAAATTCATGGAAATAAGTTTTATAAGTTGTAATTTTATTACAGAATTGCTTTTAAAAATTAACTGAAGTGTGGATACACTCGATTTTCTTATATTAGAATTCATTTTTAAGCAGCTTGTGTTTTTTTTATTATTATTATTTGTTTTTTCTTTGCAAATTTTGTTAGAAAAAATTTGAAAACATTGTTCAAAATGATCAGATTTGTAGGTTACCCTTTCATTTTAAAGGGCTTGAAAAAATGTTTCGATTGATACAAGTTTGACAATGTACTGCTTCGGCTGTGTGTGTGTGTGTGTGTCGGAGGGCTAATGACGTCTGTCTCTAACACAAAAATTATATCGCGGCTATTTTTCACTAGACTGTTTAAAACTTAAGTTTCTTGATCATTGAGCCATACATAACCCCTTTCGTGCATGATTATGTCAAGATTTTTCCTATGCTGCTGCGTTAAAAAGTATAGAATTTCGAAGTTTTTGCTCGAATTTGAGAAAAAAAAAAAATTCAGTCTAGTTCCAGATTTTTTCTTTAACAAAATCGGATATAAAGTTTCCTGAAAATCCATTTTGTGCACAAGACATCGACGACAGACAGACGGGACCTTCTCTATATTACTATTCTCTACAACGATATTAAAATTTGTACTTTTTCTACGTAGTATTGAGAAAGTATCGTTTTCATGAAAATTTTCGGTTTTGATGCTACTATGTTTTAGGACCTGAACACGATTTGACTATTTTTGGAGTGATGTCCGTGTGTCTATTTTTTGTGTAGACGATAGCTGCCGCATATATTAATTGATATTGACGAAAATTTATATTCAGCTTTGTTAACAAAAAATATAGAATTAGATAGAATTTTTTGAAATTTTATATTTTTCTAACATAGCAGCATAAGGACAAAATTTGACACAATCATGCATAAAAGAGGTTATTTATGGCTCAATGATCAAGAAACTTAATTGTTTCAATTATTGTAGTGAAAAACAGTCGATATACAACTTTTTTATTCGTAGAAGGTCCAGACCTTCAACGAATAAAAAAAAAGTTGTATATCGACTGTTTTTCACTATAATGATTGAAACAATTAAGTTTCTTGATCATTGAGCCATAAATAACTTTTTTATTCGTGAAGTTATTCGTTCTTTCTTTTTATCGACTCAGACCTTCCGACCTAACCGAAGGTGTAAGGTTTCTGCATGGACGGCAGAGGCAGTGCCACCCAATTTAGACCGAAACCCAATGAGGGCAACATTCACTGGGACCGTATCCACCTTCTCCTGTCACCAACCTCTCAGAAGGACTTTCGGGCCTACAGATTTAAAGTGTCCGTACTCCGCGTAGACATGGATATAGTTTGGACAGCGCCAGGAATCGAACTCGGGCCCTCCGAGGGCAATCTTGGAGCTCTAATCGCTGGGCTATCCCACCCTGTGATGTTATTTGTTCCCTTCGGGGTTATGCTCAGGGGGGTGCATTATAAAACTTTGTATCAATCGAAAGATTGATACAAATCAAGTCCTTTAAAATGAAGTGTAACATGTAATTGCGGTCATTTGGAACAACGATGCAAATTTTACAAAAATTTTCCTGTAAAATTAGTAAAAAATAAAAAGAAAAAACCACAAACTGCTTAAAAATAAATTCTGTTGTGAGAAAGTCGTGTTGAACCACACTTCAGTTAATCTTGTAAGGGAATGGATGCTGAGTACTATGAAATGGTATTTCGATAATTATTTTGAAGCATTGTCTGTATCAAATCTCCCAATTTCATAATATATATAGAGAGAGACAGAGAGAAAAAAAAATTTCTCACACGTTAAGAAAAATATCCGTCTGTGTGTGAAACTCGGGAACGAATACATGCATACATATATATATCACTGGGAAATTTAATTTGTAGAAATATTGTGTAAGGTGCTACAACCGAGTATTAAACTTTGTCGATCGCATGATTAGAATACAGATTATTCGATTTTTTTGTTTTTATAGCATCTTCTGAAGAACAATAATATTTCTAATGATTACGCTAGCTGAAACAATGGTGAAGTAAATGCAGGGAAATAATAGTTTTGAACTACGTTATGGATATTGTTACGAATATGTAAAATGTTTCACTGTGATTTGCCTGTATCCAAATAATACATAGCCGACCTTTGTTTCTATTCAAGGAGTAAACACCTTTACAGGCAGCCATTCCTCTATTACGTAAATGTAGGGTTGCCACGTTTTGGAATATCGTAGCGGTTGACAGATTTGGTGATGTATCACCCACTTAGTGACTTTTCGAATATTCTAGAACTTTTTCGAAATAATGAATATTCTTGAAGATACAAGATCCTTCTGGAAGTTTCTATGGCGAGTATATTAAAGGAGTCACCACTCAATTGGAAAGTAGTTGACGTAATACGAGCTGTAGTGAATTGTGAGATCTCACAATTCAATACAGCTCGGTATGCGTCAGTGTTTTGAAAATATAAAATTTTGAATAGTACCTGCTATTTTGTGAATAAACTAAGCATTGGATGACTGCTTTATTGTATCCGACAATTGTTAAGTGATCTTGCGAGATAGTTATGGATCTATTTATTCTCTGTATCAGTTTACGCTTATGACAGCTTTTAAATAAAAGAGTTTGGTTATCCAGAAATTTGAACGATATAAAGGCATATATATACACACAAGCTTTCAGAGGATACGCCGTAACAATATAAAGACTATTCAAATAATATTGACACACACCACTCAAGGCCTTCCGAGAGGTTGGTGGTAGGGGAAGGAGGGTACGGTCCCTGTGGATTCCCCCACTGGGTTCCGGTCTAAATTGGGTGGCACTTCCCGGCCGTCCAAACAGTTACCTTACACCTTTCTGGTAGGTCGGACGGTCTGGGTTTCAACAACAACAACACACCACTCAAGTGTATACTATCCAGCGCATCAAAAAATTGAAAGATTGATAAAAAAAACTGATGTGAGCAGCACATGACTTTCCCTACAAAGGATGTATAAAACTCATAATATATAATATTCATTGAGGATGTTTAAAACCTTTTTTTTAAATTTATTTATTTTATGTATTTTTGTTATGCGACGCTTGCTTTGATTTTCATGCAATTTTCACGTTCTATTTTTGGCATTGCAATGGACCTACTCACGCTGAACTTGGACTCAGTTTTGCTGCTTTGTGACTTTTGCGCCCGCATAAGAGGGGCGTTGAAAAAGTTTTGCGCAGACCTTTGTTAAAATACTGATTGCTACAAAAACTGTTTGCTATACATTTCGTGACCACTAGCGGATAAAGCCCCCCCCCCCCACAGTAATTCATTAAAGTGAGTTTACTTTCATAAAATAACTCGGATTTAAAATGACTTCGAAAGTGCAGTTTTAATTTAAGTTGCATTTTCATTTGGAGACTGGACGTATTTGCAAAGACGAAGTGGCAACAATGCGAAAAGCTGAAAAATATCTCAATAATGGTCCTAGCGTAATGGGGTTGGTCTTATTCTTTTCGTCGTTAAAAATTGTGTATAAAACAGGCATTTAATGGATACATTTAAGCATATGCAGTCTTTTATTTTAAATGCTAACGATTTTTGCGGCTCTATTTTACTCGAATCGTACCAAAGTCTAATCAGCACCAGGGTAATCCACAAGTGACTTATCTACCAAATTTAGTGTAATTAGATCCATTAGTTTTTGAGTTAGAGTTGATATAGTCAATTTTTTAGGGCTATTTCGTAAAAACATGCAGATTCTTTTATCCAGAATTGTACTAAAATCTAGTTAGACCAGGTCATCATCAGCACCACAAATAGACACAAATACGCACAGACGTCACGTTAAAAATAGTGTTTTCGAATTTTAGAGTGCTCGAAACATGTAGACTCGTGTGGAAGTATTGGAAACGTGTCGAAAATTCGATTTTTGACACGATTCCAATACTTTTTCTATATTACCATATATTGTAGGGAAAGTAATAAAACGTTTTTCAACATAAGTTCGCATATTTCTCTAGAAAGAATATTAAAACTGGAACATTTCTCATGCATAGTTGACTTCTTTCTTCTAAAAAAATCGGATGTGAGCAGCACCTGACTTTTCCTACAGACGTAATTCGTAAGACGTACATTCGTTTTCTACCTTTCTTTCACAATTTTTACATTGAGTACAACTGCACAAATTAACATGGATAATTACTTTAAATTATATTAAATTCGCAGTTTTAATTCAAAAAATTTTTTTTCATTTGGCAGTTGACGTATTAAAAATTCGAAAAACGGAAATATCTCGAGAACAGTTAGTTGTAGAGTTATGGGGTTGATCTTATTCTTTTTTATCGTTAAAAATTACGTATGTAATTGATACATTTGAGCATACACAATCTTTTATTTAGATTTTGACGATTTTTTATGGGCCATTTCGCTAAAAAGGCGGATTCTTTTTTTCCGAGTCGCACTAAAATCTAATCAGTACCTGGTACATCCACTTATCTACCAAACTACCAAATTTTGTGAAATTGGGTTCATTAGTTTTTTAGCTGGGGTGGATGCATACATTGCACAGACAGACAGACACTAAAAACAGTTTTTTCGATTTCGAAAGTCAAAACGTGTAGATTCGTCGAAAACTGGAGCTACGATTTTCTATACGTTTCCAATACTTTCCCTATACATTACCATGTATTGTAGGAAAAGTAAAAATCTGATGTGGGCAGTACATGACTGTCCCTATAGGCTCAAATTATTTTTTATTTCATTGGGTTTACATAAAGTGACATATATACTTTTCTGATATTATATCCTAGCTGGAATTCTAATGCATCTTCGCTGATTTTGGCAAATTAATGAACTTAAAATCTTCAGCTCCTCAAAATTCCAAATGAAAATAAAATATCTCGAGAAATATCTCATCCTAGAGTCATGGGGTCAGTCTTATTCACTTTATTGTCAAAATTTACATGAATTACGAGTACTTAATATATTTCAACAGTTTTAGTCATTTATTTCAGATTTTCACGATACTTGTGGGCCATTTCACAAAAGAGGGCCGCTTATATTTTTTTTTAATCATGTCAAAATATGATCAGCTCATGATAATCGTCAAGAGATTTACCTATTCATTTTTTAAAAAAATTCATCAAATAGTTTTTTAACTACAGTGAAAAACAGAAACGTCTTCATGTCCTCAAAATTAGAAAACTTAAATATCTCGAGAACTGCCCATCTTAGAGTAATAGTGTTGTTTTTATTCTTTTTGTCGTTGAAAATTACGTGTAAAACAAGCAGCATTGTAGTCTTATTATGACGATTTTTGCGGGCCATTTCTCAAAAATATGAAGATGCTTTTTTGCCGAATTGTAATTTTTGACGATGAAAAGCATAATACCAATCCCATTACTCTAGCATTAGCCGTTCTCGAGATATTCAGGGACCGCGGAACTCCTATTTTATTTTATATCCTTTATCCTTTTTTCCCCCTATTATACTGATGATATCTGAAAGAAAGTTATAAATCAATGATCCATATCTCGTCGGTAAAAAAAAAAAAAAAAAAAAATATATATATATATATATATATATATATATATACAGAGGCTGTTCGCACATTTTTTAGACGATTTTGGTAAGCGGTAATAAAAAATCGTTTGCTGCAAAAGAAATAATTCCAATTGTACTATGTTTTTAAAAGTCAAAATTATCGTCTGCGGCTTGAAAGTTTTTTTTTTTTCAAAAATGGCGTTTTTAACAAAACAGTGGTTCGAAGGCTACATTTATGCTCTTTCCGAAGAGAAATATGCATACTCTGTTATCCAAAAACGATGTAAGAGTTATGGTTTTGTGATATCTAAAGCGTCGATAGGTAATATCGTCAACAGGAAAGGAAAAAAACGTCAAATTGGAGCCTCAAGTGGGACAAAAATTCCAAACAAGTATCCAAGGAAAAAACGGACATCTTCGAATATTGCAAAGGTACGCTGTTTAATGTTAATAGAAAATCCCCCTAGTCAAAGAACAGTTGCAAAATCATTAAAATGCTCGGTGTCCACTGTAAACAAAATGATAAACGTTGATTTAAATGTTAAGAAAGCGAAAAAACGCAATGTGCATCGTCTTCTTCCAAATCATATCGCTGAACGCAGGACACGCTTCAGAATTCTATATGAGAAACACTTATCCAAAGAAAAATGGAAAACAATTGTCACAATAGATGAATCATGGGTGTATTTAAATGATTGCAACAAAAAAAGAGCCATTTATTATCATAAAAGGGGAGAAAAAAATTTAAGTACATGGTTCAAAGAATCGAAAGAAAGTTTTTCTAAGGGATTCATGATTGTTGCTGGTTTTTCTTATAATGGCAAGTTAAAAATAAAGAGAGTGGGAAAAAATGTCAAGATTAACTCCAAATACTATCAGGAACATATTTTATCGCCAATTTTTCTGAATGAAATACCATCGCTTTACCCACAGTGCCATCAATCTGTGAGACTCCATCAGGACAAAGCTAGCAGTCACACATCAAAATCCAATGTAAATTTCCTAAAAGAAATGGAACAAAAAACTTGTATCAAGGCCATACCCTTCACTGATATCCCTACTAAATCTCCCGATGTATCACCTATGGATTTTTGTGCTTTCGGATTTTTAAAATCTGCATTATCCAAACGTCGTCCCAAAACTCTTACAGGACTCTGGAAAGCTGTTCAGGAGGAATGGGATAGAATACCTCTTCTGACACTTCAAAAGGCATTATTATCCTGGAAATTGCGGTGTCGAAAGATAGTTCAAAATAAGGGATGTCAAATAGAACATTTAAAACACAAGAATTTTATGTAATTTAGTTTTGTGAATACAATATACATCGCCTAAAAAATGTGTGAACAGCCTCTGTATATATATATATATATATATATATATATATATATATATATATATATATATATATATATATATATAAAGAGAGAGAGAGAGAGAGAGAACTCTCAAAATATCTTTATTTTCCTTTTCTATTGCCTCCAAATCAGTACTTCATAAGTGGAATTAAAAGTAAGAAAGAAAGAAGCAAAACATCCCCTTTTACCTACCTCTCGCCTGAACGTGGTCATGGGAGTGTAAAAGCTTGTGGATCTGGGAAAGGAATTGAAGGGACTGCATCATAATAAGATTGACATATTGGGTTTCTGTTTATGCCACTCTATACATTAATTACCCCAATATGTTTATAGGGACCCATTTTGAGGATCACCATCCTGTTATTTTTATAAATGTTTAAAGTTTTGTAGTACTTTACTAGAAGAGAATAAATCAATAAATATTCTTCTAAACTAGATAATTTTTTACATAAATAGTGTGATTGAGAAATTCATTTGTATGCATTACTGAGAGTCCATAAGCATCTTTTCCATCTGTCTCCATCCTTTAATTATTATATAATCTAAACTTGCTTATTTTCATATTTTAGTCCGAAATATTTTGCTTAACTAATTTAATACGAGTGTTAATTGTGATGGAAATAAGAGATTATTGTTAAGAATGTGTAAAATGCGAATGGGCTTCTTGGCATGCCGTCTCCCAATAAGGAGAAAACACATTTACAGGCAGTTACTGCTATATGTGAAAGTAGGGTTGCCTGACATCGGTGACTTTTTTCCTGTCCTTGATTCTAGATTTGTTGAAATATCGCCAACTTGGTGTGTTTCTGAAGGCACTAGACCGTTCTAGATTTATCCATTAGTTTCGAAGGTACGCCCTGTTTCTAACGATTTCTATGGAGAGTAAATAAGAGAGTCATCGCTCAGTGGGACAGAGTTGACATAATCTGATTCAAATTGAATGGTGAGCTATGTCAGTGTTTTGAGAACAGTTGTGAGAACTGTTTTGATAGTTAGTTGAGCATTTTCTTACTGTTTTAATGTAGCTGACAGTTATTTTGTGATCTTGTAAGATAGCTATAGAGTTATCAGCTGTAAATTGTTCCTGTTTGTGCTTTTAAATAAAAACGTTAGTTATCTAGAAATTCGGACACATTTTTGCATTCTGAGAGCACGCCCATGATTTAAAAAGATATGTTGTATCAGGGTCATTCCATATGGGGACACCCGATGAGTGTTGCTCTATAGTCACAGATTTTTTTTTTAATTTTTACCATGGATACACATGGTAATAAAACCCCCAAATCTGAATTTGTAATGCATATATCCCAATAATGACCCAGATACAGGCATTTGAAAAATGATCATTTTTGCAAAATGGCAGCCATCTTGGATTTTGCACTAATGTTTAAAAATGTAATAGCGTGTGAACTAATGGCTCAAATTAAATAATTCTGGTACCAATTTAAGGCTATTTATATCAGAAATATAAGAGCCATATCAAAACAATTAAAAAGATATATTTTAATATCGCTATTACGTGAAAATTGCAAAAATCACCTTAGGATTGATGGACAATTTAAATGGGCTATAAAAAAAATAGCCCCTAATATTTTTTTCTGAAACTTGATACAAATACTAACTAATATGTGGGCTTTAAGTAATAAAAAATTAGAAAGGTAATATTTCTTATTGCAGAGAAAAATAGCTTTAAAACATATAAACATTTAGTTAACATTTGACATGCAATGCTTTAATCATTTAAAAAATATATTTTTTTTAACAACAAATAATGAGCAAATATAAAACATAGGCATTTTTTACACACTAACTAGTACGTGTGCTTTAAATAAAAAAAAATAGAATGGTAATATTTAATTTAAATAATGACTAAAAAAATACTGTTATACGTATGGGAAATCAGTGTAAAATTTCTGGAGTGCTGAAAAATTCTAATAAAAATCTTCCTAGAAACCATACAGTTATCTCTCTTGTATTTTATTTTCTTATTTCAAATTTTAAGAAGGTATTTTCTATATTCAGTAAAGCTAAAGGTGCACATTTTTTCCTAGTGGCCACCGGCTTCTAAACCGATTTCACCTTAGAGGCAGTACAATAATCTTTGGCATATTTGTTATAAATGACAACTATCACTTAATGCTGAAGCTTTACAGCATACATATTGTTAATTCCACAAAAAATAATTTCTACTTAGATAATATAAAACACTCATTTTCATGAAAAGCATTAAAATAATAATAAAAAAAATTAAACAGAACTACAGCATGTTGATCACCAAAACATATCTTTAGTCTTCTGCCAACTCCAAAGGAAACACTAGGCAATATCCCCTATCCAGTTGAAACAGGAGAAACAAACTAAACATAAACAAACAAGCTATTGGAGAAGAAAATTATCCTACAGCACCAATATTGTTTCTGCAACATTTAAAAACACCTGCTTCTGGTCTTTGTGTACATAAGACATCAGCTGCCTATAGCCTCCAAATTTTCAACTCTAATACTCACATAGTTCTGTTATATAAGTAATAGCAATTAACATATACCAGTTGTCAGTTCCTGAAATTATTATTTGTACTGCATCATCTGTTTTCTCTTAGGTTCAATTTAAAGTAAGATACAATATTACATTTCTGGGTGAATTATTCTTTTCAGAGCTCATTTTTGCTCAAGTGTTCAGAGCTGAGTATGTTCAACAAATAAATCAGTGAATTGTGCTTCAATGATTATTTCTTTTATTTATGTTCCATGATTAGTTCTTGTCTTATGCTATAAAAATTGAATGTTTTGTATGCAAGAAAATCAATGTGTCATTAAGCCTTCCTGTTTATTCCTGTACTTGAGTTCTGAGTGGTAGTATATGCAAGGTTTACAAGGATGAATATCTGAAATGGTGCAGTTTAAGACAGAAAACTTGTGATTTATTTAATAAACCACCAAAATCAGAACTAAGTCCCTAAAACCAATTTCTCTCAGACTGTCAATGATAAATCAAGAATTACTCATTCCAGGGGGAAAAAATTCGGCATGTCTTGTTATTCTTCCTCGCATTCATCAATTAGTGAGTCGGAGGTTTCTATTGCTGACATGGAAATGACCAATGATGCAGATTATAGTGAAGTTCCAATAGTAATGGAACAATTGAATAAAAGCTGGGAACTTTTGGATTTATCACTAATAAAGTTCAATAGATTTAGCTCAAAGAGGAAACTTAGTTATATGCAAGTTAAGAAATTAAGTAGCCACGTTGCTACTAAAACTGCTACAGTATTAGGTATTGAAAGTATTAATAAGCTACAAAATTTAAGACATTATTTGCCAAAATTGCACGTTTATGATGGAAAATTATTGAATAAGTTTTCTTTAGATGCATCATTTAAAGAAAACGTGCAGATTTTAAAATTAGTTCAAGATCCATGGATAGTCCAACAAACAAAGACATGTTATATTACAGATAATTTAGTTAAAAAAATACAAGAAAAATTAAAAGAAATAGAAGGGATGTTATGAATGCCTAGTGAAATATAAATGTTAAATTAAATTTGATACTATAAAAAAGTTACTAGTTTTTATTATAACAGTCATATGTGTCCAGGAAGAAAATATTGCATATCTATACCAAGTGAAAATGGGAAAATATTAAAACAAAAGAGATTACTTTTTCATAATTTAAAAGAATTATATGCTGCATTTAAAGAAAATCATAATGAGATAAAAATACTATGTAAATTTTACACACTACATCCAACAGAATATGTAACTGTTGGAAACAAAGTTATTCATTCTGAACGTGTTTGTATATACCATCAAAATATTAAACTCATGCTCCATGCCATCCATATCACTGAATATATTACATCATTGTTAAAAGAAACTAGTTTATTGCACTGAATCAGAAAAGTATGGTGAGCTGGTGTGATAACTGTCCATCTCCAGACATTCTTAGAGTACTAATGCATCCCAATGAATTAGAAATTAGTGTGTGTTTTGTTTGTATATGTTATGTTTATGTATTCTTATGGCCCAAATGCATTATATATATATAAGACCTCTAGATGTGTGCCAAAGATTATGATACTTGCTATTAGATGAAATTGGTTTAGGAGCCAGTGGCCACTAGGAAAAAATGGATATCTTCAGCTCTACTGAATATAGAAAATACCTTTTCATAATTTGAAATAAGGAAATAAAATATAAAATGGATAACTGTATGGTTTTTAGGAAGATTTTTATTAGAATGTTTCAGCACCCCAGAAATTTTACATTGATTTCCTATACATATAACAGTATTTCTTTAGTCATTAAATATTACCATCCTAATTTTTTTGTGCTTAAAGTACACATACTAGTTAGTGTGTAGAAAAATTCCTATGTTTTGTTTTTGCTCATTATTTATTTTAAAAATATATATTATTTTAAATGATTAAAGCATCGCATGTAAAATGTATATATGTTTTATAGCTATTTTTCTCTGTAATAAGAGATATTACCTTTCTAATTTTTTTGTACTTAAAGCGCACATATTAGTTAATATTTGTACCAAGTTTCAGAAAAAAATATTAGGGGCCATTTTTTTTATAGCCCATTAAACTTGATTATCCATCCGAAGGTAATTTTTGCAATTTTCATGTAATAACGATATTAAAATTTATATATTTTTATTTTTTGATATAGCACTTATATTTCTGATATTAATAGCTTCAAATTAGTACTAGAATTATTTAATTTGAACCATTAGTTCTCAAGCTATTACATTTATAAACATTGGTGCAAAATCCAAGATGGCTGCCATTCGGCAAAAATGACCATTTTTCAAATGCCTGTATCTTGGCAATTATTGCGATATATACATTATAAATTCAGATTTGGGGGTTTTATTGCCATGTGTATCCATGGTAAAATTTAAAAAAAAAAATCCGTGACTATGGAGCAACAAGTTTTTCTTAAAATGGGTGTTTTCACGTGGAATGACCCATCATTATTAATAGTTTATAACAGTCTCATTTTGAATCTAAAACTCTTTTGAACATGCCAGGTTTTCAAATGGTTACTATGTTGAAGTTTATTTTAGCACACATATATATATATATTCTAGAAGGTATGCTCATCATATTATAGATACATAAAGTTGCAACATATTACCTCTTGCCATCCTACTATCCATGGGCACATGAGAGTCATTCAATCAATATTATTATTTACTATATGACTAAACTACCTAATGAAACATATATGTTATATCATACCCTAACAAAAGGCAATTCATTTACGAACTCTTAACAAAATGTATCTGTCCCACGCTTAAATTTGAATAATTATATATTTAATATATTTAATTCAAATAATAAGTCCTACAAAGTGACAGGGATTATCAAGGAAAATTGAACTTCATTTTGTAAAGTATTGAATTTTCATCAATTATACATCATTTTCATTAATTCGGCGTTATTTTATCAATTTGGGAACATTTTCGTTAATTTAACGAATCAATGTGGTAACATTTAAAAAAGTACATTTGTCGCCAAGTCGGTACCGACAGATATGATGACAGAAATGCCATCATAACCGACGGATTTATCCTTTAACAAAACACAATTTAAATGCTTTAGCTGTATTTGGATCAATTTGACGACATTTTTATTTATTTCGTGACATTTTCATCAATTTGGTAACTTTAAAAAAAAAAAATCTGTTGTGGGCAGGCAACACATGACTTTCTTTATATAATGCAATGAATTTACTACTTTTACAGTTAAAAAAATCTGATGTGGGCAACACATGACTTTCCTTTTATAATGTAATGAATTTACTACTTTTACAGTAAAAAAATAGGTTTTTCTTATAGTAGATACTAATATTCTTTCCAAAACATTGAATTTTCGACAATTAGTCGTCATTTTCATTGATTTAGCATCATTTTTATCCATTTGGCGAGATTTTCATTAATTTGGCAACATTTCAAAAAAGTCGCCAAGTTGGCGACATTCCGCCAAATTCGTCGCCAAAATCTCGCCAAGCGTTATGCACTAAGAAAAAAGTTATTCTTACAGCAGATAAATGACTATTGGCGTTCAAATACAAAAGTATTATTCAAAGTATATTTTTTCATGAATGGAACGAGCTAGATGTCACTCAATTTATCGCATGGTATTACATATGAAAAGCGAACATGTTTCTCAATAGGAATTTTTTTTTTTTTTATGTGACTTTTTCATAATTTTTTTGAAAAATGTACACTATCTCGAGAACGGTTCATGTTAGCGTTCTAAAATTTATGCCAATCGTTTTCTAATAAAAAATTACATAAGAAATGTCTATTTGCGTAACTTTATTAGCGGTTTTGATTTATTGACGATTTTTTCAAAATTTCATTCGAAAATTTAGGGGGGTTCTGAACATTCGATTGCGTATAAAAACAATAGGCTTCCAGTGTTTACGGATTGTGATTTTTGTACCAAATTTGGTTCAAATCGGTCCATTCGTTCGTCAGTTATCGTCTCCACAGACTCACTGACACACACACACACACACACACACACACAGACATCACTTCAAAAATGTTTGATTCGTGATCAGGGATGCTTGAAACGTGAATTAGAATTTTCGACCCCGTCACAATACTTTCCTTATACATTATGTATATAAGGAAAGTAAAAAAATGTTATTCTTATAGAAGATACTTATATTCTTTTCAAGATATTGAATTTTCTTCAATTAGTCGTCATTTTCATTGATTTAGCGTTATTTTTATCCATTTGGCCAGATTTTCGTTAATCTGGTAACATTTAAAAAAAAATCGCCAAGTTGGCAACATTCCGCCAAAGTCGTCGCCAAAATCTCGCCAAGCGTTATGGACGGAGAAATAAGTTATTCTTACAGCTCAGATAAATGAGTATTGACGTTCAAATACAAAAGTATTACTCAAAGTATATTTTTTCATGAATGGAACGAGCTAGATCCACGAGAATGATGTCACCAAATATATCGCATGGTATTACATATAAAAAGTGAACATGTTTCTCAATAGGAATTTTTTTTTATTTTATATAACTTTTTGATAATTTTTTTGAAAAATGTGCAATATCTCAAGAACGGTTCATGTTAGCGTTCTAAAATTTATGTCAATCGTTTTCTAATAAAAATTGCATAAGAAATGTCTATTTGCGTAACTTTATTAGCGGTTTTGATTTTTTGACGATTTTTTCAAAATTTCACTCGAAAATTTAGGGGTGTTCTGAACATTCGATTGCGTATAAAAACAATAGGCTTTCAGTGTTTACGGATTGTGCTTTTTAACACTTTACAACAAAGTTGAAAAGTGTTTATGACTTTGTTCATTCTGTCTGTCTGTCTGTCTGTCTGTCTGTCCGTTAGCACGATAACTGCCGTAAAAATGAGTTTATCAAAATGAAATTTTAGTTGTTCAGACGGTCTGTAGGACCTATGGGAATATAAATAAATAATATCACCCAATTAGTTTTTTATTGAACCCGGGTTGAAAAAATGAAATACATTGAACCCTATGGGACCTAATTTTTCAAACATTTTTTAAGTAAATTTAAAATTCACGAATTGCTTCGAAATTTTTTGGAAATATTCACATTATCCCATAGAATATATAAAAAAAAATTCAGTAAAATATGTTAAGTAGTTTTTTAATTAAAAAAATTATTTAATATAGGGAAAAAAAAATTCAATTAAATTCTGACTTTGGGATATCTTCCAGAAAGAAAAGAGAGAGATATTATATAATAAATATCTCTCCATTTGTTTAAACGTTTTGCATATGGGAGTGGCTTCATATTTTAAGATAAATTTGGTAGATAACAATTTTTCATTTTTTTTAAATTTTATATAACTCTTCATGATAAATTTAATTGATGGCATTTTAAATGCACTTTCCTACGTCCTAGAGAGTTAAAATTTGGTCCACAGCTTAAATTTGTTGAACATTTTATTCGACAAAAATTTGATGGATCTTTAAATATAGATTATACATTTTTTTCGAAATGGCCTGAAAATAATCCCCGTTCACTTCTATAAATCATTGGTGTAATATTGTTAAAAATTCTGATGTGGACAGCACATGTCTTTCTCTGCAGACTCATATTCGTTCTCTTTATTTATTCAATGATAATTTGAGTTTATCTGCACAACATAAGTATTTTAAATGACATTGAATTTACACGTTAAACTTAAATTTGGTTCTCATTTGATAGCTGGACTTATTGTCAAAGGTGGCGTAGCGAAAACGCGAAAAAACTAGAATATCTCAAGAACGGCTAGTCCTAGAGTAATGGGGTTAGTCTTATTCTTTTTGTTGTCAAAAATCACATATAAAATAGGAATTTAATTGATATAATTGAGCACACGTAGTCTTTTATTTTTATATATAACGATTTTTGCTGGCCATTTCGCAAAAATAGCCCGTTCCTTTTTCCCGAATCGTAGTAGAATAACCTACAAATGATTTATATACAAAATTTTGTTAAATTTGGTATATAAATCACTTGTAGGATATTGAAATATTATACTCTAAATTTTGTTAAATTTGGTTCATTAGTTTTTAGCTAGAGTGGATAAAGGCAATTTCTGCGGCCATTTCGCAAAGAAGGCAGATTCTTTTATTACGAATCGTACTATAATCTAATGAACATCAGGATTTCCCACAAAAAACATACCTACCAAATTGTATGAAATTCGGTCCATTAGTTTTTCAATTAGAGTGGATGTAATATCCACACAGAAACATACACAGATACACCCTTACACACACAGACGTCTTCCTAAAAGTAGTTTTTTCGTGTTCTAGAAGTCCCAAAACGTGTAGATACTTTGAAAATTCGAGTTCCGATCCTCGGCACGATTCCAATACTTTGAGTACATACACATACACATATATATTATCTGTGTATTATCTGTGTATCTAAATTCCGTGCCTATGCAATTACAATAGTTGTGATTTTAAATGATCCCTAAACTTTTATTATTTCTTCAAGGAAGCCTAATTTTAACATATGCAGAATGCAAATATCTCAAGCGATTGTAAGATGAATTACATAAGAATTGCTGAATTTTTTTCACACAAAATTATTTAGCTCTGGAGTCTGGAATACAAGTTATATGAATGAAATATTCATTGATTTTGCATAAAGAATCAGATGATTTATATTTCGATACAGTTTTAAATATTTAAGTATAATAAATTACTGTAGTTCTGTGATAATGTAAAAGATATTACCACTGAATGAATCACATTTTAGAAATTTTTAAATGAAATTACATTTCAGTTGGAAAGTGTTTCATAATCAATGCTTATGCATGATTGATCTTTCTTGTTGTACCACATTTCGTTCGAATCGGTCCATTCGTTCGTCAGTTATCGTCTCCACAGACTCACACACACACACACACAGACATCAATTCAAAAGTGTTTGATTCGTGATCAGGGTTGCTTGAAACGTGCTCTCCCGTCGAAAACTCGAATTCGAATTTTCGACCCCGTCACAATATTTTCCTTATACATTATGTATATAAGGAAAGTAATATGTTGCCAAGTTAGCAATATCCCACCAAATTTTTCGCCAGTCGTTACGGACGGACGGAGAAATGAGTTATTTTTATAATAAATATTATTCATAATGTATTAAGCGATGAATAAAAATGAAGTATAAGGTAATGAAAAAATTTTAAGCTCTTATTTATTCTTGTACAGAAAAAATTTAAGTGTTTTGATAATTAATTCGGAGAAAAATACTCCATTTATACTTTCCTTATATACATAATGTATAAGGAAAGTATTGTGACGGGGTCGAAAATTCGAATTCGAGTTTTCGACGGGAGAGCACGTTTCAAGCATCCCTGATCACGGATCAAACATTTTTGTGTGTCAGTGAGTCTGTGAAGACGATATCTCACTAACAAATAGAGCGATTCAAATGAAATTTAGTACAAAAATCACAATCCGTGAATACTGGAAGCCTATTGTTTTTAAACGTAATCGAATGTTCAGAACCCCCCCCCCCCTAAATTGTCGAGTGAAATTTTGAAAAATTCGTCAAAAAATCAAAACCTTTAATAAAGTTACGCAAATAGGCATTTCTAATGTAATTTTTCATTAGAAAACGATTGACATAAATTTTAGAACGCTAGCATGAACCGTTCTCGAGATATTGCAGTTTTTTTTAAAAATAAATTTGTCAAAAAATCCCATACATTAAAAAATATATATATTAACTGTTGAGAAACATGTTCACTTTTCATATCATGCGATGAATTGGGTGACATCATTCTCGTGGATCTAGCTCTTTCCATTCATGAGAAAATATATTTTGAGTAATACTTTTGTAGTTGAACGCCAATAGTCATTTATCTGCAATAAGAATAACTTATTTCTCTGTCCATAATGCTTGGCGAGATTTTGGCGCTGAATTTGGCGGAATATCGCCAACTTGGCGACTTTTTAAATGTTGCCAAATTAACGAAAATCTCGCTAAATGGATAAAAATGACACTAAATCAGTGAAAATGACGACTAATTAACGAAAATTCAATTTCTTGGAAAGAATATAAATAGCTACTATAAGAAAAACCTATTCTTTTTATTGTAAAAATAGTAAATTCATTGCATTATATAAGGAAAGTCATGTGTTGCCCACATCAGATTTTTTAAATCATTTTTGAACAATTTTTTACTTTCTTATAATTTGTATAGTATAGAGAAAGTATTGGTTTCATGAAAATTTTCAAATTTGAGATTTTAATACCAATATATGTTTCAAGACCTCCTGAACACGTTTTAACTATTTTTGGAGTGATTTCCGTCTGACTGGGGTCGATTTGTGTACACGATAGCTGTTACAAATATTAATGAATTTTTACGAAACTTTATATCCGTCTTTATTATCAAAATATCTAGGACTAGATACAATGTTTTGAAATTCGAGCGAAAACTTCGAAATTTATTCTCGATTTTATATATTCTTAACATGACAGCATAGGGGAAAAAAATGACATAATTATGGATAAAAGGGATTATATATGGTTCAATGATCACGAAACTTAACAGTTTTAATCATTGTTGTGAAAAAGAAACCGCTATACAATTTTTGTGTTTGTGATGTCATTAACTACGTCTCGAAGTGACGGGGGGGGGGGGGGGGGGAGGAGTTACATTTCTCTGTGGGTACATTGTCAAACTTGGTATGAATCGAAAATTTCTTTCAAGCCCTTTAAAATGAAGGGTAATATGCTATAATTAGGATCATTTGGACCCACCATATATATTTTTGAAAATTTTTCTTGCAAAATTTGTAGGAAAAATAAAATGACAGGTTACTTAAAATTGGATTCTAGTATGAGAAAGTCGAGTTTAACCACACTCCAGCTAATTACAATAGTTTAGGATGCCGTAGCCTTAGACTCGGGGGAATAACCTTCCATTGACGAAAAAATTATAATAGTTCTTTGTAGGCAAGATATTGCTTTCCCATTTTTCGTTTTATTTTCAAATAATTTGAGAAGATGAGCATGCTTGCAGATTTAAATAATGGATTTTTAAAATGTCCTTTGAAAGACTAAAGAAGTTATATTCAATGTATCTAAAAATTTCCAAAAGTTCTAGTTGCAAATTACCTGCATAAACCAATGTTAATTTCTTCTAAAAAAGTAAATGTTAAAGCTTTGATTTTCTTTATTACTTGACTACAAAGATTGTGTTAAGATATATTATTGCACAAAACTAAATAGTATTCATAAAAGTAAATCTCTAACTTTATGATTAACTACTGAATTTCTTATATGTTTCATGTTCTAAAATGCAACTGGAAGTTATAGTTACTTATGTTATATTCTTATTTTCCCCACAATACATAGTAATGTACAGGAAGAGTATTGGAATCGTGTCGAAAATCGCAACTCGAGTTTACTACAGATCTACACGTTTTGAGACCGTTAGAACATGAAAAAAACAAAAACATTTTTAGCGGGACGTCTGTATGTGTGTCTGTCTGTACAATGTGTGTATCCATTCTAACTTAAAAACTAATTGGCCGAATTTCATAAAATTTTGTAGGTAAATCAGACTTGTGCTGATTTATTTAGATACGATTCGGGATAAAAGAACCTGCCTTTTTACCTATCTACTTTAGTTAAAATACTAATTTACCAACTTTCCCAAAATTTGGTAGATAAGTCGCTTGTAGTGCTGATTAGATTTTGGTACGATTCGGAAAAACAGAACCTGCCTTTTTTACGAAATGGCCCGCAAAAATCGTTAAAATCTAAAATAAAAGACTACGTATGCTCAAATGTGTCCATTAAATGCTTGTTTTATATGTAATTGTCAACTATAATAATCACTCTAGGACTAACTGTTCTTGAGATATTTTTGTTTCTTCGCTTCCCCGTCTTTGAAAATACATACCCCTAGTTCTCAAATGAAAACGAAAATTGAATTATAAGTGCAAATTCAGTGTCACTTCAAATAATTATGTGTGTTATTTTGTGCAATAAAACTCAATTTAATGAATTATTAAAGAAATAAAGAGAAAATAAACTTTGGACCGTCTCATAAACTTAAAAGTCCTGCGCTGTCCACATCAATTTTTTTTCTTGAATGCTTGATTTTTGTTTTCTATGCAATACATGGGAAAGGGAAAGTATTGGAATAGTGTCGAAAATCTCAACTCGAGTTTTCGTCGAAGTTGCACACTTCGAGCATCCTAGAACACGAAAAAACTTTTTAGCGTAACGTCTGTGTTGTGTGTGCCTGCCTGTCTGTGCAATGTATGTGTGCCTGCCTGTCTGTGCAATGTATGTGTGCCTGCCTGTCTGTGCAATGTATGTATACATACCAAATATTGACCAAATTAATTGACCAAACTAATTGACCAATTTCCCTAAAATTTGATAGATAAGTCACTCGTATAGGTTACTCTGATATTGATTAGATTTTGGTACGTAGTATTAGATTTCGTGTGATTCCGAAAAAATAATTTCCATTTTTTTGCGAAATGATCCTCAGAAATCGTTAAAATATAAAATAAAAAATCACGCATTCTCAAATGTATTGTTTTATACTCATATTTTGACAACTTAAAGAATGAGACACCCCCATAAAATGGACCATTCTCGAGATACTTAAGTATTTTTTATTTTAATGAGCTTAATGCTTATCACTGTAGTTAAAAAAACTATGTGATGAGATTTCTTAAAATTTAGTCCCTTGATGGTTGTTCTGATGAGATTTTGGCATAATTCACAAAAATATAACCGATTCTATTTTTTTTAAATGGCCCACAAATATTGTGAAAATCTAAAATAACTGACTAAAATTGCTGAAATATATTAATTATATACTTGTTCTTCATGTAGTTTTTTGCAACAAAGCGAATAAGACTGATCCTAGGTTTTTGAGACATTTAAGTTGTTTGGAATTGGAGAAGCTGAAGACGTTTTAAAATACATTAAGTTGCCAAATGAAACGAAGATGCATTCAAAATGAAAATTAGATAGGATATTAAAAAGGTATTCATGTTATTTTCTGCAATTAAACTCAATTTAATATATTTTTAATTAAAAAAATCTGATCTGGGCAGCATATGACTTTCTTTGCAGACATTCATTTTCTCTGTATTTCTTTAACATATCATTAAATTGAGTTTAATTAATCAAAATAACACTGAATTTGCATTTTTCACCGAATTTGCAATTTTCGGTTTTATTTGGTAATTGGACATTTTTTTAATGGCGGCATAACAGAAATGCAAAAAAAAACTCAAATAACCCAAGTCATATTCTTTTCCTCGTTTTGGTCTAAACAAACATTTGAGCATACGTAGTCTTTTAATTTAGGCTTTGGCAATTTTTGCGGACCATTTCGTAAAAAAAGAAGGCGAGATCTTCTTTTCCGAATCATACCAAAATCACCAGGGTATTCCACATGTAACTTATCTATCAAATTTTGTGAAATTGGATCAACTAGTTTTTTAGCTTTGCAATTTTTGCGAGTTATTTCTCATGAAAAGGTGGGTTCTTTTATCTCGAATTGTACTAAAATCTAATCAGCACCAGGGTCACGCAAAAACCTACCGAAGAAATGACTTACCTACCAAATGTTTTAAAATTTTGTCAAATAGTTTTTCAGTTAGATACATTGCACAGACAGACACACATACACAGACGTCACGCTAAAAATAGTTTTTCGTGTTCTAAAGGTCTCAAAACGTGTAGATCAGTCGAAAATTCGAGTTGTGATTTTTAGTATGATTCCAATAATTTCTCTATACATTACCATGTATTGTATGGAAAGTAAAAATTAGAAAATACATTTGAGTCTGTATGGAAAGTTATGTGATATCCACAGCAGATTTTGAAATTTGTTTAACATAAATCATTATTTACCGTTGGCCGTAGAGAGTCAAAGAGCTTGTCCAGTTTACCAGGTCAAATTCGGCAGTTGTAGAACACGGCGATGGAACTCGAAAAGAGTTCCTCTACGTAAATGATGCTGAACAGAGATGACATATCTTTAACGAGGGAAAAGATTTTGGAGAATTGTCTATGATTCGAGTTGGCATTACCCAAGAAGAAGGACTGAACACAAGGAATAACGTCTCGATCTAAGTACCATCTTATGTAAATATTATGATGTTTTTAGCACGACCCCTGGACGAAGGTTGATGGACATTCCATTAAAATTACCAAAAACACACCTACAAAGTTACTTATTTAAAAGTTTCTGACCGTAATACTCTGACCTACCTAACCCAAACTGTGCCGAGCTAACTAGTTAGCTCACAAAACAAGAATATTACAAATCAGACAAACACAAAGCTTAATGAGAAAAGATCGAAGAAGGGACAGTCCCATATAAATTCTAGCTTCCCAATACAGTCTTCAAATATCACCTTGCTGCTGGGAATCTTTATCCTGGGCACACTGAAAGGTGACTTGAGTTCATAACATCAGCACTACAAATGGGACACACATTTGTTGGGAGAATTCTTATCCTATTAAGGTTCAACCATTATAACCCGTTTTCAATTTAAAATTATCCACTGTCTCCCTGCAAGGTTGGTTGCTAAACGCCTTCCAGCTTTCTTGGATATTTACCCAAACTTTGTCTCTTGATTTAATTTCCAGGTCTATTTTACAATTCTCCATAATTTTGCTATAAACTAATTTTCTGCATGACTCCGGTGGAATAGGGGCAAGACAAACTAGGGTACCCTTTTTTTGCCAAAACTTCAGCTGACTCATTACCGTCAATTCCTATATGTGATGGTATCCACTGAAACATTGATTTGTTCCTACTTCTAAGAAAATCCAGAATCATTTTCAGTTATAGTCGATGTCTCGATAAGATTAATTTCCGAGACAGCTTAAATTGCTGCTCTGGAGTCCACCACTTTTCAAAATGAGTCACTTCTAAATTTAAGGTAATTTAATTGCCAAAAAGATGACGTAGATTTTTGCATTAAAATATATAGCCCGATAAGGGCATATTGAGCATACCCGTCTGTATTTATATTCCAGTCTACTCAGGTTCTGAGTACTTTTCGTTAATCATACATAGTGCAGTTGTTCTCAAGATCTGGGATTTCTCTTTTCGCAGCATCGTTTACTGGTATGGCTTAGATCTATATACTTAAGGGTCTAATCTTTTTGTACTGTATATTTGTATCTAGATATTGTATCTTTTCTAGATCATTTGTATCTTTTGACACGCCTCAACAGGAGAAATTTGCATCTTTATGCAACTTGGTTGACAGTCTCGAATCCAACTAGCTCGCTTTTGACTGCTCCCTCCAATAATGAGCCGAAGGTATGTCTTAAAGTTGTTTGGGTACAGACAACTCTAAATAAGACCTCGCAGCGAACAACTTGGCACCGACTAATCTTAAGATTGGTAATATCTTTCTTTGATAGCTTTGGTGCTTGTAATTTAATATTTTATGAATAGTGATCAACAATGTAAATTTGTGATATATACTATATGGTATAAGATTGAGACTCTTCTAATAAACATTATGAATGTATTTGAAGTATGTATTTGTTATATGTAAATAATATGTATAAAATGTTTTTGTATCGGTGTGCGTTTCTTAAATTGTTAGGAATCAGTTTTCAGTATGTACAACTGTATCTCTCTATCCTTGGGGAGGTTCCGTCAAAATCAGCAAGAAAGAATGTGAAAAATCGCACACACACACAAAACGGGCGCTTTTTGGACTGACTTAAAGGAAATATGAAATTATATGGCTTTATTGGAAATTACATAACTGTCACCTCATAAAAATATAAAATTAGATGTGTAAAGTTCTATGGGAGATTGGGATAAAGCCAGGAGAAATCAGGATCAGGTCAAGGGAAATTGGGATCAGGTCAGGGGAGTTTGGGATAAGGTCAGGGAAAACGGGATCGGGTCAGGGGAGTTTAGGATCAGGTCAGGGGAAATTGGGATCAGGTCAGGGGAGTCTGCGGTAAGGTCAGGGGAAATTGGGATCAGGTCAGGGGAAACTAGGATCGAGTCAGGGGAGTTTAGGATAAGGTCAGGGGAAACTGGGATCAGGTCAGGGGAATCTGAGATAAGACCAGGGGAAATCGGGATATGACCAAAAGGAGTCCGGGATATGGCCAAGGGAAAACTGGGATCTGAAATAAGGTTTCCGGAAACTGGGTTTTAAAATTATTCTTTATTTGTCTACCTCTACACAAATATGATGTGTCTCGAATCTCCCCATACACAAGTCTGTCCTACTTCTACAGAAACATGATGTGTCTCAAACCTCCCCACACAAGTCTGTGGGGAGATTCAAGACATCCAGACGTTGAGTGCCATCGAGACCAGACCTGTAAAATCATTAAAATAAAAATATAATAAAATAGCAAAATAATTAATCAAATTAATATAATAATATATGTATAAAAGTAATATGTATAAAAGTAATATGTATATAAATAATTAATATAATAATATATGTATGAAAGCCCCAGGCCGTCCGGCTCGTCCAGAGGACTTGGAGCAACAGGATGGACGACCGGATATGTATAATATGTGTGTATCCTAATGTAAAAGAATAGATATTATATACAAAAGAAATATAAAATGATATAATATAATATAATATAATATAATATAAAATAATAATATAATGTATGTAAATCAAAAGAAATATAGTGAGAATACAAAAAAAAAAATAAACTATTGCGCAGTGTTCCGTCACTGCTTCCGTTGAAAAAAGTCATTGTAAGTATCCACAAAATTTCGGTCATTACATCTCAAAATCGACATGAATATAGTCATAAAAGAAATCATAATATAAATCAAAATATAATCATAAAAGAAATATAAATAAATGGAATGCAGTGTGTGTATCGAAAACTGGTTTCGGAAACAAAACATGTATTTCTTGGGACGTATGTCAATATATTTTTTTAAAACTCGCCACACAGAAGTTAAAAATCAAACAAACAAACATCTGCATTTAATAAGTTGCTAAATTAAATTCATTTTATATTTATTTTATTTAACAAAGTATTTTTTAAACTTTTGCTTACTTTTAACATTTTTATTATGTGTAGTTACAGAAGAGGAGAGATTTTTGAGAAGTGGAATACGATTATTATTATTATGATGCATGATTAATAATAATAATGAGTATATACAATTATGAGACACAAAAAAGCAATATGATTCTGGGTGCGCTCCCAGGCTGTTAAAACAGGTGAATAGACGTGAACCTGACCCGATTGATGGATCCATCGTTATGGAACTTTAACCGTCAAAGTCCCCACGATCGCATCCCCATTTGAAAATGATAAAGATTTTTGGAGCCTTTTTTTGGCGTATCGGTCATATGACCGTCTTATTGCATGCCCAATATTTCAGAATTTTATTTCGACTTCCAGATAGTTTTTCAACAAAAAAGGTCTTGCACGATTATGCTTTTTGACAAATCGATTGTCTTTATTTTATGAACAACACTAGATGCGGATTTGAAATGATCGATTTCTGGCGTAGCCTTGGGTGCACCCATCTTTGTTATACGCGAAACGTTTATTAAAGCGTCCGCTATTTGGTTCCGGTGTTGTTTGGGGTTTGCCACCGGGCATCGGGAAAATGCGCCCGGGCAACGGCGGGTACATTTTCTATTAATAAATAATAAAACGCCTGTTTTAAACAAAAATCGTTCTCATATTCGCAATCGATGATTTCTAACGCAACTGCTTGTTGAAAATCCAGTGTGTGCCGTATGAGCGGCACCAGATAGCGCCATCAACAATCGCACAAATCTGCCTTAAACGAGAAGTTTTTCGACTTCAAATAACTAAAAAACTAATTCGAGTTTATAAAAAATCTCGCCTCCGTACCACGTCCTGTTAGATTTTTCGCTACATCTTCCTTTATTATTATTATAGATATCGTCTCCTGTAAGTGAGATGGGAAACTTTATTACTGCTGGAGATTATTAATTCAAGATATCGACTTTATTTTCTTTTCATTTCTATTCTATTACGAATTTATAAAGAAAAAATTTGAAACATATACTTCCTAAGAATGAGGTACTTTTTTTCTTATTGATTTCATCATTGTCATTATCCAATAAATGAAAATGATATATTAAAAAATTACAGAGTCCACGACGTCCTGCGTGACGTTATGATGACGTTACAAGCAAAAGAAAAGATATTTGGATTGGACAATCACATCTCAATTACAGAGTAATTGAGATAAAATTTTCGATATATTTTTTTGTATAAAATGCATACTCCAATTTCAGAATTGTCTAAAGCTTCGGTTTTAATTTTATCTCTGGTGGGAAAACGGAGCGTAACGAACGTTACTTTGAACGCTTAATCTAATATAATAAAATGTTGTTTTATGTTTTGTCGGATTATGAATATATAAACATTATTTCAATTGAACTTTATAGAACTTTTTCGAAAAAAATTAAAAAAAGTATCTGTCTGAACAAGTTTTTTTTTTTTCATTAAGATGCTTTTACTCGAAATATCTTCGAAACTAGACAAAAAAAAAGTTCTGAACCGAATCCATACCACAATTTCTTCATATTGAATTTTCATAATGAAAATACATCAAAGTCGACGCTATTTCAATTTTATTTTGTAACATTGGTGAATTGAAGATTCACAATTGTTAATCTTAATTTTGCTTTTGAAAATACATCGCATTATGCGTATTTTAAGCTATTTCATTTTTATTTGGGCGCATCTGAGAATTGAAGATGTAAAGAATGTGAGAACTCTAGTTTTGGGCAGGAATATCTTCTCATTCTAATGAAATTTTATATATTTCTGATTTGAATCTTTCATAATAGCGAAAGGCTCAAGCTGCCAACAACCGAGAGAACTTGAAACCCTGGCCAAATTTTAAAAACTTCGAACTGGTTTTTTGGTTAAGCGAAATTTTGAGCCTTTTTCACACAAATCGGTTCTGTAGTGATCGAAAATAATATTAGAATTTTCATCTTGACACTATCGGAAAGATGAACGCCCTTTCAAAGCGTTTTGAACCGAATGCATAAGACCTGCCTATTTAATTGTCATTGTGAAAGTACATTGAAACATGCTATTTCAGTTTTATTTGGTTGCAACAAAGAATTGAATTGCAACACGGTTCTAATTTTTGGCAGGAATAAGGAGTATCATTTTAATAATAACAAGAAAGATCAATCATGCTTAAAGCATTGATTCTGAAACACTTTCCAACTTCAATGCAATTTTATTTAAACAAGTCTAAAATGCAATACATTCCTCGGTAATATTTTGAAACTTCTCACAATAATACATTAATTTATTATATTTGAACACTTAAACCTTCATCGAAAAAAATGAACTTCATTCAAATGACGCCATTGAAATATAAATTGTCTGGTTTAAACATCTCTAAAATGCGATACATTCCTCGGTAATATTTTTAAAATTATCGTAATCATCGAGGTAGTATTATATGGAGAGAGCTTAAGGGTTGCAATCATCGTCAAAGATAAAGGCAGGTGTTGTACGGACGAATTTCCCGAGAACGCATTTTCTCCCCACTGTGACCCTATACATTTCAATGGCAATTTCATACCGAGAGCGTACTCGAGAAATATAAATGGTAAAATAATGGTTATGTACTGTTGTAATTACGGCTGCAAGTAAAAGCATGCACAAGGAGGGCTTTACTTTTTTCATGGATTAGATTTGTTTTCATTATATATCTTACAAATATAGTTAAAAAGTAATTGTGCTAGATTTTAGCGTGGTGCATTTCATTTGGCTGTTAATTTCATTGCTTTTAATGCTGTATAATTAGAAGTTCTGCTTTATTTTTGGTGTTTGTGATATTGCAGAAGACTTATAATGTCATTCTAACACTTTAAAAAAACATTTGGAGTACTTTTCTGATAGTTATAGAGTTATTTTCGGTATCCTCGTATGTTTTCCCTTCGAGGTAGAACTTGGCGACTCGCAAGATTGGGTAGCTAGGGAAGACAAATGGGAGTTTTAATGAGAGTAAAGACGTGTCGTATGATAAAATTTTACGTTCATAATAAAATATAATAATAGTTTACATTCATTGAAAATGTCAGCTAGATTTTACATCATAATTTTTCTGTGCATTTTATATAAAGATATATGATATATGAGCATGATCTCATTTCTAGTTCAGAGTAAATCGTACTTAATAAGTATTACTAGTTAGCATGGACGCCCATAGGGGATGACAAGGGGACACTTCAAAATCACAAAGGCGGGCATCAAACTAGTCGATGTTGTTAATCTTATCCTTGAATCCCCCCGGATAAATTCTATAGGTGCCGATGCTGGTTAGAATTAATTTCATATAAACATCTCGATTAAAAAGATATATTTCCCCCCCCCCCCCGTTCACAAATTAAAAATCAAAGGATGTATCACAAAACTCCCAGTGTTTTCAAGAAGTATTTTGGTATTACACTCTTGTTTGGTTTGGCGCGGTAGCCCAGTGGTTAGCACGCGGGAATTGCACTCGGTAGGTCTGAGTTCGATTCCCTCCTCTGCTAAAACTGCCGCCGTGTTCACGCGGAGTACGATCACGTTAAACATGTGGGTCAGTAGGTCCTTCCGAGAGGTTGGTGGTAGGGGAAGGACGGTACGGTCCCTGTGGATGCTTCCCCACTAGGTTCCGGTCTAAATTGAGTGGCTCTTCCCGGCCGTCCAAACAGTTACCGTACACCTTTCTTGTAGGTCGGACGGTCTGGGTCTCAACAACAACAACTCTTGTTTAGTTCTCGAGAAAGAAATATGCCTTGCCCAAAGAAGTATTTGAATCACCGACTTCTTGATTAGTTAGCAATCTATTAAATGAGCAATCTTAACTCTAAAAGAACCTCACATTCTCCTCATCATAATTTAAGTAATAGGCTTCTTGATCTAGAAACAGCTCTACCAATATAAATATTTTTACTTACATCATTCATTTTTACTTACATAATTTACATTGCAAATGCAGAAGCATTTAATAAAAAATTAACTCTATTTAAAAGTCATTAAAACTTAATTCTGCACAAAGCTTTAATTATAATTTTGGCTCTAATGCTTCAGTTGTTTTTAAAATTTTTAGAAATAATTTTGGATAGATTGATTTGCAATTTTTTCTGTAAGTTTTTAATATTTAATATGTACAACATTTAATATTTTTATGCCACATTGAGTTAGCCCACTGTATTTGCGCTTACGGGGTCTATGGTATGTGGATCTATTTAATTCTGGATGCAAATTTCACAATATGTATTTAAAGCATTTTTTAAACGAATTATTAGCAAGCAAATCTCTGAAACTATTATAATTAAATGCAATTTTTGTATTTTGTGCCATAATATTTTATAATCTTATTTATTTCCTATATATACTTTATAGAAAAACATTTTAAAACAATTTCCAAATTCTATATCGATTAAACATGCAAACACCTTCCGAACACGTTTAGACAATTTAAGAATCGTGGCTATTTCAATAGAGCCCCTATTTATGAATTTAGACATAATTTTGTATTTTATTCTGAAATGTCATTTTATAAACAAAAAATATATAAATAAAGTCAAATATTTCATTATTGCAAATATTACATTGTTTTATATTTGACAGTACGCATACAATTAAAATAAATTAGATGTAAAAATGACTCAGTCGTATTACGCCTCAAAGCATATATGGATACTGCTAACACAACTTTCAAAGATAAAAGTGGAGAATTCTACATTTTACGCAAGCATGCATACAATTTTTCCATATACTTTTAATTTATTTTTAAATATATTATGCATATTCTTCAATTTGTATACTTGTAATCTATTTCATATCATATTTTATTTGCAATTGCTTTGTAGTTCATTTTGTTTTACGAAATTGACTTTATTAACAAAATTATTCTTTAGTAATAAAATGTTTTGGTAATAAAATATTCTAATCCTATTTCGTATTTTTCTTCATACATATTCTTTAAAATCCTGTAACGTATAACACGTATAACAACTTCCCGTTCCGCCTCATCCTCTAGAAGTTAAAAAAACAAACAGAAGGTACACGACACAGTTTAGGCGATAAATCGCCAAATCATGAATGGCCTTCTCCTCCTCAACCACTAGCACCTGCTCTATGTTTGACCATGTTTCTAACATGGAGCAGATTGGACCGCGCTCTCTCCATATGTACTAACTCGTTGATCGTAATACTACAAAAATTTATTATATTTGAAAACTTCATCGAAAACAACTGACATTAATTCAAATGACGTCATAGAAAAAATAACACGCCTGGCTCTCTCTATAAAAGCAGCATTTCATTCATAACATTTTCCCAATCATTTCATTCATCACAGTACTAAAATATTTTATTTTATTTAAAAACTTAAGACCATGGAGCTACAAGTAATTAAACTCTATGCTTAAAACTTCATCGAAAAAAATCGTCCTTCTCTCTGTAAAATCAATGAATATTTCATTCATATCAGCTATGCAAACTCTATGAGCTAAATAATTTTGCGTTAAAGAAATACAGCAATTCTTATACAACTCGTCCTACATATTTTGCTGTTTACATTTTACATAAGTAAAAAATAGGCTTCGTTGTAGAAATAATCAAATTTGGATGATCATTTAAATTAAAATATATTGTCATTGCGTTGTTTCAGTATGTTGTTGTTGTTGAGACCCAGACCGTCCGACCTACCAGAAAGGTGTAAGGTAACTGTTTGGACGGCCGGGAAGTGCCACCCAATTTAGACCGGAATCCAGTGGGGGAGGCATCCACAGGGACCGTACCCTCCTTCCCCTACCACCAACCTCTCGGAAGGACTTACGGACCCACATGTTTAACGTGATCGTACTCCGCGTGAACACGGCGGCAGTTTTGGCAGCGGCTGGAATCGAACCCGGGCCTACCGAGTGCAACTCCAGCGCGCTAACCAATGGGCTACCGCGCCCTATTGTTTGCCCTATTGTTTCAGTATGTAGATGCACAGAATGTAAGCAAAAATAAAGCAGTTTTAGGACGAATACAACACTCAATATGAATTAAAAAGAACTTTAAAAATCACGATTTTGAGACAAAATGGATGCCATATTGGATTTTGAAGTAGGTCACGTGATCTTTTCATCATGGTCACGTGATCGCTTCATATAAGAGGTGTAATTATTATTTTAATTTTTATTTTAAAAACTACTAAATATATTTTGCTGAAATTTTTTTTTATATATTTTATGGAATCATTTGAATATTACCTAAAATTTTCGAAGCAATTTGTGAATTTTAAATTCACTTAAAAAATATTTGAAAAATTAGGTCCCGTAGGGTTCAATGTATTTCATTTTTTCAACCCGGGTTCAATCCAAAACTAATTGGGTGATATTATTCATTTATATTCCCATAGGGCCTACAGACCGTCTGAATAACATACTAAAATTTAATTTTGATTAAGTTATTTTTACGGCAGTTATCGTGCTAACGGACAGACAGACAGACAGACAGACAGAATGAACAAAGTCATAAACACTTTTCAACTTTGTTGTAAAGTGTTAAACAAAGTCATAAACACTTTTCAATTTTATTGTAAAGTGTTAATAAAAAAAATTAATTACTCTATTTCTGAAATATTTTAGGAATTTTTAATAGAGACATTATTTAAAGGTGACATCGTTGACTTCTCTGTCAACAGATCTTAAGATGAAAAGATAAATCAGATCCCCAGAGTTCAGGGGCCGAAGGACGTAAATTTTTATACGTTCCATGTAAAAATCCAATTGGAAGAGAATTGTTAAAAAATTGCAGTCAATGGTTAAATATAAGAAGAAAGGGGAATAAAAATGATGTAAGAAAAAGAGATAACGGAAATATATTTAACTGTTTTATCTAATTGGTTTTATTTTAATTGGATAAGGAGATACAAAAATCCAAAATTTTATTTGCTTTCTTAAATGATTCGTTATGAGAATGGTCGATTGAGGGAATAGGGATATATCCAGGGAATATGGATGTTTAAGAAAGTATTTAGACATACTCTTTTTAGGTGTGATCATTAAAAAAAGTATTCATATATATATATATTTTAAAGTTAAATAATTTTATATATATGTGTGTGTGCGTGTGTAATATAAGCTACAACAGTCCATGGAAGAGACATTTCACGTTATCAAAATCTACTTTAATATATGATACTGGAAGCAGATATAGTTACATAGGCTGGCCGAGCTCCCGATCGTCGACCTGCTCTCACAAAATCTCAATGCAATCGGCGTTTGTTCACATAATGTACAGTTACATCGGGGGGGGGGGGGGGGAGAGATATGAGGTATGGGACACATGCTGTCTTCGCGTTTTTCAGGTTTTAAAAAATGTGATGGTAAAGCAGTTTCATATGAGAAAGTTTACGCAAAGGTTAAGATTCGTGACTATATATGGTATGATCGAGGTAAAGAGGAAGTGTTGGTAGACATTATTAATATTATTGGCTTGGGATAGAATTTAATATAGCTGCAATACGTGCTGGACATGAAATAGGAATTTGGAATAATAAATATGAAAGAAAATGGCGCGTTATTGGGAAAGGCTTAACATTTCTGTATCATATATATATTTTAATACAAAATGCACAATTTATATAAAGCTCTGGATAAGATTGCATAGCACCTCCAAGGACCTTTTGATATGCACACACATAAGCTAATAAAATAAATTGTGGTTACGTGAAGTCTGAAACAACACGTACACATTCGTGCAATTCTAATAAATATTTCGTCTTACCTTCAGAAATGGAATCAAACTTGAGCTTCTCAGTTTAAAACCTTGAATGAGCTATTTCAACTTCAGGCACTTGAAGAATAAAGAAACCTCTCATTAGGTTTCGGCTGCACGTCTTGGAACCTGTATATACAGACAAGTTAATGGAATAGGTTCTATTACCTGAAGTTTGAAACAAACTGTGCAAGCTTTCTTACCTCGAGAAAATGAGCTGTGTCAACTTCAGGCACTTGACGAATAGAGAAACCTCTCGATAGGTTTTAGCTGCACGTCTTGGAATCTGTATAACTGTGCAAGCTTTCTTACCTCGAGAAAATGAGCTGTTTCAACTTCAGGCACTTGACGAATAGAGAAACCTCTCGATAGATTTCAGCTGCACGTCTTGGAACCTGTATATATAGACTAAGTTAATGAAATAGGTTCTATTACCTGAAGTTTGAAACAAACTGTACACGCTTTCTTACCTCGAGAAAATGAGCTCTTTTAACTTCAGGCACTTGACGAATAAAGAAACCTTTTGATAGGTTTCGGCTGCATGTCTTGGAACCTGTATATATAGACTAAGTTAATGAAATAGGTTCTATTACCTGAAGTTTGAGACAAACTGTACACGCTTTCTTACCTCGAGAAAATGAGCTGCTTCAACTTCAGGCACTTGACGAATAAAGAAATCTCTCGATAGGTTTCAGCTGCACGTCTTGGAATCTGTATATACAGACCTAAGTTAATGAAATAAGTTCTATTACCTGAAGTTTGAAAGAAACTGTACACGCTTTCTTTTGTAAGTTATTATTTTACAAGCAGCAGTTTTAGTGTGGGATAGCCCAGTGGTAAGACACGAGGATTGTACTCTGAGGACCCAAGTTTGATGGCCGAAGTTGAAAAGGACGATCATGGCTCGTTTCTCCCGGGCCTATCTCGGAGCTAGTATCCGAGCCTGACCCACACTTATAGAATGTAAAATATAATAAGTTGAAAAACAATAACAAGAAATATCAATCATACATAAAGCATTGATTATGATACACTTTCAAACTGAAATGCAATTTTATTTAAACATCTTTAAAATGGGATGCATTCAGCGGTGATATTTTAAAAATTATCACAATACTACAATAATTTATTATATTTGAAAACTTCATTGAAATCAAATGAATTTTATTCAAATAACGTCATCCTAATATAAATCACCAGTCTCTATAAAAGAAGTGAAAATTTCGTTCATAAACTTTTTTCCATTCCTTTCTTTCAGCGGCGATATTTTAAAAATTATCACAATACTACAATAATTTATTTTAGTTTAAAACGTAAAGCCATGGAGGTAAAATTACTTTCCAACTCTGTGCTTAAAACTTCATAAAAAAAGCAATAATATGGAATCGTCTGCTTCTCTATGTAAAATCAATGAATGTTTCATTCATACCAGCGCCAACTTCATTCATTGCAGGCTTCAGAGCTAAATTTTGCGTTAAAGAAATTCAACAATTCTTATGCAACTCATCTTACAGCTTGATGTAAGATGTTTACATTCTCCATATCTGAAAGTTAGGCTTCGTTGCAGAAATGATCAAAGTTTGATGATCATTTAAATTCTAAAATATTGTAATTGTGTTGGCACAGTATATAGATGCACAGAAAAAAAAAATAAAGCGGTTTTAGGACGGATGCAACACTAAATATAAAACAAGAAAGATGCGTAAAGCATTGATTATGAAACACTTCCCAACTGAAATGCAATTTTATTGAAATATCTCTAAAATGCAATACATTCCTCGGTAATATTTTAAAACCTATCACAATACTACATTAATTTATTATATTTGAAACCTTAAACCTTCATCGAAAAAAATGAACTTCATTCAAATGACGGCATTGAAAAGTAAATTGCCTGGCTTAAACATCTCTAAAATGAGATACATTCCTCGGTAATATTTTTAAAATTATCATAATACTACAATAGTTTATTATATTTGAAAACTTCATCGAAAACAACTGATATTCATTCAAATGACGTCATAGAAAAAATAACACGCCTGGCTCTCTATAAAAGCAGCATTTCATTCATAACATTTTCCCATTCATTTCATTCATCACAGTACTAAAATAATTTATTTTATTTAAAAACTTAAGACCAAGTAATTAAACTCTATGCTTAAAACTTCATCGAAAAAAATCGTCCTTCTCTCTCTGTAAAATCAATGAATATTTCATTCATATCAGCTATGCAAACTCCATGAGCTAAATAATTTTGCGTTAAAGAAATACAGCAATTCTTATACAACTCATTCTACATATTTTGCTGTTTACATTTTACATAAGTGAAAAATAGGCTTCGTTATAGAAATAATCAAATTTGGATGATCATTTAAACTCAAATATATTGTCATTGCGTTGTTTCAGTATGTAGATGCATAGAATTTAAGAAAAATAAAGTGGTTTTAGGACGGATACAACACTCAATATGAATTAAAAAGAGCTTTAAAAATCACGATTTTGAGACAAGATGGATGCCATATTTCATTTTGAAGTGGGTCATGTGATCTTTTCATATCATGGTCACATGATCGCTTCATATAAGAGGTGTAATTATTATTTTAAATTTATTTAAAAAACTACTGAATATATTTTGCTGAAATATTTTTTATATATTTTATGGAATAATTTGAATATTACCTAAAATTTTCGAAGCAAATTGTGAATTTTAAATCCGCTTAAAAAATGTTTGAAAAATTAGGTCCCATAGGGTTTAATGTATTTCATTTTTTCAACCCGAGTTCAATCCAAAACTAATTGGGTGATACTATTCATTTATATTCCCATAGGTCCTACAGACCGTCTGAACAACATACTAAAATTTCATTTTGATTAAGTCATTTTTACGGCAGGTATCGTGCTAACGAATAGACAGACAAACAGACAGAATGAACAAAGTCATAAACACTTCTCAACTTTGTTGTAAAGTGTTAATAAAAAGAACTTTAAAAATCACGATTTTGACACAAGATGGATGCCATATTTTATTTTGTAGCGGGTCACCTGATATTTTCATATAATATGGGTTTAATTATTAATTTGATTTTTATTTAAAAAATCTGATGTGAGCAACACATGACTTTCCTTATATAATGCAATGAATTTACTGCTTTAAGAGTAAAACAATAGGCTATTCTTATAGTAGAATAGCAGCGATTACGCGGCGTTGCTCCAGATTTACCATGCAAAACTGTGATAAAAATTACACCGGAACATATAGGGTCGTGAATCTTATACATTGTTTTTTCACTGTGAAAGATGTAAATTCATTTCATTATGTAAGGAAAAAAAATCATTGCATTATATAAGTCATAGCTACATAAGAAAGATTTTTCCTCATAAAATGCTGATAATTAAATAACCATTTTTAACACTTTACAACATAGTTGAAAAGTGTTTATGACTTTGTTCATTCTGTCTGTCTGTCTGTCCATTCGCACGATAACTGCCGTAAAAATGACTTTATCAAAATGAAATTTTAGTATGTTGTTCAGACGGTCTGTGGGACCTATGGGAATATAAATGCATAATATCACCCAATTAGTTTTGGATTGAACCCTTGTTGAAAAAATGAAATACATTGAACCCTATGGGACCTAATTTTTCAAACACTTTTTAAGAGAATTTAAAATTCACAAATTGCTTCGAAAGTTTTTGGAAATGTTCAAATTATCCCATTAAATATATAAAGAAATTTTCAGCGAAATATATTCAGCAGTTTTTTAAATAAAAAAATAAAATATTAATTACACCCTTTATATGAGGAGATCACGTGACCATTATATGAAAAGATCACATGACCCACTTCAAAATAAAATATGGCATCCATCTTGTGTCAAAATCGTAATTTTTAAAGTTCCTTTTCATTTATATTTAGTGTTGTATCCGCCCTAAAACCGCTTTATTTTTGCTTAAATTCTGTGCATCTGCATTCTGAAACAACGCAATTATAATATATTTTAGTTTAAATGATCATCGAACTTTGATTATTTCTAGAACGAAGCCTAATTTTCACTTATGGAGAATGTAAACACCAAAAAATGTAGAATTGGTTGTATAAGAATTGTTGCATTTGTTTAACACAAAATTATTTAGCTCATGGAGTCTGCAATATAGCTGATATGAATGAAACATTAATTGATTTTACATAGAGATGCAGACAATTTTTTCGATGAAGTTTTAAGTATAGAGTTAAATTACTTGTACCTCCATGGTTTTAAGTTTTTAAATAATATAAATTATTACAGTATTGTGATGAATGAAAGGAATGGAAAAAAGTTCATGAATGAAATGCTGCTTTTATATACAGAACCAGACGATTTGTATTTCGATGAAGTCGTTTGAATAACGTTGATTTATTTTCGATGAAGTTTTCAAATATAATAAATTATTGTAGTGTTATGATAATTTTAAAAATATTACCGAGGAATGTATCGCATTTTAGAGTTGTTAAAACCAGGCAATTTATATTTCAATGTCGTCATTTGAATAAAGTTCATTTTTTTCGATGAAGTTTTAAGTTTTCAAATATAAATAAATGTAGTATTGTGATTAGTTTTAAAATATTACCGAGGAATGCATTGCATTTTAGAGATATTTCAATAAAATTGCATTGAAGTTGGAAAGTGTTTCATAATCAAAGCTTTATGCATGCATGATCTTTCTTGTTTTAATTTTAGGGTGATGAAAAGGGAAAAAAAAGAAGTTATTACCTAGTATATTGTGACATGTATAATAAAGATATTACAAATATTTACAAAAAAGTTATTTTTTATGATTTATTAATGTTAGAAATTCTTGGGGGGGTGGGGGGTACGCTACTAAATACTCAAAACTAAATACCAGGGGAAAAAATCAAAAACACTGATACATGGATATATTCTTTTTGGAACTGACGGACCTGTAAGTAATTCCGTTGAATTACTCGATTTCTGCAAGTAATTTGACAGAATTACTTCCAGGGCCCTAGTGGTGTAGTTGATTGCACCCTAAACTATGGGGTCACTCTTTGATTCCCAGTTTTGACCGAGTGAGTTTTTGAGGTGAAACTACGAAATGGGTTGGAAAATTTTCCGTTATGCTTTTCCGGAAAAATTTCCCCTTTTGTTTTCTCCCTAATTCATTTGAAAATGAAATGTAATACTCTTTCCACTTTGGTTTTTGAAAAGTAGGTAACTTTACAAGAAGTCTTTGATCATTTAGTTTTTAACACTTTACAACGTAGTTGAAAAGTGTTTATGACTTCTGTCTGTCTATCTGTCTGTCCGTTAGCACGATAACTGCCGTAAAAACGACTTTGTCAAAATTAAATGTTAATATGTTGTTCAGATGGTCCGTGGAACCTATGGGAATATAAATGAAGAATATCACCCAATTAGTTTTCGACTGAACCGGGTTGAAAACATGAAATACACTAAACGCTATGGGACCTCATTTTTCAAACATTTTTTAAGCGAATTTAACATTCACACATTGCTTCGAAAGTTTTAGGAAATATTCAAATAATCCCATAAAAAATATGAACAAAATTTTAGCAAAAATATATACGGTAGTTTTTTAAATAAAAATTAAAATAATAATTACACCCCTATTATATGAAAATATATGCTATGTATATTCGTTTTCAGTAAATTCAACTAAATTAACCCGAGTGTGGCTCAACATAAGACAATTTGAAAAACAGTATCTTTGGTACAAATAATCAAACGACTGACCACCCCCCCCCACCCCTCCTCCTCCTCGAGGGGGGAAAATAACGTCACGAACCCAAAAATTGTATCTCGGCTATTTTTCACTACAGTGTTTAAAATTATTAAGTTTCGTGATCATTGAACTACGAATAACCCTTTTTATGCATGATTGGGCTCAATTTCACCCTAATGCTGCCATGTTAAGAAAATACAAAGTTTTCATTCGAATTTCAAAAAAAATTCTATCTAGATTTCTCAATAACAAAGCCGGTTATAAAATTGGATGAAATTAATAGTTGAAGCAGCTACACAAGAAATGGGCCCCAGACAGAGATCACTTTAAAAATAGTTAAAACGTGTTCAGGAGATCGTAAAACAAATTTGACACCCAGCATACTTGACACCCAAATCTGGAAATCGAAAACTTTTGCGAAAACAATACTTTCTCTATACTGTATTTTATGGTATGGGAAAGTAAAAATGCAAATTTCGATGTGTTTAAAAAAATAAATAAATAGGAAGGAATTGTCCTACGAATGGAGTTCAAACATCGCTGGAAAGAGCGTTCTTTCATCTTTCGGAAGATGTCAAGATGGAAACTATGTAATAATATTTTAGGTCACTAAGAAACGGATTCGTGTGAATATCTCTCAAAATCGCGCTGAAACATAACATAGGTAAAAACTAATTCGATTTTATTATTGTTCCTAAACTATTGCCCACGTGCACTTTTCCATGCTAAGAAGTATCTGTGTACACAATTTCATGACCGTACAAAGCTTAGATTTTCCACTACAGACTGCAAGCACAGACACACACTTCTTTTATTCTGCAAGATTGAAATAAAATGATACCTTTACCCTCAAAATTCGCGAAAATCTACTTAACAAAATGTTCATCCAAAATAAAAGAATCATTAAATATGCCTTCCAAACATTAAATTTAAGCTTGTAATAGGCAAGACAAAGTATTTTGCTTGAATTTCAAAATATTCTCAGTTCCAGATTTTTTGTTATTAAAGCCTGGTATGAAGTTTCGTGGAATTCCATTAATATGTGTGGCAGTTATCGTGGATACAATAAATCGACCACAGACAGACATCACTCAAAAAATAGCCAAAACGTGTTGAGGAGATCCTAAAAAACATATTGGCATCAAAACAACGAAATCGAAAATTTCCGTGAAAACAACACTTTCTCTATATATTCAATGGTATTAGAAAGTAGAATTAATGAAATTGAATTCTTAATATAGCAACATCATTCTTAACTAACAGGTTTTTTTCCCTTCATATTTGTTTTCTTTAAAAAGGGGAAGAAAGAAAAATTATTAACAAATATTCGAACAATGTATTTTAGAATAAAACGTTTTTAAATTAATTAAAGTATGGCCCAACTCGACTGTTTCATACCTTCATACCAGAATCCATTTTTAAGCAGCTTGCGATTTCCCCCCACCCCTACAAATTTTACAAAAAAAAAAAAAAAAAAAAAAAAAAAAAAAGCATCTTTGTTCCAAATGATCACAATTATAACATACTACCCTTCATTTTAAAGGGTTTGAAACATCGTTTGATTCATACTGAGTTTGATAATGCACCTCCCGGGAGTAACCCCCCCCCCCTCTCCCGAGGGGCTGCTGAGGTCAGGAACACAAAATTGTATCGTGGCTCTTTATAATTACTGAAAGTAATTGTTATAAGATTTGACCATAAGATTTCTCGTCATACCATAAGATTTCTCGTCACTGAGCCATAAATGACCCCTTTTATACATGGTTATGTCAAATAGTGTCTTATGCTGCCATGTTAAGAAAATATAAAAGTTTTCGCTCGAATTAAAGAAAAAAAATTATAAAATCGAAAATAAAGCTTCATGAAAATCCATTAATATTTATGGCAGCTATCTTGGACACAAGAAATAGACCACAGATAGGCAGACGAACATGACTCCAAAAATAGTCGAAACATGTTCAGGAGGTCCTAAAACATATATTGGCATCAAAATCTCGAAATTGTTTTCACGAAATTTTTTGGTTTTGAGATTTTAATGCAAATATGTGTTTTATGACCTCCTCAATACGTTTTGACCATTTATAGAGTTAAATCCGTCAGTCTATGTGTGGTCGATTTCTGGTGTACGTAATAGATGCGATAACTATCAATGGATTTTCATAAAGCTTTATATCTATCTGTCTTTGTTAAAGTAAAGTCCAGAAATAGATAGATTTTTTTTTTAAATTCGAACGAAAATTTTGAAATTTTATATTTTCTTAACATGGGAGCATAGGACAAAATTTGACATGATTATGCACAAATGGAGTAATTTACGGCTCAATGATCGCGAAACTTAAGAGTTTCAATCATTGCAGTGAAATATTGTCGCAATATAATTTTGTGTCCGTAACGTCATTAGCCCCCCTCCCCGAGAGGGTAGACTGTCAAACTTGGTATCAATCGAAATTTTTTTTAAGCCTTTTGAAACAAAGGGCAACATGCTATAATTGGGATCATTTGGACTAACGAGACAGATTTGTTAAATTATTTCTTGACAAAAAAAAAAAAAAAAAAAATCACAAGCTACTTAAAACCAAATTCTAGTATGAGAAAGTCGAGTTGAACCACACTCCAGTGTTAATTATACAGATGGAAGCTATTTATTTCAATTCGATACTTAAACAGAAAGAAATATTATCCTATCCCAAAGAATTATCAACTTATTACAATTCCACTTACTGCTCAAATTGCATAATAATTTTATCAATATAAAAGTATATGTATTTTATACACCTACGAATTCAAAAACTGCATTATATAGAATCAGAAAAATTGTTTACAAAGTTGAATCAGAAGAATGTTTAAAAAATTGTTTACAGCAAAGTATCTCGAATGCCATACCTCAATAAATATCAATTTCAGCTAATAGAGTATAAAAATTCTTAAAGTTTAGAACGAAACATTTTTGGGCAAAACTGTTTAATTAAATCCTAAATACTGAAATTGGATCTAAGAAATGATTCAAAAATAAAAAATACGAATAATTTATTTTCAAAGTTTGAATTTTTATTAATGAAAATAAAAATATTTTTTTTTACTTGTACAGCAATGACTATAATAAAAAAATTATACAAATAATGGTCATTTTTCACTACACACATTTTCATTCACGTTTACCTTTCCGAAAAAAGAATGGAATCGAATAAATTTCAAAACCATGAAAATCCAAAACAAATTTAAAAATTTTTAACAACGACAAGAAGAATTAAAAAAAAAGTTTTTAAGTAAAAAAACTATTCTCTAATTTCTTTCACAGAAAATTCAATATAACTGAAAATTATACATAATAGAATAATGGAATAAAGTTTTAATATTGGAATAAAGTTCTAATGCAATTGTTAAACATTCTCAACAATTTTATTTACCACAAGTTCTTAGTAAAACACACCTCTTTCACAAGAATATAAATCTTAGTCGTTTTCTTTAAAACTGTACTTCAGAAGTAAACTGTCAACTTTCCTACACTACCCAATTCCGTATGTTTTTTTCCTGAGTTGTTTTGACACAAAGATTCCTTTTACACAAATTTTAAATTTTAAATTAAAATTTGCAACAAATTTAAAATGAAATAAAATAAATATATGAAATCAGCATTAGAATTATATTTTATATGGCTTACCTAAGACTGGAAATACCTCCATTTTATCCAATTAGAATTTTACGGAACGGTTGACCTTCTATTTTGGCGGCTAACAAACGAAATGAGAGAAAACAATGAAAATCGTCAAAAGATTATTTTTTATTTTATTGAGCAGACGATCCTTTTCCAGGAAGTATCCACGAATTTGTTGCGCATGTAAGAACCGTTTTGCGCATTCGAACAAGTTTATTATTTTTTTAAATGAGTTTAGAAACTCTGGAATATTTGAATAGTGGAAACATGTATTCGAAACACATAATACCTATTTTTAAATTGAGGCGTTTTATCTATAAAAACAAATGTGCGAAACTATAAAATAATTTTAAAACAAAATCAATTTTTAACACTTACATTCAAAATACAATTCATTCTCCATATTTTACTCGAAAATATTTTCTGAATTGTTTGTGTTATTTTTCTTCCCAATCTTACCTTTCACTATTTGCAACGCATTTATTGCGCTAATACAAGAAACAAAAAATCTGATGTGGGCAGCACATGACTTTCTATATAATGCAATGAATTTACTAGTTTTACAGTAAAAAAAATAATGTTTGAGATCCACGGTGCTGTGTTTTTATCGTTAAATTGTACATCGGGCAATTTTCCGGATGACAATATTTAAAACTATTTCAAAATACTCAATTAACTTATATTTCGCGCAACTCTAAATAAACAATCATCAATACTGATAGCATCCTCAATAAGCGATATAATCCATATATTAAAATACCTTAATACTTACGTCATCAATTAGGCGTAATTTTCATTAATTTAATGTCGTTTTTGCAATTATGACGATATTTTTTGTCAATCTCGAGCGAAATATCGCCAAGTTGGAAATACTTTGCTAAATTATTCGCTAAGTTTGCCAATTACATCACCAAGTGTTACAGACAAACGGAGAGAAGAGTATTTCTTATATACTAGAAGGTATGCCCGTCATATGGCGGAAATCAGAATTTGTGAAGCATTACCTCCCATTTGGCGTCATTTTTATCAATTTGGCGACATTTTTGTCATTTTAGCAACATTTAAAATAGTCGCCAAGTTGATGACGTCACGCTAAATTTTTCGCCAAACGTTACGGACGGAGAAATGTGTTATTCTTATAGTCTACGCTTATGTTATTTCCAAGATATTGAACTTTCATCATCTAGTCGTCATTCTCATTGATTTAGCGTCATTTTTATTAATTTGGCGACATTTCCGTTAATTTGGCAACATTTAAAAAAGTCGCCAAATTGGGACATTCTGCCAAAATCTCGCCAAGCGTTATGGACGGAGAGATAAGTTATGTTTGTAGCAGATAAATGACTATTAGCGTCCAAATGCAAAAGTATTACCTAAAGTATATTTTCATATGAATGGAACTAGCTAGATCCACGAGAATGATATCATCAAATTTATAGCATGATATTACTTATATAAAGTGAAAATATTTCACAATAGGTAATATTTTCTTTTTATTTTATATGATTTTTTGATAATTTTTTTGAAAAATGTATATCTCGAGAACGGATCATGCTATCGTTTTAAAATTTGTGTCAATCATTTTCTAATGAAACATTACATAAGAATTGACTATTTGCGTAACTTTATTAAATGTTTTAATTCTTTGATGATTTTTTAAAAATTTCACTCGAAAATTTGGGGGGGTTCTGAACATTCGATTGCGAATAATAACAATAGGCTTCCAGTATTCATGGATTGTAATTTTTGTACCAAATTTTGGTCGAATCGGACCATTTGTTCGTTAGTTATCGTCTCCACAGACTCAATGATACACACACACACATCATCTCAAAAACGCATGATTCGTGTTCAAGGATGCTTAAAACGCGCTCTTCCGTCGAAAACTCGAATTCGAATTTTCGACCCCGTCACAATACTTTCCTTATACCTTATATGTATATAAGGAAAGAAAAAAGTTGTTTAAAAATTTTAGATTCACGATATCCTTCAGAACTCTTGATTCTGAAGCTGTCGTTGAGGCTGGTCCATTTCAAGTGATTCAACATTCGAAACTATCGTTGATCGGCGCGTAAACAAGCAAGGTGGTTTAATGTGTTTGCAGGAAGATGTAACGGCAGCTGAGTTTAGAATGGGTTATTGTTGGTGAGAATCAAGGTTCAAATATTTATATATGAACTGGTTATTCTTTCGGTTTTAATTCGGATTGGATGGCTGTCCTGATGAGTGTGCAATTCCGAATTAACCATCATTTTTACTTTTCTTATATACATAATGTATAAGTATTGTGACGGGATCGAAAATTCGAAATCGAGTTTTCGACGGGAGAGCACGTTTCAAGCATCCCTGATCACGAATCAAACATTTTTGAAGTGATGTATGTGTGTGTGTGTGTGTGTCAGTGAGTCTGTGGAGACGATAACTGATGAACGAATGGACCGATTCGAACCAAATTTGGTACAAAAATCACAATCCGTAAACACTGGAAGCCTAATGTTTTTATACGTAATCGAATGTTCAGAACTCCCCTAAATTTTCGAATAAAATTTTGAAAAATTCGTCAAAAAATAAAAACCACTAATAAAGTTACGCAAATAGACATTTCTTATGTGATTTTCATTAGAAAATGATTGACATAAATTTTAGAACGCTAACATGAACCGTTCTCGAGATATTGCACATTATTAAAAAAAAATATCAAAAAGTCATATAAAATGAAAAAAAAAATTTCCTATTGAGAAACATGTTCACTTTTCATATGTAATACCATGCGATAAATTGGGTGACATCATTCTCGTGGATCTAGCTCGTTCCATTGATGAAAAAATATACTTTGAGTAATACTTTTGTATTTGAACGCCAATAGTCATTTATCTGCTGTAAGAACAACTTATTTCTTCGTGCATAACGCTTGGCGAGATTTTGGCGACGAATTTGACGGAATGTCGCCAACCTGGCGACTTTTTGAAATGGTGCCAAATTAACGAAAATCTCGCCAAATGGATAAAAATGACGCTAAATCAATGAAAATGACGACTAATTGTCGAAAATTCAATATCTTGGAAAGAATGTTAGTATCGGCTATAAGAAAAACCTATTTTTTTACTGTAAAAGTAGTAAATTCATTACATTATATAAGGAAAGTCATGTGTTGCCCACATCAGATTTTTTATGTTGTAAGCATACGGTCTAATAACATGGTCTTGTCACCATTTATTAATTTTAACCTATTATTCTCCTTGTCTTGGTCTTTTATCTTGAGCTAATTGTCATTGCTTTTTCTCTTTTTTGCCATGTTTGCTCTTTCATATTATATACACACACACACATATATATATATATATATAAAATTATATATTTAACAATGATTTTTGTATACATTTATACTTATCTTCTTTTCGATTGTATTTTATCATTCCATTAATTATTCCCCTCATCCCTCTTTTCACCATTACAGCGATAAGTTACCTACTATTTTTATACTATTAGTCTTGGTCTATAATTATTTAGGCTAACACTTATTTGTAACGGACGTGCTAGAGATGAGTGTTTTGTACTTACGGTAATTCATGTATAGTTTTCACTTTTAAATACCAATTATATATATATATATATATATTATAATCTGAAAATTGTTTCAAATTTTCGTTTAGTAGCAAATGGCCTGGTGGGCGATTTTTAAATCACATATATAAGTTCATATGAACATTAAAGACCGCCATGAGAGATAAGAATTTGTGAAGGAAGAAACTCACAGTTAATAAATTTCAGACAGTTTTACGTTTAAAACAGAATGTGGGGGGGGGGGCGGTCATTTGTTTTATTTAACCGCCAAACGGCCTTATGTAATCGACCTGTGGCGAGTGTTTATTTTCAGCTCTAACTCCAGGCTATTTCTTTTCAAGGTTAGGGACTTGATTAGTCAATCGTTCACGTATTCTGCAGCCGAAGTGTGAACCATTTTGCAGTGAGAACACGTAGCTCCGGTGCACCCAAGGTGGCGAATTACATTGCATCCTTGAATCACTCAATTTTGATCGGAACCCAGTGGGGGTAGCAATCACAGAGATCACCCTCTTTCCTCTCTCCTGTTGCTACTTCTTGGATGGACTTCGGACTTATATATTTGTTGTGCCTAATGCCCATACTCAAGAGTAGACACGACAATAGTTTTGGGAGGTGTCGATTATCGAACACGGGTCTTTCGTGTGCTATAGAGGTCTGCACGAGCCTAATTAAAAAAAATGTACCGACTCGGGCCGAAAATATTAGGATTTGATCCGATAATTTTTCAAAATAACTCACCCGAGACCAACCCGGCCCCAAGCCCAATTTTTTTTAATAATACATTGAAGCCTGCCTGCTTAAAACTAACACACTGTTGCTTCGTATCATGATTCAAAGTTGTTATTGAAGGAATTAAACATAAATTATATTACATATTTCATAATCAGTCGAAAGATCTTGAAATTTTAAAAATTTGTACAAATCAAGAATGAGCATAACTATAAAGTGAGTTTTCATTCATCATTTGGATTGAATACACAGAGATGAAATAAGAAAACATCACAGAGATTATGCTTTAAAAAATGCACTCCATTTAAGTTATCAGTGAACAAACAATGTAATGCCCCTCTTGTTGGAGCTCAAAAACAGTCTGGACTGCAGTGGTAGCAAAATAAACATGTCGTATCTGCTCACATCAGATTTTTTTTTATTTCATCGAATTGAAAATATCCGGAGTATTTGTGTTGCAAGCTAGGATATGCGTATACAAAATTCGCCCTTTTCTTTGTAAGCTCAGAGCAGATGTTTTTCGATCATTTTGCAGACAATCTCAGATGCGAGATATTCTTTTACAGCGGGCTGAAGTGTCGAAACAAAATAAACTATTTCTCGAATAAGCAAGTGTTCGATACTGTGGACAGACCATCGAGGTAGTATATATACTAACTCGTTGATCTGTCCCAACGAATCGGGAAATTGGTCCGTACAACACCTGCCTTTATCTTTGACGATGATTGCAACCCTTAAGCTCTCTCCATATATATTACCTCGATGGGACAAACAGACAAAGCAAAGTAGAGCATGGGCACGAACGTCAATAAACAACCTGAGTAGTAGAATGCGCAGAAACATGAGGGCAAAAGGGCATTATTTTTACCATAGCGTGTCATGGTAAATGGACGATGATGGCAAATAAAAATTGAAACTGAACCTATTAAACAATGAAAATTCAATAATATTTCTGGTAGCTATTGTGTGCAGAAATCGACCACAGGCAGACGGACATCACTCCAGAAATAGTCAAAACGTGTTCAAAAGATCCTAAAATATATATTGGATGTTAAAGAGGGTCGATGAAGGGTACTGTTAGCGATGGAACGTTGAAGAGGGTCAAATTCGAAAATTTTCGTGAAAACAATACTTTATACTGTACTACATATGTATGAGAAAGTAAAAATACGTGAAGAGAGTATTTAATTGATTGAGCAACGTGGGTAATAGGTTTATCGAGCATTGATGCATGTGAGATAGGTTTTTCGAGCATGTAAGAAATTAATTTTCTAAACTCTTCTCGGTCTATGTTTATGAGATCAAAATACGGCTCCCATATGGGGTGTGTTCTCCTAACTTAGTGAGGCCATCATATCCTGTGTATGTGTGTGTGCGTGTGTACGGGTGCGTGTGTGAGTGTCTCTGAGGTGAGGATATGATAATTCAGGAACGAATGCAAACATCGCTATGAAATTTTGGGATGATAAGATTGTGTAGAAAGTTACAAATAGAAAAAAATAGGATTTTCTTTGTAATTGACTTAATTAAAATTCGACTTATTCAAAGTAAAGCATTTTTTATAGACTTTATTTTTTAGACTCATTTTTTATAGACATGGGAAATAATGCTAAGAATTTTTCATGGAGATCAATAATTATTTCTGGAACAGCAATAGTAGTCAAGGATATAGTAGTCAATGATAGTAGTCAAGGATATAGTAGTCAATGATAGTAGTCAAGGATATAGTAGTCAATGATAGTAGTCAAGGATATAGTAGTCAATGATAGTAGTCAAGGATATAGTAGTCAATGATAGTAGTCAAGGATATAGTAGTCAATGATAGTAGTTGGGAAGTTAACAGTGTTAAAATTCATTATGCTTGCAAAAAGTTTTTAGGTTTTGTGTATTAGCGCAAATCATCTGATTCTATTGAATTCAGTAGATTGATTGATGCGGTGCCAAAATTTTTAAGAATAATTTTTTCTCAAGAAATCGCAAGCAGTACCTTGTGAAAAGCCGCATTCTTTTAATTGGTATACAAATGGACAAATAAAAAAATGCGGGACATGAATGTATGATAATGCTACATGAGAAAAAAGGAGACGAATGTATGAAAAAAAAATATGTATTCATAGATTGAGGAATGTATCAGAATGCATGAGGATGCCGAGTAAAATCCATTAATCTCGAATTTTGTTTTCCGTGGAATCTTGTTATTTTACAACACCCTGGCGGATGAACTGAAATACTTTATCTGATTGTGATGGTGCTCTTAAATTCTATCACACTTGTGATTTCATGCAATCTCTTCCATCATCCCCATCACTCATTTCACGTCACGTGCATCCAATCAAATCCTTTACTCCAATCAAAACAATATCCGTTCATCAAAAATTCCTATCATCCGTTTCAAAGGTTGTCGGAGTGATTCTCTCTCTCTTTGCGGCATATGCACACGGAGTCTTTAGATCCGAGGGAAGATCCAACACTCCTTGCTACTTCCTACTGGACAGTAAAATGTCCCTTGATTTCCGCAAATTGTTGAAGCGGGTTGACCGAAAATTGTGTCTGTACGTGACATGCGTGCTCTTGCCAATTATACTTTCGCCACTAGCAGCTTCTCCTGACAAGGCAAGTAAGTCGTTTGCTATTTTACTACCAGATTTTAGATAACGGGTGTATAAACAAAGCCATCTCTACTACAGTAGTAGAGATGATTTGGGTCAAAAACAGTGGTTGGAAAAACTTCTTTATTATTGTAGTGATCTACAACTACAACTACATTATGACAAATGTAGTTAACTACAATTGCAATTACTTTTTAAAAAAAAGTAGTGACTGCAAACTACTTTTAAAATGTAGTCACTACATAACTACTTTTATAAGACGAATTTTGCAACAGCTTCAATTTTCACAAAAAGTTGAGGATATTGGTATACTGTAGTAATTTAACATACGTATTCTGAATAATTAAAATGTACTGATCAACTTACTAATCTTTACTTTTACCCACTTTTGAAAGCAGTAAAATAAAATCAAAGTATAAACTTTAAAATCAAAGATAACCAAAAATAGGTTTTAAAGTCCATTAATACCTATCTTCCCTTACGTACAAAAATTACACAGCCAAAGCGCTTTCTAGCATCATAATGCCTTTTATCAGTGGCTTTATAAGTGGATATATATATTCATCAGTGGCTATATAAGTGACTATATATCAATATATACTACTCCTTTCATCAGTGCTAATATAAGATATTAAGGAGAGAATTTAAGAATATTCAGCTAATCCAAACTTTTTAACAATACCATTAACTAAATATGCTGGATATTTGTATAATTTGCTGGTAATTTTTAGATTATTTATATGCATAGAATGAAATTTTTGATCTGATAATCTATAAATTCTAAAAAGTTGATAATTGATAATATTTCTAAACAATTGAATCGAGTTGCGGAATTAAATGGTAAAATTTTATTAATGTTGAAATTAAAATTGTCTTTTTTATCATATAAATTAGTAACTATATCATTAGTAGGATCAATAATTATGTTTAAATCCAAAAAACTAATATTATTACTAATAGTATCTTCATTAGGAATTATTTCCAAATTGTCTGGATAGAAATCTATATCAATGACACAATTTTCAATATATACTAATTATATCAAATCATCAGCATATCTATAAATTTTATAATCTATTGAAGTAAAAGACTGTTCATAATAATAAAGGTATAAATTACCTAACATACTACTACTGCATCCGCCTTGTGGAATCCCTGAGACTTGTAGGTATAATGTATTTCCTTGAAAAATATAATTATTGAAAAGAACAAAGTGTAGAAGTTTAGGAAAATTGATAGTTTTTTTTTGAGTAGAATGATTAGTAATATAAGCATTATATAGAGCTAAAATTACAATATATATATCAGAGATCTTAATATTATTGAAAAGATCTTTAAAGTCAAAAGTTTGAAATCATATTAGTTTACCTAGTGATATTAATTTATTTTTTAATTCTTTACCATTATTTAGAATAAGGCAATTATTACTAGAATAACGTAAACTATTATTTATTAGATTTAAATAATTTAGTTAATTTACTCGCTGTAGTAGAGTATTATGACCACATAGTAACAGTTCTAAATTTAATAGGATTTTCATGAAATTTATATATATATATATATATATATATATATATATATATATATATATATTATATATATATATATATATCATTATATATATATATATATATATATATATATATATATATATATATATCATCATTATCATCTAATCTCTACCTGTAGCACATCTTGAAAAATAGATCCTTCAAGGAATACTTTTTAGTAAAAACAATACGTAGTATGGCAATAATATGGCCAATAAAAGTCTGCAGAAATCAAATAACAAAATAGCTAAGACAATAAAATCAAACAGATGAATAAAGTTTCCCAAGAGAGACTCAATCTGGAATTATATTTTTGTTTGCCCAGGAAACATGTGGTATACAGAGAAACCCTTTAATACGGCTATTTATGTAGCATAATGACCATATAGGTGCGTGCACAATTTGCGGAGCAGTCATAAAACTCAAAACATGGTTCTCATTCCTTTCGAAGCTTTCAGGATTTCAATTCAGAGATAAAGGCCAACAGAGTCAATGTCGAACTTCCCATTAGGCCTATTAGGCTCCAGTTTTAAGGCGGCACACTATTGAGGGTAAAAATATATATGTGACGATTTGTAACATTTTTAAAGAATATAAATCACATAATTGGTGATAACCGTTAAATTGGAAACAGAAATGGTCCAAAATAAAATATGTCTTTTAAACTTTACCAAATATTTTAAAATACATATTTTTTAATGGCTAGGCACTCGATAGTCACCATTTGTTCCTATTTGTCTACAAGCGACCGAGAAGTGAACCAATTTTGCTGTGAAACACGTTGCCCGGTGCACCAAAGGAGGTGGTTCACATTACACCCTTTGAAATATTATTTTGAAGTATGACCTTTAAGAAAAATAAATTTAGAATTGCATGTGCAATATTAAAAAATATGATGTGGGCAGAACATGTATTTCCCTACAGACTCCCTACAAACACTCAGATTACCTCCTTATACTTCAGACTCCTTCCCTACTTCCTACTTACATTTCCTTACAAATCCATATTCCATTAAATTGAGTTTCATTACACAAAATGACAAATATAATTTATTTGTGTTAAAAAAAATTGATGTAGGCAGCGCATGACTTTCTCTGTATAATGAAAGTATTAGAGAGAAACCAACATCTTTCAAAGCGAAATAATGATTAGCACGATACACGGCACAGTGTTTTTAACGTTAAAAAGTCCACTGGCATTGGGCGCTTTTCTGGATATAACAGCATGGAAAATTATTTTGAAGTACCCAATTAACTTATATTTCTCTCAAATAATAACTTGACAAATGGCAGTATTGCTGACATCTGCTCCATTATATTAAAATATGTTAAATATGTTAATTAATTTGGCGTCATTTTCGTAATTTCAGCGTCATTTTTGCCAATTTGGAGACATTTTTGTCAAGTTGACATCACTATAAAAATGTTATCAAATTGGCACTATTTCGCCATATTAGTCGACGATGTCGCCAACTTTATTGCCAACTGTTACATATTTGACGATATGAAATACTGTATCATTTTTATGCAATTTTTTAGATATATTTATTTGAAAAACTATCTCGAGAACGGTCCAAGATGGTGAAAGTTTATAATCATTTGTCTAAAAATTATATACGTATAAAATGATCATTTATTTTTCATTATTGAATGTCCTGATTTATTTATTTTTTTTTATGATTTATTTTCAAAAATTCATTCGAAAATTTAGAGGTTTTCCGAAAGTTCGATCGCGTTTAAAATCAATAGTTTTCCAGTATTTATGGATTGAATAATCGTACCAAATCGCGTTCTAAAAGCTCCATTTGTTCATGAAATATCGCATCCACAGATTCACGGGCGCACATACACACACAGAGACATCACCTTGAAAACGTATGATTCGAGTTCGGGGATGCTTGAAACGCGCTTTTCCGTTAAAAACTTTTATTATAATTTTCAACCCCACAATGCTTTCCCAAAGTATTATACTATGTATGTAAGGAAAGTAAAATTCATAAAGATCCAAGAGTTGATAAACGAACTTGAACAATTTTGGTCAATTGTCGACGGACTGATCATATTTCAGAGTGTTTGACCATGGAGCTTAAAATGGTTTATTTTATTGCGGATGTCAAGAAACTTAACTCAAAACTTTAGCACTTTATATCAGACGTTTGAAAATGGTGTAGAGAGAGAAATAGTCAACATTTATTGGATTTAGTGAGGCTCTGGTGGTTAATGAAATACGATTTTCAAATAAATGTTTGTTTAAAACGGTTTATTTTTATAGGGAAAGCTAACAATTGTATATTATGCATTTGATAAGGTATTAAATGTTTACGATTTGTGATCGTTTGTTTTAGGAATCACGATGTGGTTATGTATTGATATTAGTTGCCGGATACTGGCTATTGGAGCCAGTGCCAGTTGCTGCAACTGCATTAATTCCAGTAATCCTTTTCCCGCTCCTGGGTGTCGTCAGTTCGCCAGAAATATGCAACAACTATATGAAGGTAAGTTGAAGAAGCAATTTTTCTCACATAATAAGAAATATCAGTATATGTGTGTAGTCTGTAGAGGATAATCGACGCTTGGGACAGCGGCAAAATTCGGTACAGGGGTACTTCAGGTCTCCGGATGATATAGTTTGCCAAGATTTCTTTTAAATTCGATTTAGTTTGAAAGTTATGAATATTACATGACAGGGGTGGTATAGCTCAGTGGTTAAATCACGGGGGGTTGCACTCGGATCGATTCCACACGCTGCTCAAACTATCCCCCTGTCTACGTGGAGTAGGAGCAAGTTAAATCTGTGGGGTCGAAAGTCCTTCCGAGAGGTTGGTGGTAGGGGAAGGAGAGTACGGTCTCCGTGGATGTCACTCCCACTGGGTTCCAGTCTAAATTGGGTGGCACTGTCCCGGCCGTCCAAACAGATACCTTGCACCTTCGGGTAAGTCGGACGGTCTAGGTCGAAAGAAAGAAAGAACATTATATAACGCCTGCCAGTGCCGAGAGGCAGAAGCCAAAGGTCCCTGCCGTGCCATCCAACTACCTTTTCTCAAACTCAAGGCCATGCATCCCGCGGAGTGCCCCTCCTCCCTACTTACCTACTAGGTGCCTGCTTAGGCCTTATTTATTTTCATTTCTGAAAGCACGGAGAAATTTACTACTTCAGTTGTCTACACCGACTACCCTCCGAGCTCCCTATCGATGTAAATTTCCATTAAATTAGTGAAATTTTCTCGACCTTTCTTCCCTTCGCTAGAATTTTAAAGGTAGGTGCCCCACATGAATGCTTTTCTAACTCCCAGTTCTTGAGTCTTTGAGTCCTCGAGATTCAAGAATTTGGGTCACTCTGTGGTTATGACTTCATAAACTCTAAATGATAATTAACATTTCAAGAAATGCGTGAGACACTCCAGTGGAGTCTCTTATTCTAATTATTTTTGAAGAAAAAAATAGGTGAAGAAATAAATTATCGATTTTGAGTTGTTAAAGGATACATAATGCACAAAGTATGATGATAAAACTTCTGAATAATTGACGAAACTAACATTATTTTGACTTTTCAGGAAAGCTTTATGATGTTCATAGGGGGGCTAATAGTTGCTGTAGCTGTGGAAGACTGCAATCTTCATGAAAGAATCGCTTTAAAAGTTCTCCTGTTAGTGGGGACTGAAATCAAATGGTAAATCAATGATTTCCACGTTTATTTTGGTCGTTATTTATTATTCCTTGCAAAATGCTTTAATTTTATGCTTTAGTTAAATGTATATTTATGACTAAAACCCGGAAGTCAAAGCAAAAGGCCTTAAAATACTTCTTTACCTTTTAATCTCACATTTGAAGAAAATACCTTTTTATGTTTTTAATGCTTTTCATTTTGATTACATTGCCCTCATTTTATGTTAATATTCCTTTTTTTTCTTAAACAAAAAAAAAAGTACAGTTGAACTGTGTGACACAATCATTAGCAAGGAAATCGAATTTTTTTCGAATGAATTGTTCTCTCACATTGTTAACAGTTTATATGATGAAAAATCCAACTCAGTATGAATTGCTAAACAAATATTTATACCAATTTTAACGTTATATACTGCCTAAGCTTCCGGATTTAAGTTATGACTAGAATTTTTGATCGAGTATGTTTTTAAAAGTAGCATTATTCATAGTTTAGATTCAGCAAAATAATCGCATGTTTTCCATATTAACAGTGGGACTTTTTTTTTTATATATTTTTTTGGGTGTCATGCTAGGCAGTAAAACATGCTGTATTATCAGGTACTCGTACAATAATACGCACAGCTATGTATTGCATATTGGATGAGCATGGTTATACTACATAGTTTATATTTTGCTTTTCAGTTTCTTGAAACATTTTTTTAATATTAATAAAAAAAATTAAAATTAACATTAATTTAATTTTTCGATTTTATCAAAGTATAATAAATTAATGAAATTTATTTTAATTTGATAAAATCGAAAAAAATATATTTATAAATCTGGAATTAATTTTTCAAATTTCAAAGTTTGGTATCTGTTGGAGTATGAGGCCATACAAATAACTCAAACTTGGTTGGAATATTTATTCAAAAGTACACACAAATAAGTCAAACCGTTGAGGTGAAGAGTGATACTCGCATGGTTTGCATGCCCTTAATAACGTTAATAGTCCCTAAACAAAAGTTATGGGGAAAGGGGAAATAAAATGAATGAAGAAATTACACGCATTGTTAACGAACATTGTTACCATTACTTAAGAGAGATCGCGAATCTTATGAGAAGATGTACTCTGGTGAGTTTTGAAAATAAAATAATTCATATAATTGCGATAGGAATATGAAAAACAACGATTTATTGAAATGTGAATAGGGTAATTTACTCCAAACATTTTTTGACACAAATTTTATCTTGCCCAATATTTTCCACAGGAGATGACACAGTTACAATAAAACGTTTCATAACCCAAAAAATTATAATAAAAATATAATATGAAAATCCAATGATAGAATAGAGAGAAGCTGTAACTCAAAAAACCCTAACTTAAAATATACCTACGAATTAAAAAGAAGTATTATATAGAGAATCAACAATCATGAGGAAAATAAAATACATATTTCTAGTCACCAAGCTAAAGATAATCAACAAATATATATATATATATTATCTTCGAAACCGGTCGATAGTATTAATTGTGTGTTGTATGTTGCTTGTGGCGAAGTTAATTTAGTTGTAACAATGTAACTGTGCTCACTATCTCGTAATCGTAATATGCTAAATAAATCTGTTTTTTGTTTTACAGGCTGCTGTTGGGTTTCATGTTAGTCACAATGTTCCTATCCATGTGGATCAGTAATACAGCGACTACTGCAATGATGGTTCCTATAGTTGAAGCTATTATAGGAGAAATTTCACACAAGGGCAATACAGATATCATTGAAATGAATGCTCAAGGTAAACACGAGACATATTAAGACAAAGCAAGATATGTGGAACGTTGGGGCATACAAAAGAGGAAATCCGAAAAAATGAGAGAAAAGAAAATATGCTGTTGCAAAAAAAAAAATTTAATACCAATTTCTTTCGTCTTCGTGTAGCAGTCAACTTTGTACAAAATGTGGCTTTATTTAGTTGAGTTATTTCGGAGAAAAAGAGGTTACCTTGATTCGTCAACAGACCGACTGATGGACGAAATGCTAAATAGTGCTTTTTCTTAATGCCTTCGAAATCGTATAGATTTTCAATTTGAGTGAAAAGTGTTTTCGGCACGAAAACAATACTTCTCTTTCGCGAGTGAGCACAAAATGTTCAGTAATAAGCTGAACATGACATTGATACAATAATTTTAACATTTTTAAATACTTCAACGCTGTGTATGCAACGAATCTTTTTTTAGTGTTTCGTAGGTTAAAGACAGGAAGGGACCTTAGATTTGTTTGTATCTATCCACCATCCCCTCTAAAATCTAAATTATTTAACCGACTGTCTTCAAGTTCGTACGGCGATACAGATTAGAGGCTCAAGGCTAAATTACACTCAAATCATACATATTCAAAACTTTGAAATTTGTAGGAGTGTATGTATATAAGCAGCCGATCAAAATGTAAAAACGTTCAAACAAATGGAATGCAACTATAAAGGGAGCATCAGGACTAAAAGAAAAATAGCCCATTTTATATTTTTCTTTATTCTCCAAGAGTGGGGAGACAGTTAAAAATTCGTTTTATTTTGTTTATTTTGGTAAAAGCAATCAATAAACAAAACCATCTGAAAACGTTTTCAAAGATCCATCAACTTAATTCAAATACTGTTGAAAAAAAAATATCAGTGTTTCAAGTTGTAAAATAAAATATATGTTGAAATTTAGAAAATATATATTTAAATTATATATTAAGAAATAGAGCAAGCACATCAAGAATGAGAAAAATACCAGATTTTTCATTCTTGCATTCACTGGATGGAAGAAAACTTTATAAAACAATTATGTTATTACTTTTAGGAAAAAGTAATAATTGCAAACATCGGAAAAATTTTCAGAGATACAACAAGCTACTTAATACACAATGAAAATGATCCTCTTCGAATAAAATCGATTCAATTCTATTTGAAAAGGGGAAGGTGTATAAATGTGGGAGTTGGAATTAAATCAATTTCAAAAACTAAAGTAGACTAGAATGTCAACTAAAAGGCCCCATATGTCTGTGATAAAAATGTAAATTCAGTGAAACATGGCTATAACGATATGACCTACATCTATAAATCTGTCTATAACGATATTGCCTATATGTATTAACCTATCTATAACGATATTTTCTGCGGTCTCAATAAATTTTCTGTAGTACTAATGTATATCTAACATGTCTATAACGATATTACCTACTTTTATAAACCTGTCTATAACGATATTGCTTATATGTATTAACCTATCTATAACGATATTTTCTGCGGTCGCAACAAATTTCCTGTAGTATTAGTGCATATCGAACATGGCTATAACGGTAATTCGCTTTTAAGTGAACCTGTGTATAAATTTTTCACTTTTCAAACTTCGGCCATATGTTGTATCTAAGATATGTAAAGAGCCTTACTGCCCCAACTGGGAATCGAACCCTAGATCTCCGAACTGGCCCTCCGATGCTCTACTGTTGAGCTATTGGAATGAAATTGCAATCTCTTATCGTTGAAGTAGACTCTACATTCTTTACCCTCTAATGTCAGATTGGCGGGCCACTGACAATCTAACTGACCACCTCCTACTATTTTTACCTCAGGTTATCCTCCTGCTACTACTATTTTTACCTCAGGTTACCCTCCTGCTACTACTATTTTTACCCAGGTTAGTATCCCGCGTGGTCGTTATCTTCTGAATTTAAAATTGGCGCTCAATCTTCCAGAGTCCACTGAATCCGTTCTAGTCGTACGAGGGTCACTTTCAGACCCGCGCCATCTTTGCACTAACCACAGGGCTGATTTGTTCGGGTGCCATTCTAAAGAGCCTTGCTGCCCCAACCAGGAATGAAAATTTTCCTCTTTTCAAGTTTGTAATGCTTATATCTCAGAAACTAACAGAGCTAGCTATGAATAGCTGAACAAGAATTTGTAGCTCCTTAAAAGTCCTGCAATTGTATATAATTTGATTTTGGATCGATCTCTTAGTTTTCCAAGTATAGTGGTTATAATTTCGATATTTTGGTATTTTAAACTGGGTTTTCCAATGAGTGGGGAAGCTATAATATTTAAAATGTCACTAGTATTGCAATTCAATGTGTTTGCTTATTCATTGGTAAAATATTAGTGCACAAGCTCAAAATATTTTGTTTTGTTTTTAAAAAATTAGGTGGTTCAATGAACTTGGGGATTGTTTAATGATCGATGAGGTATGAACATAATGGATGGAAATATACGTATTCAAGCACGAATTCATGTACGTATTTATGTGTCGCCAGGCTAAGTTTATAGATTAACTTTTATATCTAAAATCTCGTCAGATATATTGTATAACTTTAATTTATATACCGCCAAGAAAGTTAGTAAAATAATTTGATATTTTGACGTGAAGTCTATTGTATATCCAGATGAAATCGAGGCAAAAACTGAAAATTCTAGCTATCTGTAAACAGTTCGAGAAATTTGTAGTGTTTCGAAAGCAAGCCTGTAATAGAAACAAAGAAGACTGAAAACATCGAATAAATTTATTAAACTTTACTGGAGTTTTACTTTACAAAATGTTATTCACGCTCCACCGGACTGGAGCCACAGCCGATTTTTTACTCTTACTCTTATGTTCTATGGACGTATTCAGCTTCTTTAAAATGTATGAAAATTGTATGTTAATTGTATATTAATGTAGAAAATTATATTTTGAATTGAAAATGTATTCATTAAAATGTAAAGTAAAAAGCATTTACAGTTCTTCTTTAATTGCTTTTCTTGATTTCAGATGATTCTCAGGCGGAAAGCAAGCAAGTTGAGTATCCAGGAAAAGGTTACTCTACTAAGGATTCTTCAGGAACAAAAGTGGAAGAGTCAGTTCCATAATTTAGATTTTCAAACCACTTCTTTCTTCTTAATGCATTATCTGTTTCATGCCATGATAATCTATTTAAGTAACATCGAAAGTCTGTCTGTATGTGTGGGTGTTTGTTTGTCTCACCCTCACGGGAGAATGACAGCACAAAGTTTCATAAAAATTTGTATGGGTTAGTTTTGGAATAGCCCACGTAAAATTTCGTTTATGTTTCAAGTTTCTCGCACCAGGGGTTGTCGAGATATTAATAAAAAGTCTGATGTGTGCAGCACATGACTTTCTCTATATAATGCAATAAATTTACTTCTTTCACAGTTAAAAAATGATGTATTAGATCTACAAACCAAGGTTCTTAATGTTGAATTTTGTATTTTATGCGTTTTCGAATGACAACATGTAAAACTATTTCAAAGCACTCAATTAAATTATATTTCTCGCAGCTATAAATTGACAGTTATCTATATTCATGGCATTCGCGATAAGAAATATAGTTCATATATCAAAATATTTTAATAATTAATTTATCGATTTGGAGTCATTTCGATAACGCAGCGTTATTTTTGTAATTTTAACTTTCACCGCCTGTATCATGTTAACAGTGGTGTAACTGGTATTAAACTTTTGCTTACGGGTGGGACATCGTCAATCCCTTACGAAGAACTTCTCAAAAAGACAGGTATTTGACATACCCTATATCAAACATTTCGATCCCCCTTTGCAGATATTGGCATAAGCAAAAGAGTAAACGCAGTTAAGCGACTCTTTCTTAAGAGCTAGGGAAACACAGGGTTGAGAGCGAGCTGAGACATTTTAGGCGCCCCCAGAATAAAGAAAATATTTCCTATAAAATGTAATTAAAAAATAAAAAGATTTTATTGTTATTATAACAATAACAGTTATACGTATTGATTTATTTAAAACTCGTTAAACTGATTTTGTGATAAATACGAAAACAATTTTACACAAAATATCTATTACTTGTTAAATACAAATAAAAATGTTTCTCAAAGTTTTAAAAACGCGGAGCCCTAACAATCGCTAGGCGGGAGCCGAGGCGAAGCTAAACACGACGCTCCAACAATGGTTTCAAGTTGCAATTGACTTTAATTCAAAGAACGTGACGCGTAAATGGTCTAAATTTAGAATGGTTCTTTAATATAAGCTAAAGTAGTGAATATTTTCCTAAACTATTTTAACACATTTGAAAATAACTTTCATTCAATTACATATGGCTGACAAAAATGTAAGTAAAACTAGTGGAGCTTAGAAGAAGAGAAAAAAGAAAAGAAAGAAATTAAAGAACATACAAAAAATTTCAAAATTGTCATCTTATAAAAATGCCCTCTCCCCCCTAAAAATATAAAAGCATTTTCTTTTATTTGTAGGGATCAAAACTAAAATTTGGAGGGGGGCATTTTTTTTTTTTTTAGAGGGAGGCATTCCTTAAAATTTAACCCCTTCTCTCCCCATCAAAATAAAAGCATTTTCTTAATTACTTTGGACCGCCCTTTTATATACTTTTCTGAAGGGGCAATTCCTAGTTACGTCGCTGCGTGCTGCCGAGCGACAATGACAGCAAATTTATGTGATAAATTCCTCATGTTGCATGTAAAGTCATGTGCTGGCTACTTCAAATATATTTCTGCTTGTTTAGTATGCACACTAACAAAGTTTCTTTTTATTAGATAAAGTATATTACCATAGCCAATAACTCAATGTGTGTGAAACAATTATAAAGTAGCTGTTGTAATGTGTACTCATCATAGTATTCATATTAATCATATTAATCATAGTATATCATATTAAATGATTTATTCAATACTCATGTCTTAATAGTGATGCTGTCGGTAGTACTTCCACGATTAAAGTGGCACTTTTGCTAAGTGTGTGCTATGCTGCTAACATCGGTGGAACAGGAACTCTGACAGGAACGGGACCGAATCTGGTTCTGAAAGGACTTATGGAAGAGTAAGTATTTGAAATCTATGTGGAATTAATTAATAATTTATTCGCTTTTGATATACTGGGCATGCCGACGTGGTTGTAGAGTGGTCAAGGCAAGCGTTTCCGTAGCAATCGCTTGACAGCGACGTTGTGGGTTCGAGCCCCACCAGAGGCGGCATTTCAGCATTTCATTTGGGGGTGCGAGATTTGTATGAAAATCCACAATATGAAATAAATAAAATGTTTGTTAACAGAGGGGGAGGGAGGGGAGAGGGATCACAAAATTAAATTGATGTTGAGAAAAATAATTGTTGCTAACATAATTTTTGTACATAATTGTGGTAACATAATTGTTGTTAACATAATTTTTCTAAATACAAATATCTATATTTATTTACCTGTTATTGAAGTTTTTAAATGCCGGTTCTTAGAGTCTGGATGAAGAAAAATTTTTGTTACAATATCATCATAATTCAGTGGTATATCCTATTCTATAGCTAAAGTAGCTAAAGATGAAAGTCTTTCTTGTACCATTGTATTGCGAAAATAATTTTTCAACCTCCTTAGACACGAAAAAGACCTTTCACAATTGTCTGAGCTGATTGGCACAGTCAAAAATAATTTAACTAATAATGTTATGACAGGAAACACATTTTTTAAATCCCGCTCTTTAAAATAATTCAGGCGACTTTTAAAATTGGGATGGTCTATGTTTACATTTTTCACCATCGAATAAAACAGTCGCAATTCACATAGCAATTCCTCTTCCTGGAAGTTATATACTTTGCATATGGTTGAAACTTTTTCTTTTTCTTTTCCGATATCTGATCCGAATAATACTGAACTAAGGGCAAACAAAACGGATATATTGTTCTCATTAAATCTTGTCTCAATTTCATTAGATACTGAATCCATAATTTCATATTGAATATTGATTCTGTGATATGATTTAACATCATCATGGGGATTTTTTCCCCCCTGAATTTGCTTGGAATTTTTTTACACCTTTTCAGTTTTGGTCCAGAATAAGAAAAATTTGGGGGAGCGACCGCACTCCCTATTTGCCGCCCCTGGCGCCACGTAAGGCATGGATGTTCGTGTTGTGGGCGCAATGTGATCCGGCCCCCTCTGGTGCGCCTGGGCCAACGTCAATGGACGGCTAAATGGTTCACACTCTGGCCGCTGTAATAAAGGCGAATGACGAAGGTCAAAGTGCCTGGCCATTTGAAAATATATATATATATATATATATATATATATATATAAATATATATATATATATATAAATATAAATATATATATATATATATATATATATATATATATATATATATATATATATATATATATATATATATATATATATATATATATATATATATATATATATATATATATATATATATATATATATATATATATATATATATATATATATATATATATATACTGGGTATTCGAGAGAGGTGGTATTGGGCTTCCTTGAATGTCTTTCCTAGATATGCACTTGCCATTGCAAAGTTCCTAAAGTAAGTTGCCAAAATTTTATGGAACAAGGTGGTATTTGATGGTATTTCTCTGTGGGTGGTATTTCTGGAAATATGGAAACGAAGATATATTACTAAAGAAACAATAATAATAATAACTATAGTGTAGCTCAACTCAACTTCTTCATAACAGAACCCATTTTTTAAATAGCTTTCAATTTTTTCCCCTTTAATGCAAATTTTGCAAGAAAATTTTTGAAAAATCTGTATCGTTGGGCCAAATGATTACAGTTATAGCATGTTACCCTTTATTTTAAAGGGCTTGCAAAATTCTTTCGATTACTATCAAGTTTGGTAATTTTGCCACGAGAACGCAAGTTACTCCCTCGGGGGATAACTTGCACCCCCCCCCTCCTCCTCGAAAGAGGGCTAATAACGTCACTAACACAAAAAATATATTGCGACTATTTTTTATTACAAGGATTGAAAATGTTACGTTTCGGGATCATTGAAATACATATAGATCATAAAGAAAATGTAAAATTTCGAACACATTTCGATGTTATCATTTAAATTTCAAAGAATTCTATCTAGTTCTAGATTATTATTTTTTTTTTTTGTTAACAAAGTCGGATATAAAGTTTCGTGAAAATCCATTATTTGTGGCAACTATAGTGTACACAAGAAATCGATAACAGACAGATGGACATCACTCTAAAAATAGTTAAAACGTATTCAGGAGGTTTTAAAACATATATTGGCATCAAACTCTCGAAATCGAAAATTCTTGTGAATGCCATTCTTTCTCTACACTATATTCTATTATAGTGTGAGAAAGTAAACTTTAGAACTAGATAGAAATTTTTGTAAGTCACATAATTTGAACACAAAATTATTTAAAAAAAAGTACCATTCATCTACTAGTCATTTGCATAAATGCCATTTTGAAGCCATTCTCTTGGTTATAGTAATTTTCATTCGAAATGTATGAATTGTTGAATAGAAGTGCATGTAGAAATATTGAAGTACCTCTCTTGATTGTTTATCCAGTTTACATCCTGAGAGCGAGGACATCACGTTTGCCACCTGGATGATGTACAATGTTCCTGGTATGCTTCTCTGCGTCTTAATTGGATGGTTTTACCTCTGGATGGTTTATGTCAGATGTTCGTATGTAATAGAAGTAATTTTACCTCTGTATTACTTTCACTTCATTGCAAATGTTCGCTGTTCTCATATGTTAAACTGCAAAATCCATATTTAACGTAGTGATGAGCGTATCGATACGCCACTGACACTAATTTTAATTAATTATTAAAAACGATAATACCAATATTAATTAATATTAATTTTGTAATTTGCGAATTATTATACATTTTATTATTCAGATCTCGCCCGGTCAACGTTTAATTGAGATAAATGGAGTTCTACTGTAGTTATATTATGCTCATTTAATTTATTCATGTTTTTATCACTATACTCTTGACTCACTAAGATATAATTGTGTAACGTGTTCAACGTGGCTTTGTCTTTCCAGTCCCCCTCAAAAGCCCTCATGTGACCTAGAAGGCTGAATCTTTGCACACTTATAGTATCGACTACAGTCCAAAACGTAAGAGTCGAATACTCGATTTACTCCCCCTGGCGGCGGTGAAACAGAGGTTTGGGAAAGAACGTGAAAAGTATTTTCAGATCCTCCAAAAGCGCTTTTGGTGACCTAGAAAGCTGAATGTCTGCAAGCTTATAGTATCGACCATCAAACATAACTTAACGTAGCCGGATTTTTGGTGTACTCCCCCTCCCGGGGGGACCATTATAACACTGAGTAAAATCTAAATATATTTACGAATGACTCAAATACTTCACGTTATAGGGTTCCTAGGTAACTCCTTAACTTTTGCTTACGGGTGGGACAGAGTCCATCTCAATCGAAGAACCTCTCAAAAAGACAGGTATTTGACATACTCTATCCCAAGCAGTTCGATCCCCCTTTGCAGACATTGGCGTCCATGTACTCCAATGTCTGCAAAGGAGGATCAACTGTTTGGGATAGGGTATGTCAAACACCTGTATTTTTGAAAGGTTCTTCGATTGGGATTGACGCTCTCCCACCCGTAAGCAAAAGATTAAGCATTCAAATAACTTTGTAAGGAGAGGTTAAGGAGTGTATATGTTAAATCTATCTATAGTAAAATTACCAAGTCTGATCGAATGAAAGTGATTTCAGAGAATTTAAAAAGTTAGGATAACGAACGATATGCAAAACGAGATTTGCGAAGAAAAAACCAGTTAAAAAGTTGTAAAGCATTATCTAAGTAATAAAAACGCGCCAGACGTGTATGTAGAAGGCAATAAATGCCTGTGAAAAAAAGAAATCAGAGATTATAACACGGTGACACCTGCAATTCTTGTCAAAGTACTCGGATATATTCCTTCTCGAATTCAAATGTGCATAGTTGCTGGCGGAGGGCATTTTGAACAGACTGTACATTAGGCTGCTGTGCATGTAAGTGTTTTTTTATTTCAGCATTCCTGAATAGGAAAGTCATTCGCCAAAAACCCTATTGTCTCAAATGAATGTGAGAGTTTTATGGTCAAGTTCTATACGATGCTCTACAACTGTGTAATTAACTATTTTCATTTGCTGCTGAGGTTGTTATCCTAACTTTTTAAAATACTCTGTTGGGAACGTTGCAATTTACTTTTATTTGATCAGACGTAGTCACTTTACAATATACATAATCTTGACGTATATATTCATGGCTTTACAAATTTATTGGGCTGCTTAAGGATTTTCCTAGGAACGCTGTATAATACTTTCGTTTGCAAGAAGAAGTTCCATTTTACGATTCCCATGGAAATATAATGCACCATTTTTATAGTGTACAATACGATACGAATAACATTTACCAACTTTTCAAGGAACCAAATATTTTTATGCATATAAAAACACAAGGTCGGGGTATTTAATAAGATGTCAGAGAAATGCCCAGAAAAAGGGGTATTAAGGGGACGGTGAACGTTGAAATTTTTTTTATTTATTTGACTTCGAAACGTGAAAATTTGTATAAATATTCCTCTTAAAATTACTATATACAATACCATTAAATTTTTTTTCAATTTTGTTATAATTTTGTATTTTTTTTTAAATTTATTTTTTTTTAACGAAAATTTTAAAATGCTCCTTGCGTGCCATTTGTTCACATTTTTGATTAATTTTACATTATACTCACTCGAAAATACATTATGAACAAATTTAGGTATTCATTTTTAAATCCCTTAGAAAGTTAATTTTTTAAAAATATTTTTCTGCATTCAAACTTAATTTTCATCATTTAATTAGGTTCTTTTATTCACTTTTAATTACCTTAATAAAATCCAATTATAAAATGAATACCCAGTTTCATTAAAAAGTATGAGAGGTATCCTCTTGCCAAATTCTATGCATATCAGACAAAAATTAAGACGCATGGAGCATTTTAAAAATGTAAAACCTTTGAAAATTCCGTTTCGAAAAAAATGCATTCAACCTTTTGCTTACGGGTGGGACAGCGTCCACCCCAATCGAAGAATCTCCCCAAAAGACAGGTATTTAACATACCCTATCCCAAACAGTTCGACCCCCCCCCCCTCTTGTACCTGCTGCAGCAGGTACAATGTTTCTGTCAGCGATTTCCATGGAGGCCAATGCCTGCAAACGAGGGTCGAACTGTTTGGGATAGGGTATGTTAAATACCTGTCTTTTGGGGAGGTTCTTCGTTTGGGATGGACGCTATTCCACCCGTAAGCGAATGTTAAATGTGTAAAATAATGTTATATATTAAAACGTTTTTTAGTCGATTTTTGCTCATTTCAACGTCCACCGTCCCCTTAAGACTAAACGTTGGGAAATAATTTTATTTAAGCTAACTGTAAATTAACCTTAAGGTAAAGCTCTAACTGTGAACCAACCGTAACGGGGGAAAGTGTCAGTATAAAAGAGGATGAGATGAATGAATAGTTACGGCAGAGGCAGAGGGAAAATAGCAGTATGTAAGTGTATGTGTACTATCGAATATTATTTAGCAGGACATGGGTTTTACTTTATTGTGTAACCTAAGACAGGTATTTTAATGTGTTAATAAATATTTATGTTGTTAAAGATGTATCTTCATATCTTAATAAGCCCCACTCAAAAAACGCTACACTAAACCGATAGGCAAGAGAGAAGTTCGAAAACCAAATATGGGATGGATCGAACGGGATTGCTGATATGAGAAATATAAAAAAAAATATAGAGATAAAAAAAATCTTTATTTTAAAAAAATGGAACATTTATTAAAATTATATTCATTTTAACTTGTTGCGATTATTTTGCAACGTTTATATAAAAGTTATTATACATTATAAAATTATTTTTTGATAGAAATATATTAAATTCAAATTGGTGTTCTAAAACATTTTTGTTCCGACACAAATTATCTCCCTTTCGGGAATAATTCTATGGTTGTTTTTTTCTTTGTATAGAAACGGAAAGTTTTTAATTGTTCGCCTCATACAGTTACGCTGGGTTCTTACTTGACACGACGAGCGCTAGGGCGATATCAGCTAACCAATCAACTAGATGGAACGAGATTACTGTACGCGTGAGAGTTCATCTGAAGTTTAAAAAAAATCAATCTTTTTCCGATCGTTCTCATTTCTTATTGGCCAGTCGATTTTGTTCTCATCGCCTGGTGAAAACAAGGCGCTAAACTGGGTTTTTTACTAGAGACGACGAAGCTGAGGCGAAATCGACTGTCCAATGAAAAGACAAGGCGAACACGAGCGTTTTCTTGGAATTGAAAAAATCCATATTTTTTCTACGTGCATTTTCTTCGTACGTTCTTTTTCTCCTACGCGTTTGGTGAAAACAAGGCGTTACTTCTCTATCGCATAGTTCAATGCAATTAAAGTCCAGTGCTTTCAGCCTGGGGATTGTAAAAGAATTCTACCGCTCATAAATAGAATAAAATAATTTATTTTGCAAATTTATTACTGGCGCTGAAAATAAGGTGGGTGGTATCAAACTCATTTTCAGATACTCTCGCGGGTCACACAAAATTCATTCTCAGGCCGAGTAGAAAAATCCTTGAAATGTTCATTAAAATAAGTTCATTTAAATGTTCATTTTTCAATATGTTTAAATTACACGTTTCTATTGTAGTTCTGTTTTGTAAAAATCATATATAAAATGTTCATTTTCATTTAGTATATATATATATTTAACTTAAATTTAAATTTCTTTTCACAGGAGACAAGCGCATAACTTACAGTCAAACGAAAACATCAAACAGATAATATCGAAAAGATATGCTGATTTGGGGTCTATATCGTAAGTTTTGGCTGTCATATCGTAAGTTTCGGAATAACACAACGATTTATTCCAACATGAACCATTTGTCTGACTGTGGACGCACGCTGCTAAATTGAATCCCACTGAGACGAAGTGTTTTTCAGTCAATAAAATGACTAAATGAATTAACCGGTGGAACAGTAATGCTATTCGCATTGGAGTAAGCAGGGAGCTTGAAAATTATGGCCAAGGACTGGATTTAGCATTTTGCCACCCACAGGCAACCCCCCTCCCCTATCCGATCCGGTAGATAAACCAGATGCACACAACATTTGCACCATTCAATAGCACAATATATTTATTCAGTTATATAGCTTGTAAAGAACCTTGCTGCCCCAACCGGGAATCGAACCCTGAATCTCCGAAATGGCCGGCCGACGCTCTACCGTTGAGCTACTGGGACGAAATTGCAAACTCTGTCATCCAAGTGGACTCCTGTACGGGCAAAATTCAACTATAGATGCACATACTATACAAATACACCAGAACAATTTGTACATAATTTCACTCGAAAAATATAATGCAGTACGATAAAATATAAACAAGAAAAGAGAAAAGTAAATAAAGCATCAATCATTCACTTATCATTAATCGTATAGAATAGTTATCATCATCACCATAGCGTACTTGTAGTTGCAATAATATTATTAATAATTTATGCTTATATATTTGCTTTTAACATTTTCTTGCATGTACACTTCGAAAAAAAATCGAATTATAATTTCTTTTATTTTCTTAATATTAAAACAATAATTTCCATTTTCCTTAAATTTCCTTAGAGCTCATGAAGCAGAAGTTTTGATTCTGTTCGTCATCTTAGTTTTCTTATGGATTTTTCGAGAACCGAAATTTATCCCAGGTTGGGCTGATGTCATAGGATCGGATACGTAAGTAATTCTTCAAAATGTATTTCGCTTTTCTTTAAATAAAAGTGTTTGTATAATTCTTGATGTAAAACATCTTATGGGTGCAAGGTACATAGAGTAAATAATGCAATAAATATGACATTCATGAAATGAAATTATGCAACGGAAATACCACTGTACCTGCACTATGTCAAACTCAATGAGTAGGTCGGACAGTCCGGACACGAAGAGAAAGAAATTACTCAAATACAGAACCCAAGGTGCAACTTCTCTCCTAATTACATATGTCCTATAAACTATATTATTAAAAAATTCTGGCAAAAAATTTAAATTTTAGATTTGCGACATCTGTATATTGACATCTGCGCTATACGCAGGTAAGTGCTTATCGCTTGCGCCGACTGCACGTTCGCCCAGTAGAGTGACTCCAAACTTTACAACTAAACGATTCGTCGCTGATAACTTCGCCGTTTGTGGTTCGATTCGGACGAAATAAACTGTATTCTATTAATCTATCAAAATTGTATAATTTTCCAGAAAGAGGAAAAAATTAAAGAAAAAAAAACAAGAAAGATCAATCATGCTTAAAGCAATGATTATGAAACACTTTCCAACTTCAATGCAATTTTATTTAAATATCTCTAAAATGCAATACATTCCTCGGTAATATTTTAAAACTTATCACAATACTATATTAATTTATTATATTTGAAAACTTCATCGAAAACAACTGAAATTCATTCAAATGACCCGCATTGAAATATAAATTGCTTAGTTTAAACAACTCTAAAATATGATACATTCCTCGGTAATAATTTTAGAATTATCATAATACTACGATAATTTATTATATTTGAAAACTTCATCGAAAACAACTGAAATTCATTCAAATGACGTCATAGAAAAAATAACACGCCTCGCTCTCTCTGTAAAAGAAACATTTCATTCATAAATAATGTCCCATTCATGTCATTCATCATAATACTATAATAATTTATTTTATTTAAAAATGAAGACCATGGAGCTACAAGTAATTAAACTCTATACTTAAAACTTCATCGAAAAAAATCGTCCTTCTCTCTGTAAAATCAATGAATATTTCATTTATATCAGCTATGCAAACTGCATGAGCTAAATAATTTTGCGTTAAAGAAATACAGCAATTCTTATACAACTCATTCTACATATTTTGCTGTTTACATTTTAGATAAGTGAAAAATAGGCTTCGTTGCAGAAATAATCAAATTTGGATGATGATTTAAACTCAAATTTATTGTAATTGCGTTGTTTCAGTATGTAGATACAGAGAATTTAAGCAAAAATAAAGCGGTTTTAGGACGGATACAACACTCAATATAAATTAATAAAAAGAACTTTAAAAATCACGATTTTGGGACAAGATGGATGCCATATTTCATTTCGAAGTGGGTCACGTAATATAAGTCTGCAGGGAAAGACATGTGCTGCCCACATCAGAATTTTTAACAATATTATAACAATGATTTATAGAAGTACGCCACCTTTGACAATAAGTCCAGCTATCAAATGGGAACCAAATTTAAGTTTAACGTGCAGATTCAATGTCATTTAAAATACTTATGGCTGTTATTTTGTGCAGAAAAACTCAAATTTTTATTGAAGAAATAAAGAGAACATGAATATGAGTCTGCAGGGAAAGTCATGTGCTGCCCATATCAGAATTTTTAACAATATTACAACAATGATTTATAGAAGTGAACGGGGATTAGTTGCAGGCCATTTCGAAAAAAATGTATGATCTATATTTAAAGATCCACCAAATTTTTGTAGAATAAAATGTTCAACAAATTTAAGCTGTGTACCAAATTTTAACTCTCTAGGACTTAGGAAAGTGCATTAAAAATGCCATCAAATAAGTATATCACGAAGAGTTATATAAAATTAAAAAAAATTTGAAAAATTGTTATCTACCAAATTTATTTTAAAATGTGAAGCCTCTCTCATATACAAAATGATTAAACCCTTGGAAAGATATTTATTATATAATATATTTCTTTTTTCTTTCTGGAGAATATCCCAAAAGTCAGAATTTAATTGAATTTGTTTTTTTCCCTATATTAAATAATTTTTAATTAAAAAACTACTTAATATATTTTACTGAATTTTTTAAAAAAAACGAAATATTTCCTTATTCTAGTAGCATGCCAAGTGTTCAACTGGGTGTCACACACAACACCCATTCGAAATATGCGAAAGAGGTGATATTTCACATCAATCTATACCGAGTAATAAACTTTCACCATATTATGACAGTCCATTTTAATTCCACTGAAATCTTTTAGAAATAACTATCTGTTAAGCTCGTATAAAGAATAAGATATCTGGAGTGTTGTTGTTGAGACTCAGACCCGTCCGACCTACCAGAAAGGTGTAAGGGAACCGTTTGGACAACCGGGAAGTGCCACCCAATTTGGACCGGAACACAGTGGGGGAGGCATCCACAGGAACCGCACCTTCCTTCCCCTACCACCAACCTCTCGGAAGGACTTACGGACCCACATGTTTAAGGTGATCGTACTCCGCATGAACACGGCGGCAGTTGTGGCAGCGTGCAAATCCAGCGGGCAAACCACCGGGCTACCGCGTCCCGAAATGTGCCAACAGCACGCGGTGTTCCCAGGTGGTCACCCACCCAAGTACTAACCGCGCCCGATGCTGCTTGACTTCGGTGATCTAACGAGAACCGGTGTTTTCAGCACGGTAGGACCGTTGGCGTAATATCTGGAGTGTGACGCTCATACTCGCATTTTAACGCTCTACTGCTACGATTTTCTTTGAATCTGAAAACGAATCTGTGCCTTAAAAAATTTCCAAATACTTTATGAAATTTAGATACTAAGAAGCGTTACTTTTCCCATCATTTTGGCAGATTTCCTGAATAAAAAAATCTACTGGAATGTGGCTCAACTCGACTTTCTCATGGCAGGATCCATTTTTAGAATCCACTTTTAGCCCGAATAATCCATCTTTCCTTTTTTCAAAATCCTCCACTTCAAATGGCTTTGTAACTTGCCTCAGAGAGGGGCTAATGACTTCAAAAACATTGTATCGCGGTTATTTTTCACAACATTTATTCAAACTATTAAGTATCGTGATTATTGAGCTATAAATAAACGCTTTTATGCATGAATATACTAAATTTTATCCTATAGATTGTCCTATCCTTTTGTTGTATCTTGTATACAAGGAATCGATCACAGATACAGACAGATTGACATCACTCCAAAAATAATCAAAACGTGTTCAGGAGGTCTTAAAAGATATTGGCATCAGCATCCCGAATACGAAAACTTCCGTGAAAACAAAACTTTCTCTATAAAAGTAAAAATGATGTGGTCAGCACATAACTTTACCCTACACAATGCAACGGCTTTACATATTCACGCCGAAATTATGATTTACAAGATCCACACTGGTACAGAATCCACAGTAATGTTTTTGGCATTGAGTTCACGCAACAGAAATTGAATTCGGGCTTTCTTGGCAACTTATTTCAGTCCCAAATCTGAATGACTTACTCATACTCACGCGCAAAATCCTCATCAAAATGTAATGGACATTTAATTAATATACTAGCCGAATACCCGTTGAAAATGAACGGTCTCGTAATAAACAACCCCCGAATAATTAAAATTTTTGAATAATTCGCGTTTCACCTTTAATCGGCAAATCGAATATTTTGGTGTGCAGAACCCCCTTAAAGAAGAACATATTGGAAAACTTAAATTGCACACTTCTTCCTTTCGAACTATATACCCGTACTCCAAATTAAAGTCTATCTCACCCCGAAGCATGATGTTTTATCATTTCCCATTTAGAACGTTTTTCTGTGAAGCATACCCGTAAATGAACATCTCTATCTCATCCCGAAATATGCTATTTTATCATTTCAAAATTCGAACGTCTTTCTGTGGAGCACAGCTGTGGAGGACATTTAGGAAAACCTCTACTCGTCTTGGGTTTTTTATCAGATAATTGGCCCATATACCAAATATCAAGCGTCTATCACATTTAAAAAGAAGCGTGTATAACTTATTCGAAAAATCGAACATTTTGGTATGTGACACCCCCTAAAGTAGAGAATATTGGAGAACTGAAGTTGTAAACTTTCTTCCAAATTATCTACCCGTACACCAAATTTGAAATCTCTATCTCATCCCGAAGCATGTTTTTTTTATTATTTCATATTTCTCTGGAGCACTCCCTTAATCGAACATTTTTGAGAAACTATTCGTCTTGGGTGTTTTCATTAAATGATTAGCCCATATACCAAATTTCAAGCTTCTAACAAAATTTAAAGGAGGAATTTCTCATTTATTTGGAAAATTAAACAGTTGGGTTTGCGGCACCCCCTAAATTAGAAAATATTCTTCTTCTTCTTCTTCTTCAATGGCCTGACAGCCCAGGATGGGCCCTTGCCTTCCGCAGTATAGAACTCCAGGCTCCCCTATCCCTGGCCAAAGACCTCCAGTTCAAAACTTTTAAAAATTTAAAGTCCTTTTCCACACAGTCGAGCCATCTGAGTTTAGGTCTTCCTCTTTTACGGGTGCCGAATGGTCTGGCAGAGAAGATCTTTTTTGTTGTACGGCTTTCGGCCATCCTGCACAGGTGACCCACCCATTTAATTCTCTGAATCGTGATGTAATTGACTATATCTGGTTCTTTAAAAGACTTATAAAGCTCTGAGTTAGTTCTTCTTCTCCAGATGTTGTTACAATTTGAGCCACCAAAAATACCTCTCAAGATTTTTCTCTCAAAAACAGAAATGATGTCTTTAACTTTTTCTGTCATTGCCCAAGTCTCAGCAGAGTAGGTAAGAATGGGTCTGATTAAACTTTTGTATATTATAATCTTCGTTTTTCTGCTGATGAAGTCAGACTTTAAGTACCTTTTAAGGCCTAAAAAACATCGGTTAGCAGCTGTAACTCTACCACGAATTTCGGGCATAATGTCATTGAGAGTATTAACTTCAGATCCTAAATATCTGAAGTTGCTTACAGTTTCAAACTTGTAAACCCCAATTTCGAAATAAGGACAGTCATAATTACCACAGGGCATATACTTAGTTTTATTTTGATTAATAGTTAGATGCATTTTACTGGCTGCGGCCTCTAAGGATGTGAAGGCTTCCTTAAGTAACTCGGGAGTGCGTGCTACAATGTCAATGTCGTCAGCAAACGCAAAAATCTGGACAGACTTGTTAAAGATTGTTCCACGGGTATTGATGTTAGAGTCTTTCACAATTTTTTGGAGTGCAATATTGAAAAGCAAGCAGGCCAGTGCATCGCCTTGTCTGAGCCCATTTGAAACAGTAATAGGCTCGGAGAGATTATTCTGAATTCTTACCCTAAGCTTTGTTTCGGTAAGAGTAATATTAGCCAAATTTATAAGTTTGTCGGGTATTAGAAATTCTCTCATAGCTTCAATTAATAGTTTTCTGTTTACTGAATCATAGGCAGTCTTGAAATCAACGAAGAGATGGTAAGTTGCTATGCCATATTCATTAGCTTTTTCCAACACTTGCCTAATGTTAAAAATCTGTTCAATAGTAGATCTATCTCTGCGGAAACCATATTGGTAGTCTCCCACAATGTCTTCTGCATAAGTTACTAGTCTACTAAAGAGTATATTAGAAAACAATTTATAAAAAACGCAAAGAAGACTGATTCCCCTGTAGTTGGCACATTCCAAAACGTCTCCCTTTTTGTGGATAGGACAAATGATACTCAATTTCCAATCTTCGGGCAAGACTTCTTGGTTCCAGACTGATTCAATGAGGTGATGGATTTCCTCAATGTTTTGACTTGCTGCACTTTTAATAAGTTCAGAAGGAATCAAATCTGGGCCTGGAGCCTTGCAATTTTTGAGCCTCTTAATTCCTTCTCTGACTTCTGCTAAAGACGGCGGTGGAATATTGTCAGCGTCTGCAGAAGTATTCGGGATGGTGAAAACCTCATCCTGAGTATGGTCATTCAGTAAATCACTAAAATGCTCATTCCATCTATGAAGTACCTCTTTTCTATCATTCAAGATGATGTTGTTTTTGTCTCTACAAGCAGTAGTTCTGGGCTTAAAGTCTTTGCGGCCAAGATTAATTTCACGGTAGAAAGCACGGCTTTCATTGGATCCTCTGAGATGTTCAACTTCCCTAAACAGATCCTCGTGAAAGAGTCTTTTTTTTAGCCTATGGATCTTCTTCTCCTGTTTCCTAGATATCTTATATTCTTCAACGGAGCTTCTTGAATGTCGCCTCTGGATCATACTTTTATAGGCGGCCCTTTTTGCCTGTGTTACAGGAGCGCATTCTTTATCAAACCAATCCTTTGGTTTCAATTTTTCCAAATTTCCCAGTGAGCTGTCAGCTGAGTGGATAATCGAATTCTTGAGCAGGCCCCACTTAATTTCCACACTCTCCAAATCAGCAAAGTTTTTAGATCTTAGTTCTTCCCTAAGTGTGGACTGGAATTCTCGCCCACTTGTTTCGTTTTTCAGTTTTTCACAATCAAACCTTTTTTGCCTCTCTCCCTGTATCTTTCGGGCGTTTGAAATTTTGGCAATTAGTTTAACGATGACCAAGAAGTGGTCAGAATCACAAGTTGCGCCTCGGTAAGTTCTTACATCCTGGATATCCGAGGCATGCCTAGAATCAATGAGTACATGATCAATTTGATTAAAGGTCTCACTATCGGGTGAGCGCCAGGTCATCTTATGAATTCTCCTGTGTCCGAACACAGTGCTTGAAATAATCATGCTGTGCTCAGCAGCAAAAAACACCAGTCGCTGTCCATTGTCATTGGTGTTATCATGTAAGCTGTGCCTTCCGATAGTTGGTCTAAACTCAACCTCCTTACCTAATTTCGCATTCATATCCCCCAAAATGATTTTAATGTCATGCTTGGGACAAGATCTGTATAGCATAGAAAGATCTTCATAAAAAATTTCCTTCTCCTCCTCTTCCTTGTCCTCTGTAGGTGCATGACCGTTGATAATACTATAATTAAAAAACCTTCCCCTCAGACGAATTTTGCAAAGTCGGGGAGACTTAGGAACGAAATCAGTTACTAAGTGTTTTAAACCTTTGTTCAATAGGAATCCAGTTCCAAAAGCATGTTTTTTCGCATCACAGCTGTAGTAAATCGTGTGATTTCTTTTCTCAATGGTACCCTCACCAAGCCACCGCATTTCCTGAATGGCAAGTAGGTCCATATTATACCTGTCAAATTCTTCTATAAGAAACTGCAACCCTCTACTAAAATACAGAGTTCGTACATTCCATGTTCCAAAAAGCATAGTCCCTAGGCCTTTTCCGGTTAGAAAATATTGGAAAACTGAAATTGCACATGTTTTTCCTTTCGAACGATCTACCCGTACACCACATTTAAAGTCTCTATCTCATCCCGAAGCATGGTTTTTCGTCATTTCACCTTTCGAACGTTTTTCTCTGGAGCGCCCTCTTAAACGAACAGTTTTGAAAAATTCTTTTATCTTTAGTGTTTTCATCAAACGATTCTCCCATTTACCAAATATCAAGCCTCTATCACGTTTTAAAACGGCATTTTTCCTTTATTTCAAAAACCGAACATTTTTGTGTGCAGTACCCCCTTAAGTAGAAAATATTGAAAAACTGAAATTGTACACTTTCTTCCTTCCAAACTCTCTACCCGTACACCGAATTTGAAATTTTTATCTCATTCCCAAGCTTGTTTCTATATCAATTCACCTTTCGAACTTTTCAATCTGCAGCATCCCCTTAAATGAACATTTTTGAAAAACTATATTCATCTTGAGGGTTTTTATCAAATGATTAGTCTATATACCAAATTTCAAGCGTCTATCAAATTTTAAAGAAACCGATTCTCATTCATTCGGAAAATCGAACATTTTGGTGTGCGGCATCCAAAAATAGCAAATATTGGAAATCGGAAATTGCACACTTTCTTACTTTCGAACGGTTTACCAATATACCAAATTTGAAGTTTCTATCTTATCGCAAAGCATGCTTTCCTATCATTTCACTTTTCAAACGTTTTGGTGCGGAGCACCCCCTCTAGAGAACGTTTTCAAAAAATTCGATTTTTCCAGGGGGTTTTATCAAACGACCGAGCCGTGTACCAAATTGCAAGTCTCTATCTATTCGGAAAGTGCCTAAAAAAAGCGTGACAGACTGACACTTGCCAATTAGTATATACTAGCCGAATACCCGTTGAAAATCAACGGTCTCGCAATAAGCAACCCCTGAATAATGTAAATTTTTTAATAATTCGCGTTTCACATTCATTCGGCAAATCGAATATTTTAGTGTGCAGAGCCCCCTAAAGAAGAAAATATTGGAATACTTAAAATTGCGCACTTCTTCCATTCGAACTATCTACCCGCACACCAAATTAAAGTCTCTATCTCATTCCGAAGCATACTATTTTATTATTTCTCCTTTCGAACTTTTTCCTGTGAAGCATACCCATAAATGAACATTTTCGAAAAACTCTGTTTATCTTGGTTTTGTTATTAGATGATTGGCCCATATACCAAATATTAAGCCTCATTCACATTTAAAAGGAAGCATGCCTCATTTATTCGGAAAATCGAACATATTAGTGTGCGGCACCCCTTAAAGTAGCAAATATTGAAAATCTGAAATTTCACACTTTCTTCCTTTTAAACTATCTACCCGTACACCAAATTTGAAGTCTCTATCTTATCGAGAAGCATGTTTTTTCTATCACTTTACCTTTCGAACGTTTTTCTGTTTAGCACCCAGTTAATGAACATTTTTGTCAAACAGTATTCATCTTTGGTTTTTTTGTCAAATGATTAGCCCATATGCTACATTTCGAACGCTTTGGTGTGGAGCACCCCCTCTAGAAAACGTTTTCAAAAAATTCGATTTTTCCAAGGGTTTTTATCGAACGACCGAGCAGTGTACCAAATTGCAAGTCTCTATCTATTCGGGAAGTGTCTAAAATAGCGTGACGGACAGACGGACACTTGGCAATTAGTATAGTATATAGATATAGACTAGCCGAATACCAGTTGAAAATTAACGGTCTCGCAATAAGCAACCACTGAATATTGTCATTTTTTTAATAATTCGCGTTTCACATTTATTCGGCAAATCGAATATTTCAGTGTGCGGAACCCCCTAAAGAAGAAAATATTGTAAATTTTAAATTGCGCGCACCTTCCATTCGAACTATCTACCAGTATACTCCAAATTAAAGTCTCTATCTCATCCCGAAGCATACTGTTTTATCATCTCCCCTTTCGAACGTTTTTCTGTGGAGCACACCCATAAATGAACATTTTTGAAAAACTCTGTTCGCCTTGGGTTTCTTATCAGATGATTGGCCCATGTACCAGATATAAAGCTCTATCACATTTAAAGGAAGCGTGTCTCATTTATTCCGAAAGTCGAACATATTGGTGTTCGGCACCCCTAAAGTTGCAAATATAGGAAATCTGAAATTGAACACTTTCTTCTTTTCAAACTATCTACCAGTACACCAAATTTGATGTCTCTATCCTATCGTGAAGCATGTTTTTCTATGTTGCACCCCTTTAAATGATCATTTTTGAAAAACCGTAATAATCGTAGGTTTTTTTTTAACAAATGATTGCCCCATATACTAAATTTCAAGCCTCTATCACATTGTAAAAGAGGCGTTTTTCATTTGTTCGTCAAATCGGAACATTTTAGTGTGCGGCATCCCCTACAATAGCAAAAGTTGGAAAACTGAAATTGCACACTTTCTTCCTTTCTAACTATCTACAGTTATACCAAATTTGAAATCTCTATCTCATTACAAAGCATGCTTTTTCTATCATTTCACCTTTCGAATGTTTTTCTGTGTAATACCCACTCCCCTTAAATATACATTTTTGAAAAACTCCAGTCTTCTTGGGTTTTCTATTAAACGATTCGCCCATATACCAAATATCAAGCTCTATCACGTTCTAAAAGGCGTGTTTCTACTTCATTCCGAAAATCGAACATTTTTGTGTGCGACACGCCCTAAAGTAGAAAATATTGGAAAACTGAAATTGTACACTTTCTTCCTTCCTTCCAAACTATCTACCCGTACACCAAATTTCAAATTTCTATCTCATCCCGAAGTATGTTTTCTTATCAATTCACCTTTCGAACGTTTTCCTCTGGAGCACCCCCTTAAACGAACATTTTTCAAAAAACCTATCAAAATATTATCAAAAACTTTTCAATAAATCAAATGATTATTCCATATACCAAATTTCAAGTCTCTATCAAATTTTAAAGGAGCCGTTTCTAATTTATTCGGCAAATCGAACATTTTGATATGCGGCACCGCCTTAAGTAGAAAATATTGGAAATCTGAAATTGCAGACTTTCTTCCTTTCGAACGATTTACCCATACACCAAATTTGAAGCCTCTATCTTATCGCAAAGCATGCTTTCCTATCATTTCAGTTTTCGAACGTTTTGGTGTGGAGCATCTCCTCTAGAGAACGTTTTTGAAAAATTCGATTTTTCTAGGGGGTTTTATCGAACGATCGAGCCGTGTACCAAATTGCAAGTCTCTTATCTATTCGGAAAGTGCCTAAAAAAAGCGTGACAGACAGACAGACGGACACTTGGTAATTAGTATATATATATATAGATAGATAGATAGATACTGTAAAATAAATTTCTATCGGCGAATTTTTGGACGTCAAAATATAAAACTAATCTAAAAAAAAAAAATATCTTCACTTATGAATGGAATAAACTACATCCACGAGAATGGTGTTAACCGATTTGTCGCATAATATTGCATATATAGAAAGTGAACATATTTGATGATGGTAACTACTTTTTATAATTTTATGCAATTTTTATATTATAAATTTACTGGAGTTTTTATTAACAAATCCATCGGCGTCACTAGGCTGTTGTCAACTTGATAAAGAAAATCTTAAAAGACATTTTGCAAAACATTTTAAAATTAGGTAAGAAATATGAATAAGATACATATTTGTTTCATTCTAATATCGATTATGATGATACAAGTAGAACTAAACACAATGGAATATCAATGTATGAGAAAGTCGAGTGGAGACACAGACTCCAGGCATTTAAAATGTCAAGAATATTTTCTGAAAATACAATGAATTACAAACCACATTAGAAATTTTCGAATGGCCCAATTGCGCTCAGCTCTATCTTAGAAAAAGAAAATACCTTTTCATTTCTAAACAATTTGAATTAGCACTTTGTTTTATAAAAGGTTATGATGGTATGATTTTTGTATTCTGCGGTGAATTGCAGGAAAATCGGCGATTCTGTTCCAGCTATTGGAATAGCATTCCTGATGTTTTTTCTTCCTGCTAACCCAAAAGATATAGGAGGACGGCCCATCTTGGATTGGAAGACGGCACAAGCCAAACTGCCGTGGGGTGTCATTATACTTATTGGAGGAGGTTTCGCTCTGGCTGATGCTGCCCAGGTAGGTTGGAAGTAATATTTAGAATTTCTGTGAAATACCTTACATTGTGTAAACAGAAAGAAAAAAAAGTAAAAGAAAAAAAAAGGAAAGTAAAAATAAAAGGGGGGGGGGGGGGGAGAAAAGAAAACAATAAAAATCGGCGGTGGCTCCAGTTCGATGGAGCCAAAAGTGTTTGGAAAACGTCTATTAACGAAACTGCGATAAAGTTCAATAAGTTTATTTGTTAGTTTCAGTTTCATTTGGTTCGTTTACAACAGATATTATGATAACTAAAGCAAAATACATAACTGAAACATGAAACAACTTAATCTAGATAAGATATGAGTAAATATGAAGTCGATATAAGTCTGACGGCGCGTAGTAGCTTTTACAGGATATTCAAAAACTAAGAGCACGATCTGAAATTCAATTACACATCCTTCTAGGGCTTTTATAGGGCTGCAAATTATTTTATTATTTTCTATAACTAGCACTTTTAGTTCTTGCACTAATAGCATTGAAAACGGAGAATGTTCAATCTTCTATAACTCGACAGACGATTGCTCGAAAACTGTAAGAGAGCTGAAAGTAACTAAATTATTGATCTACAAATTGAATTTCTTACTGAATATTTTTGTCGCCTATTAGTTTAGAAGATATTTCGAGTGAAAGTAAGCAAAATAAAGCAAAAACTCGCTCGAACAAAAATATTTTAATAACATAAAAATAGTATTTAAATTTTGAAATTATTTTTGCATATCCATAAATGGTACCCTATTTTCGGCGAAACAAGTATCCTGTGGTCGATATTAAAAGTGTGCAAGTATTCAAGTCACAGAGGGGGTGTTTGGAGGTTCTGCAAAGGCTTTTCGAAACTCTCATTTTCTCCCTCCATGGTGAGGATAATTTAAAATCCGACTTCGTTAGCTTCTCTCCCGTGGTCGATATTATAGGTGTGCAAACTTTTGATCTTCCAGGTCACCCAAGGGTTTGAAAAACTTTTAGACCCCCTCTCCCTCGCCCCTTTTTGACCAACCCCAGGAGAAAAATCGAAAATCAAACACCGTTAGGTTTTGTCTCGTGGTTGAATAAATGTGCAAAGTTTCAGCTTTTTAGGTCACTGCAGTGGTGTAACTAGAACTGAGCACACTAAGCGACGCTTAAGGGCCCGAGAAACAAAGGGGCCCAACGCCAGCTAGGATAACTGCAGCGTCTAAAACAAAACAATTTTTCCTCAAAAATTACATTTACATATAAAAGCATTTCATTATTATTATAACAATTATACGTATTAAGTTATATGACTAACTATACCGAATTTGATGATAAATACAAAAACAATTTTACAAAAATATCAATTTTTTTGTTTTCGCTAAATATAAATAAAAATGTCACTCAAAGTTTGAAAAATGGGGGGGGGGGGGGGCATAAAGCGCATGGTCGGAGCAAGGCCAGAAACGTGTATTTAACGTTGGCTTCACTTCGTAATTGCCTTGACTTCAAAGCGAGGAATGGCACACTAAGTGTAATAGTATAAAAAGTTCTAATAGTTTTTAATATAAATGCAGAAGTGAATTCATTCTCTAACTATTTTAACACATTTGAAATTAATTTTCGATCACTTACCTATGACTGACAAAAATTTAAGTAAAGTTTGCAGAGCTTCAAACAGAAGACGAGCAAACGAAAAATAAGATTAACTATGGGAAAATACAAAAAAATTCAAAATTTTTCTACTATTAAAATAGCTTCCAAAATAAAAGCACTTTCTTAAATGCTTTTATTATTGGCAAACAAAATTTTTATTTTCCCCAAAATGTTAATTTCCCCCAAACAAAACTGTATTTTGAGAGGGCCCCAAAATTTTAGGGAGTCTCCCAAACTCTAGACCGATCACCCATAATTAAAAAAAAATAGAAACGTTTATTTTGAGGAACCAAAACTTAAGTTTTGGCTCCAAAATTTTTAGTTTTAGGAAGACTAAAGGTTTTAGTTTGGGGAAAACTAAAATCTTGGGGTCTCTTTTACATATTTTGATTTAGGGACTAAAATTCCTAGTTACGACGCTGGTCACTGGGGTAGCCTGAAAGGTCTAGATTCTAGAAAGATAAACACGTTAGACAATTATCATATAGATTTAACCAAATGCATCGCCACAGTCAAGCAACCTGGATGTGATTAATAGCAGTAGCCTGTAAAAGTCGTTTTTCAGCAAGGCACACTACACACTGGGGAAGCGATCATCAAGGTAGTATTAACGCGTTGGAAGGCATTTGTAACAGTGAGAGTAGTATATAGAGGACATATTTATTTTGAACTACGCACATCTTTATTTTGAATAATGGTATCAAAATTGTTTATATTGACACAAATAATACAAATGAGCTTATCGATGTCACTAAGTTGTTTTCAAATGAAAATAGGAAACTTTTATAGATTTTTCAAGAATTATAAAAAGAAAAAGAAAAACCTGAAAGAAAACTGAAAAAAAAAAAAAAATCATTTTTTCTTTTAATTCTGATATTGATCAGGTCCACCCATGGTTGGGGGGGGGGGGGCGAAAACTCTCGAGTGTGGTCAGCGGGAAGGCCCACCTATTTTTTTTAAGGAGGTAACGACATGAAAGATTCATAAGAAAGGAAGTGTCAAATTTGGAGATCGAGGCGTGATAAATGTTTATTTAAAGGGGTGGCTTACAATTTATATGTGCAGCGCTGTGCCTGTACTGATTTTGATAAAAGTAGATTTATGAATGTATGAGAAAGTCGAGTAGAGACTCACACTCGCGATATTTTGTTTCAGAAATCTGGTTTGTCTCTATTGCTTGGAAGTAAGCTGTCTGCTCTTAATGCTCTGTCGCCCAGTGCGATAGCTGCCGTCATATGCTTCATGACAGCCATGCTGACTGAAATAGTCACAAACACTACTACAGCAACAATACTTCTTCCCGTTTTCAGCCAGATGGTAAGTACTTTTACTGCCATTTTGCTATTTCTATAGTAAGTCTGCCTTCGTCTACACATGCAAAAACTGCACCTTAATATTTCTTATTCTATTCATCAAGCAAAGTGAACTGTATCTCAGTGTTGCGCCAGCTGTATCTTGGAGTTAATTATGTTTCAATAGGGTCTATTTATATGTCCCCCTTGGCGACAAATTCGATGAACTTGGCGTCGGCGACTCTTGAAAAATGTCGCAAAATTAACAAGCCATCGCCAAATCAACCAAAATATTTTTAAATTGCCGAAAATTTAATAACTTAGAAAATATTCACCATTAATTAATTTAAATTTCTTTTATAATTATTCTTTTACAATTCTTAATTACTTGTCGTTTGGAAAAAATTATTAATTTCATATTTTTTATTCAAAATATAGTGAGTTTTACTGTTTGTAACAAAGCTACTCTTTGTTAGGGAAATCTAGGGAAGCGTAAATTAATTGCGCTATGTTAGAGGAGAGGATGGTATAGTATATATATGTTTCAATAGGGAGTCGTATAAGAAATAGTAATATTAAAGTGGATTGGTGTATGGCTCGAACGTGTCTGTTAATATTAGGATCGCAAGTACTGCAAGCGGATGGAGGGAAAGAAATCTTTTGCGATTTTACCCAGTTTTATTAGTAAGTTTACGAAAAAGTAGAATTATGAACAATCGGCCGAAAGAAAATCCGAACGAGTATCCCGGCTCTTCTGGTCATACAATGACTCGGAATGTCTACTATACATAAATGTGCATCTAATTTGCATAAAGTGTCGTCTTCATATTGCTCCAATATTTTTGAAAATTCAAATGGAAATATTCATTTTTTATGTTGCTATTAGATTTATAATGTCGACAGTATTCTAAATATATCTTTTTGTGCGATTCTGACTAAATATATGGAAGATTCTGTAACCATTCTATAATTATACCTTTCCTATTTCGTTGATATGGTACATTCTATACAAAAATATCTTATAGAAAGCCATGTGGGGTCCGAAGCCCACAAATAGTAGATACAAAGTAAATTACATTTTTATCCATCACTATTATAATATAAATGAGGTTTAATAAAGCAAAAAAAAAAAAAACCGCACTGATTTAATTAGAAATGCTATGCTTCTTTGACTGTTTGCTTTTATTTTTCTAGCACACAAATACGTAACATAGCTACAGAACTTGCACAACCTAACTACATATATGCGCAACATAGCTACAGAACAATTTTGCATAGAAAAGAGTTTTTCGCAGTCTCTATAAATACAATTAACATATAGGGAGTTAAAAAACATATTATATATTCAACTAGCAGTATACCCATTTTTCATGCGGAATATATAATTTAAAGAATTTTAAAATTCACAATTCTGTGCAAATTTCTTTAGTTTTCTAAATGATATTGTTATTCGAAACATTTTATTAAATATTTAATTTAATTTACCCCAAAAGAAGTATAAGAATCTCTGTTCTAGCTATACAAAATTATTTTCAAGTGCCAGATGTAAAGAATAATAAATACATCCTGGCCCTGTTTGAAAACGAATATGAAAAAGCATTCTATTAAAAAATTTAATTTAATCCTCCGAAAAAGAAGTATAAGAATCTTTGTTCTTGCTATACGAAATAAATTATCTTCACATGCAGATCCGGGGAATAAAGCATCTTAATTCCATTTGTAAACAAATTTATATAAATACGAAATTGGAATTTGAAAATATACATACCCGTACTACTTTTATTCTGTTTCAACAATCGGCTTAACACAATACATGAGTTTGCAAAATTTTTTCCAAAGTAAAAGAGATAACGTAAGGAATTGTAAATACCAACAATTTTTCCGTAATCTTGCTCGAAGGCCTTAATTGATATAATTCAATCAAAAATACAATTCAGATAAAATTTATTTCTATATACATTTTTTTTTTATTTAAAACAGAAAAAATTTAATAAAATTGTCTGCTGATTAATTTTTCTTCAGAAAAAGAAATTGCATTATTTCGTGATAAAAATATCGTCTGCATAATGCTATCTCTACGGGAGGTTAGTTTTTTATTAATATCTCGATAACCCTCGGTTCAAGAAACTTGAAACAAGGACTAAATTTAAATTGGAGCTATTCCAAGTCTACACCGAAAAGTTCATCAAATTCAATGCAGCCGTTTTCCCGTGATGATGAAATAAACACACACACTCATATTTTTAATTTTCTTTATATAGATGAGATAGCTCAAATTACGTACAAAGCGTGTTGCGTACAAAGTCCCAAGTATACAAATTTAATATTTGCCTACATGTAGTGATATCACCACAAGTGTGTGGAGGTTTAAGGGGGTCATACTTCCCCCCTCCAGAACCCCCCATTGAATTCAGAAGGATGACATGAAATGAAAAACAAAATATTTGGTCACTACCCCCTCCTTCCCGGAAATTTTTTCCGCAGACTTATTCTTCATGTTGAAAAAATATATGCATTTAATTTTATTTGCAATTTTACGGTTTAGTGTTGTTGAATTAGACTACCGGATGAAATTCGAAATTAAAATTGTTTTACAAAATGCTTTTATAATATTAAATGTAATATTACGAGAAATCAAACACATGGATTTGAGCGGAAACAATTAAAAAAATTTTCATTACACTTTAAATTAAGGATTGTTTTTCCTAACACAATGCAATAACAATGTCTGATCACTCGTTGAATAAATGCTAATGTCCAAACTGTGCATCTGCACTGCAATTTTGAAGTTTTTCCCATTCGGGGCAGTTTCCACCGGAAATTGGTGGAATGCTCCCCGCTAAAAGCTTCAAAATGATAGTTCTGCATAACAATAAATACTGAAAGAAAAGAAATTAACTAAAATTTTACATACCAAGGTTTCCTGTAGTACTGAATCGTCATCAACATTTTCACACGTTTTTAATCATATATATACTCTTTTACAAAAAAAAAAAAAAAAATGAAGCACCCCGAAAAAATAATCCGATCATCTCGAAATTTCGCATGCACATTCCTTTATACAAAGTATGCAAATAATTAAATTTGCAAGGCCAATGAGTGTTAATTTCGGTTATAGCGCACGTTTCTACTGCGCAACTAGCATCCTATAAAACAGGTTAAAAATGTGGACGGTTTATATTTTCTCGGAATCGGCGTTGCAGTTCCGTGAAGACACAATCAATAATGCCGTTAAGACGTTGCCGAAGACCTTATAAGCAACGAGTTCAAACGGGATCGTATAGTCAGGATGCGTAAAGCTGGCGGGTCATACCGAGCAATAGGCCGCCATGTGCACCGAACGGACACTACTGTGCAAAGGTGCCGGCAGCAATGGTTGCTGCAAGGAACTCATCGTCGGAATGAAGGTTCTGGAAGACCAAGGTGCCTGAATACAAGGCAAGATCGGATGACTGTGTGACAGGCCCGAACTGGCCCTACGGCATTATTGTCCGCTATCCAACGTGCTACAGCCTCTTCCCCACAACCCGTGGAACCTTCCACCATCTCACGGCGCTTGGCTGAGGTAGGGTTGTGCTCACGACGCCCTTTAAGACGTCTGTCCACAACATCGACAGAGTCGTTTGGAGTGGTGCCGTAGCCGAGCAACATGACTGCCAGCAAACTGGCATCGCACAGTGCTCAGCGATTAATCATGCTTGTCAGATGACCATCGGAAACGTGTCTGCAGGCTCTAGGGTCAGCGGTCCAAAAAGCCTTTGTTTACACAGGCACACAGCCATTACCCCTGGTGTGGGGTACTATCTTTTACGACAGCAGGTCACTCCTAGTCATCCTGCGTACAACTTTAACAGCTCAACAATATGTTGATGAAATCCTGCAGCCGTTTACGTTAGCCTTCATGGCAAGTCATTTTGGGGCCATTTTCCAACAAGATAATACCCCGCCACATACGATTCGCATATCTGTGGACTGTCTCCGTGCTGTTGATATTGTTCCTTAGCCAGCAAGATCACCAGACCTTTCGCCAATCGAGCATGTATGGGACATGCTAGGCCGCCAGACTCGGGCACCCCGAAATGTAGCAGACTTGGAGCAACACTTAAGGAATGCCTGACAAAATATATCGCAGGATGACATTAGGAAACTTTATCACTCCTTACCTAGACATATACAAGCATGCATTGCCGCCAAGTGAGGTTTCACCAATTACTTATTTGAAAATTTAATGTGAAATTGCTAAACATTGATGGATCTTGCGGCCTTGATTTTGTAATCATATCATTACCTGTATATGAGCTGTATGCATATTTAATTTCAATAAAAATAATAACTTCTTTCATGGTGCTTAGTTTTTTTGCAAAAAAGTGTATATATACACTCATGTCCAAAAGTTAAGCATAATTCGTAAAATGCGAAAAATTCAGAGTTAATATGGATACAACACAATCGTGGAAAATCGTGGGATGAAGGTAAATCATCGCGTATATGCAAAACAGTTCAGTCTGTTGGAAACTTGGTTCTGTTTTCGTCGCGATTCTCGTTATCGCGAGAACGTGTTTACATTTTTAGAATGGTTCTACCGTTCTCGTGAACGACTCGTGACGGGAACAGAACATGCCATTCATGCAAATCGCCATCTCGCCGCGCGCGCATTCTGATTTGCATATAGTGAGGGCGCTGCCGTCAACGGTTGTGTTCCGGAGCGTACCCATCACAGTGTATATATGATAGGACACATTCTCAGTTATTCAGAGACTTTACAGACCTTGACTGACCATGTAGTAGACGTGGGAGACTTTTCAGAGTTTAAGATCTTGTAGTTATGCAGACTTAAGACTCGACGTATAGTCAGATCGATCAGACGGTGATCGACGGTGAAAGACCTTGTATGGAAGGCAGACCTTGATCGGTAGAGAGTAGTCTAACTTCTAAAGCCATGACGTGTGACCTGATGATGGTGGCTTCATTAACGTACACGGCATGTGTGGTACAGTAGCTTTTTTTTCTACTTACCGATGTTATAGTAACTGAGAGTGTGTGCCTAGTCATAGACTGTTTAAAACCTTTTTCATGAGCTTGCTAGCTCATTGTATATAGTTTTGCTTTGCAACGAATGTTACAGTGTTTTTATTTTGTAACTTCATCTGATGCAATGGATCTCACAACAAATAAATTGTGTTTGTGTTTAACGAGCTTGCTTTCTTGAGAAAACACATCACTACTGCATATCATCTGCTACAAAATTTTCTTTACCAGCACTTCAGATATGGATATGGCCAAACACTGCTAAATCTGCAAATGACTTTCAAATTTTTCTAGTCAAGTCGCTCAGCTAACACAGCAATAGCAGCCGACATTTGGTTATGGGCCCAGTATGTCAAGGCCATAACTTTTATCCGTGATAAAGCAGCAGTGAAGAGTTGTGAATTCCATCGACGGGGGCCGCGACCGGCGCCATTTGCATCAAGCAGAAAGGTAAACAACGCACTCTAGTCACAGTTAAAGACTATGGAGGTGAACAACGGCATAGAAGCGTTAAACAGGGACAATTACGTCACCTGGCGTAATGAAATTTCATTTATCCTGAAAGGAGAAGGATGTTACGGCCACATCAACCGTACTGCATTACCAGTCGACGAATCTACGTCACGCCGCGAGCGAGAGGAGTACATGCGCAGCAGCGACCGCGCACTTTCCATCCTGTTTCGAAATATCTCGGCGGAGTACAGAGAACTGCTCGACATCGGCGACAGCCCGGCGGATGCGTGGGAGAAGTTGGAGGCGCATTTTGAGGCCCCAACGCGCGCCAATCTAGTTCATCTGTTGGACGAGTTTTTCAGTCTACGCCCGGAAATCGAGGAGCCCATCGACATATTCTGTACGAGGATAAGGAAAGCTGTCACCAAGCTCAAGAACGTGAACCACCCGGTGGAGGATGTGTACGTGGCATTCCAAGCCATCCGGTATCTCCCAGCCCAGTACCAGAGTATCATCCAAATCATTTATCGCTGGAGCGATACTGATTTTAAATTGGATAAAATTCAGAAAGAACTCTCCTTGGAGGAGGGCAGGATTAGACAGTTGAGGAAGGATCATGACAATAATAATGTAAGTTCCAATTCATCTGTATATTTTTCAAATGTTAACGCTAAATGCAAAAATGTTACCAAAGTTAAAAAGTCTATTAAGGTCATAGGACCATGTTTTATGTGTAATAAAAATGGTCATGTAAAGGCACAATGCCCAAAATTGAAAAAGATGACTAGCTCTAGTATTATTGAAGTATTTTCAAATATAAATGTAGAAGCTAATATTGTTGATAATCCTGACAATAGGCTCAGCTGGGTGATTGACACCGCTGCTACGCGACACTTTTGTAATGATGTTAAAATGTTTTCAAAATTTGATAAATGTAAGGATACATCTATGTCGCTAGCAGTGGGTGATATGGAAAGCCCAGTTGAGGCTATTGGAACGGTGAACATGTATGTTAAATTTAAAGATCATACAAATAATATTGTGCTACAAAATGTTATGTATTCACCTAAATTACGGCGTAACTTGTTGGCCGCATCTGTATTAGAAGAGCAGGGCTATTCTTTTAGTGCAGCCAAAGGTATTCTATGGTTTAAGACTCCTGAGGGAGAAAATTTCTTTTACGCTAAACGTAAAGAAGGATTGTATTTCTTAAAACCACAGTACTCAACTAAAAGTTTAAATAGTAGTGTTGAGGGCCGTAAAGGAGATCAGGATAGGGACAAAAATTCTAAACAGGTTAGAAAAACCCCTGCAACAAACAGTCAAAGTCAAAACAAAATTAAGCCTAACTTGAATAAAAGGAAAAACAAATCTGATTTAAAATCAAAGTCAAATAAAATTAGTGGTTCAACAGTTGAAATTCTGAACAAAACTGAATTATGGCATAGAAGATATGGCCATATTAACTCAGACTACTTGCACCAAACAAGTAAAGTTTCCGCGGCAAACGGACTCCCAAAATTAAAATATGCAAAAGTAAATTGCATTCATTGCAAACTTGCAAAATCTAAAAGAGTTTCGTACAAACCAATAGGCAGGATTAGATCTACAGAACCTTTGCAATTACTGCACATGGACGTTTGTGGTCCAATGCCTGTAGCTTCATTGGGGGGAAACAAATACTTCTTGACTATTACAGACGATTTTAGCCGCAAGGTGTTTGTTTTTATTTTAAAACAAAAATCAGATGTGTTCAAAGTTTTTCAGGATTTTCAAGCTTGTCAGGAGAGACAATTAGGCAAAAAGATTTTGTGCATCCGTACTGATAACGGCATGGAATTTTGTCACGGTCAATTTAAAGCTTTTTTGAAAAAGTTAGGGATTAAGCATGAACGATCTAACACTTATACACCCGAACAAAACGGGGTATCTGAAAGATTCAACCTGACAGCGTTAGATTGTGTCAAGGCAATGCTTAATCAAAGCAAAGTTGGTGACAAAATGTGGGCAGAGGCAATCCTATGTTTTACTTATACAAAGAACAGGATTTGCCATAAATTTAAAGTTAAAACTCCACACGAATTGTACTATGGGAAGAAGCCTGCTGTATCCCATCTCAGAGTTTTTGGATGTAAGGCTTATGCTGGTATTGCAAAACAGCTTAGGAAGAAGCTAGACCTAAGAGCTCAACTGGGAGTTATGGTAGGATATGCAGAAAATACCAGGGGCTATAGAATTCTTCTTGTGAAAGAAGGAAAAATATTAGAAATAAGCAATGTCCGTTTTGAGGAGATGGAAGCAGCGGAAGGCGTCCTGGACCCCATTCGACCTAGAAACTTCACCCAAAAGAAATCGGGTTTTACTCGAACATCAGATTCAGGATCGGGATGTTTGGATAGTGAGTCAGAGGAAGAAGCAGGTGAGAGCCATGACACTAGTCATACTAGTGAGGAAGAGGACTCTCCTGCTGATTCCGATCTGACCCCCTGTTCAAACATAGATTGGGAAAGGAAAGCTGTACCCAGGCCTGATGGAACTCGAACTGATGTTTACTACTCAGTGAGGGGTGATAAACATAGGCTGAGAAGTCATAATGATGTTAAAAAATTCTGTGCTAAGGCTAACATACATTATGACCAAAATTTGTTTAACTTCAGAGAAAAGAGGGATATCAAATCCAGGCCAGAGGCAAGCAACATAGAAATAATAGGTGATATTGATCATGTAGTTTCTTTGCTAAAGGGAGAATTTGATATCAAATCTCTAGGGAAGGTCCAAAAACTGTTAGGTGTGGAATTTGCTGAAATCAATAACAAAATTTTTATACATCATAGGCAGTACATTAATAAGATTTGCCAAATGTTTGAGGAATTTTTAGCATTAAATTTTTGTAATCAAATTTCCAAAAACAAAAATGATTAAATTTGTAACTTCTAAATTTTTTTTTCTTTCTTTTACAAAATATGGTTAGGATATCGTATATTTTACTCCTCCCTCTGTGATGCAGATAATTGTATCTAGAGTATATATATGTGTATTGTTTACAATGAACTTTCTAAAATTTTTCACATTACACTGAATGTATATATATATCCATGTTTTCAATTCCCGCATAAGACAGTTATGCTTATGTGTATTATTTTTGTGTGTTTACTCCTTGTTATCATACACTTGGTTATGATTCATTGATGACAAACCACTTCTTTAAATTTATATATGAATACAATACAGAAAGAAAAATCTTTTCATTATCTGTGTCACTGCTATTAGTATTAATTATGTATACTGGTCTTGGACAGATAATGAACAGCCATAATTGAATTTAATATTTATAGTGAAATTTTTTTAATCTTAAATGTTAAATTTAATAATTATACATAAAGTTTTCTACATAATTGAATTTGATATTTATAGTGAAATTTTTAATCTTAAATGTTAAATTTAATAATTATACATAAAATTTTCTACATAATTGAATTTGATATTTATAGTGAAATTTTTTAATCTTAAATGTTAAATTTAATAGTTATACATGAAATTTTCTACAAATTGAATTTAATATTTATAGTAAATTTTTTTTTATCTTAAATGTTAAATTTAATAATTATACATAAAATTTTCTACATAATTGAATTTGATATTTATAGTAAAATTTTTTAATCTTAAATGTTAAATTTAATAATTATACATAAAATTTTCTACATAATTGAATTTGATATTTATAGTAAAATTTTTAATCTTAAATATTAAATTTAATAATTATACATCAAATTTTCTACACAATTGAATTTCATATTTATAGTAGGATTTTTAATCTTAAATGTTAAATTTAATAATTATACATCAAATTTTCTACACAAATTGAATTTGATATTTATAGTAAAATTTTTAATCTTAAATGTTAAATTTAATAATTATACATGAAATTTTCTACATAATTGAATTTGATATTTATAGTAAAATTTTTAATCTTAAATGTTAAATTTAATAATTATACATGAAATTTTCTACATAATTGAATTTGATATTTATAGTAAAATTTTTAATCTTAAATGTTAAATTTAATAATTATACATAAAATTTTCTACACAAATTAAATTTGATATTTATAGTGAAATTTTTAATCTTAAATGTTAAATTTAAATTATTATACTTAAATTTCTTGAAAACTTAAATTTTGACTTAAATTAAATTTTTGGAACTTAGTGTTTCAACGATATCTAAAATTTTCTTTCAATGATAAATTTTTTTTTTTGCTTAACATGAAAAGTAATATATATACTTTATGTTTTTGCTGGATACTAAAGAACTTGACATTTTTGCTGTTATGTTTTTTAGAATAATTTCATTGATTGATAGCACGTGCGCCGAGATTTGGGGTTTTGCATGAGGGGGCCGATTGTTGGAAACTTGGTTCTGTTTTCGTCGCGATTCTCGTTATCGCGAGAACGTGTTTACATTTTTAGAATGGTTCTACCGTTCTCGTGAACGACTCGTGACGGGAACAGAACATGCCATTCATGCAAATCGCCATCTCGCCGCGCGCGCATTCTGATTTGCATATAGTGAGGGCGCTGCCGTCAACGGTTGTGTTCCGGAGCGTACCCATCACAGTGTATATATGATAGGACACATTCTCAGTTATTCAGAGACTTTACAGACCTTGACTGACCATGTAGTAGACGTGGGAGACTTTTCAGAGTTTAAGATCTTGTAGTTATGCAGACTTAAGACTCGACGTATAGTCAGATCGATCAGACGGTGATCGACGGTGAAAGACCTTGTATGGAAGGCAGACCTTGATCGGTAGAGAGTAGTCTAACTTCTAAAGCCATGACGTGTGACCTGATGATGGTGGCTTCATTAACGTACACGGCATGTGTGGTACAGTAGCTTTTTTTTCTACTTACCGATGTTATAGTAACTGAGAGTGTGTGCCTAGTCATAGACTGTTTAAAACCTTTTTCATGAGCTTGCTAGCTCATTGTATATAGTTTTGCTTTGCAACGAATGTTACAGTGTTTTTATTTTGTAACTTCATCTGATGCAATGGATCTCACAACAAATAAATTGTGTTTGTGTTTAACGAGCTTGCTTTCTTGAGAAAACACATCACTACTGCATATCATCTGCTACAAAATTTTCTTTACCAGCACTTCAGATATGGATATGGCCAAACACTGCTAAATCTGCAAATGACTTTCAAATTTTTCTAGTCAAGTCGCTCAGCTAACACAGCAATAGCAGCCGACACAGTCAACCTCAACATGCGCAAAGCACTGGCGCACGTCGGAACAAGTATAAAACTGCCTTGAACGGCATGGTCAGTTGAGGCAGAATTTCGCAACTGCTGTGGTACGGGGCGTTGTCAACAATCAAAAAGGATGAAAGATGTCACAAAGATGCTAACTGGACATGTTTTTGAAGGGACAAATTATTGGTATGCTGGAATCCGATCGATCCCAAACTGAAGCATCTCGAATTCTGAATGTGCCTCAGTGTGTGATCTCCAGGCTGTGGCAGAGGTTTCAAACCACTGACGATATTACTCGATGACTAGTACCAGGCCGGCCAAAAGCAACAACCGCTCAGCAAGACCAATATTTGGTGATAACTGTGCGACATTAGAGGAACCGTTCGGCCAGAACCCTGGGTTCAGCCCTGACAGCCGCCACAGGAGTCACTGTTTCAAGACGAACTGTTTACAGGAGAGTGAGACACGTTGGTCTCTATGCTCTGATGTCTTCGAGGCATCATTTCTTCACAAGTTCGGTTGCTGAAATCGCCACTGATAGCATTTACGGGACGAGCTGTCTGCTGGTCTTTATCACCCGAAACTGGATGTCACGTGACTCGATACGTACGAAAACTTCGTTTGCATATAACTCTCTTCTACCGGTATTATTCATATGGATACGTTCATTCCTTCATGGTGATGCAATTTCCTTTTGACGAGTGTAGTCTGTGAATGTTTCGCGAGTGCGTAATAAAACATGTTACTCGGCACAATAGAATTGGTTACTCGGCACAATTGAATATTTATGGGTTCGAGTTGAAAAGAAAACCATATTTCTATCTTTAATTTGAAATTTTAACATCACAAATTAAAGATGGAAACTGAAAAATAGTGCCTCTCTTTTCCCATTAGTTAATTTAGTCTGAATTAGAAAGAAAAAAAAAATAATCCAGAAAATATATGTATGTAAATTTTCCAGGCTGTATCTATTCGAGTCAATCCTCTCTTCCTGATGCTGCCAGTCTCGATTGTCTGTTCATACGCCTTCATGCTTCCTGTTGCAACTCCTCCCAATGCTATAGCATTTGAAAGTGGCAAGATGAGGACCATGGATATGGTAAGATATTAATGGCGATGTCAGACATTTTTACTGGGATTTGCTTTCAACAATATGTTTTCATTTTCTAAATACACTCTTAATAGCCTAGTCATGTAATTATACAAATACACAGCACATTCAATTATTATGTATAAACATTTATTTTTTGGCATATTCATAGCTAAAAGGATCTCTGAAAGGGAGAGGTTACAATACTGGATTGGGTTTTGCAATATGGACATCTATTGTATTTTTTTTTTATTCAATTGGGGGGATTACCCCCTTCCACTTTCAACCTGTGTTGCTGTACTACATATACTTACTTACATGATATAAGAAAGAATGTGCATATACTTATACTAGAAAGAATTACCCGTGTCTTAAATAAGTGGATGCTACTTAATGCCATTCAGTTTCCAAACGAGTTTCAATTTAAATCACAACAAAATGCGAAATCCTTAATTTAAGCTCAAAGGGCACAGCTCTACAAATGTCCCCACGAAAACAATGTGAATCCACATTTTACGCATGCTCACAGAAAACAAAGAAAATTAAATAAATGTACAACCGAGAAGGCTTTTTAAATGCATCTGCTAATAGATGGAGGTAGCAGTTAGCCGTTAAGGAAGAATGGCCAGATTTTTTCTAATGTCAAAGTTAATGATACATTTATACTTTATAAATTATAATTAAAGAATGGATGGCAACAGAAATTTTGGTTTTGGAGCACTGTGTAATAGTTAAGAGCCGCTGTTTAATTATAAATATCGGATTCCCAGTCAATTTTTATTTTCTTATACATACTATTGTTTTGATGAAAATTTTCAATTTAGAGATTTTGATGCCAATATATGTTTTAGGACCTTTTAAATATGTTTTGACTATTTTTGGAGTGATGTCAGTCAGTCTGTAGTCGATTTCTTGTGTACACGATATCTGCCACAAATATTAATGGATTTTCACAAAACTTTATATTCGGCTTTGTTAAAGAATCTAGAACTAGATAGAATTATTTTTTTAATTCAAGTGAAAACTTTGAAATGTTATATTTTCTTAACAGCCCAATAAGGTTGAAATTTTAAAAGTTAAATATACAACAGACAATGACATACCAAATTTCATGTCGTTACGATTAGTGAAATCTGGTTAGTTAAGGCTTCAATGATTTTAAATGCGATGTGAACTCCATGTGAATTTAGATAAAAAGGTCATAAAAAAGAAAATGTAGCAAAGAGATTATAGCAAAACTACTCAGATGATCAGTGACTGAAGTAAAGTTGGATGACAAAACTAAAATTTTGAAATGAAAGAGTAAAAATCAAGGAGGTTCGAGAACCTATTGTTAAATTAAAGCACTTTTAAGGGCCTTTGAAAACACAAATAAAAATAGAGCACTTTTCATTGACCTTCAAGAACTGTCATTGTTGTCATCAAAGGCACATCTGCTTTTGGTATAGAACCCTTAGTCTGAGATTCATCTCCATTTAACCCCCCCCCCCCCCCTCACACTCTCTCTGGAGATCCTATGTTTAAAAATAATACATTAATAAAGAATATTACAAAATTTAAAATGCTATTCATGCCATTTTTCTGAAATATGCTCATATTTTTTAGGCCAAACCTGGGATAGTCATGAACTTAGTGTGCTGTGCGGTCCAACTTCTCATGCTCAACACTCTGGGAGTGGCCATGTTCGACTTGAATAACTTCCCAAGTTGGGTTCACATCAGTAATTCATCAAGTTTAAACATAACAGGAGAATCAAACATGACATTCTTAGAAAGCTCAAATGAATCACTTCATGTAAATAGTACTTTAATATAAAAGCTATTGAAAATAGTTTTATTTAAATTGTCATTTCGTATTTTTAAACAAATCAAAATATTTAAAAAAAAAGTTTAATATTTACTTAAAATCTCAGGTTCATAGCAAAATTTAACTTTTGATTTATCTGACCAACAAAGACCATTTTTCTGACTTAATTTGTATTTGAATTACTTATCAGTGGAAGGAAACCTTAATATAACATAGTCTTTAAAAATGAAAATCATCGAGGGTATTCAAAACTGTCAGAACTACCTTATTTTGGTTAAAATTGGAAGGCTGGTGAAAACCATGAGTCGCATTACAAGAATGAAAAATAAAAAAATTCAAGAAGAGTGTTACAGATTCAAGCCCTTTTAAGGGCCATGAGAGGAAAATCAATAACACACTTGCTAAGCTAGATATAGGGAAGTTCCATTGACATATCTAAGAGTAAGCTAAGAGAGAGAGTGCCAAGCAGCTAACCTCAAAAGTTAAATTAATTAGCACCCTGCAATTTTTCAAATGTATACTACTATCCTACATTACAAATGAAATAATTTTGGCTAAAGGAACAAAAGAGTCTCCAAACTAATTTAGTTCCACCTATAGACAAAGTTCATAGTCAGTTTCTTAAGAGACTTTCCTGTTTAAAAATGAAAATATTCAAAAATGGTAGAAATTTGAGTACTTAAAAAAAAGTCAAGTATATGAAAAGCATAACTTTATTTACAAAGAGCATGAATCACAACGCTTACTTGAAATTAGATGGCTGAATAAATGTACAGATAGATAAATCACATTATTGTTTACATGTTGAAAGTATACAATACACATTTTCATAAATATTCATCTCTTACAGTCTTTGAATCTATTTAATAAAGCAATAACTGAGCAAATCATTTTCAATGTTTCACTTGAGCAATATCGTCTATATTTGTTACAATAAATAAAAATTGCTAGACACCTTTGCAAACATAAAATCCCTGTACTACTTGTGGTATAAATCACTAGAATACAAGCAGATAGATTAGAAGCTAATTACATTAGAGAAATATTAAAATGAAATGAACATCTTAAAATTTTGATAAAACAAAACAAAGTTGAATGCAATTAATAATGATGCATTTATATTAGTCAAGGATAATTTTAATACCAATTTTAGAACAAGATACTATTTTTCTGTATAAGATGTTTTAAAAAATGTGAACAATGGACAATTTTTAATCCATTGATTGTAGACACATAGTTCTAATTGCAAAAGTGCTTTAAATAAGGCAAAAAATCATGCATTAGTGATTTAAATGATGTGCAACATTTTTGTAAAAAATTTACTGACAAAAATTTGACTGTAATATAATTAAGTTTGATATAGTTATCATTGTTTAAAATTTCCATTGAGAAAAGAGGAGACATCCGCAAATTAAATAGATCCACTAAAGATCTACTAAAAATAGATGAATAAGCAAGATGTAATAAGCATATAGATCTACTTAATGATTCATATGAATCAATTCAATTTGTGAACATAAATTTCTGCGATTACAAGTGTATAAAAAATTCATGGTAAAGTGTTGCAACTAAAAAAGTTTGATAATCTATTTAGTTTCAAAATTGCACTTTTGAGATCAATTTCCTTTTAGTTTGATTAAATGAGGTATGGGCAACATTATTATAATTTAACTTTTTCATTAAAGAAAGAGGCTCTATAAAAATATAATTTAAAAACTTTTTTAGAAAAATATTGCACGTCATTTAAATTACTATTACATAATGCCTTATTTAAAGCATTTTTGCAAATTGAACTATGAGTTAACAACTAATGATTCAAAAACTTCCGCTCATTTTTTTTATTTAAATACCCTGTATATTAGTGAACTTTAGCTCAGGAACAAGGTTTCTGTTCAACTTGAAAGAAAAAAGTACATAACAAGAATTTTCTGATTGTTGATAAATGCTGATTTTGAAATTCTTTAAAAAAGACAAAAGCATTAAAGATTAACTAAAACAGTAGATATTGGTACCCAAGTTTTATTTCACTTTTAAACAAAGGAAACTTAACTTGAGAATAACAATGGATAAAGACAAAATACTGAAAGGATAGTCTGATTCAACTAAGTATTCAATTTAATTTCAACAGAATACAAATAAAATGTAACCGCTAAATTTTTACCCAGCCAAGTCATCTCAAAATATGTAAAAACATTATTTGCACATTTTCAAAATGTTTCATAAACAATGTATCAAGGTTAATTTCTCCAGTAGTTAATTTTACACACATACTTACAATTTAAGAAAATATTAAAATCAAGTGTAAAATTCTGTCTTAGTTTTCATCATCTGGGGATGGTATATAAAAAAAAATTTAGAATCCTAATGTTGATAGAGACTACTAAAAATATCCAAATTAGAAAAAATTATGCCTCACATAAATTAGTTAAAAGAAAGCAGCCCAAACTTCTGCACACTATTCACTGAAATGTGGCAAGTATTCATTTCACAAAATTCTTCACCAAAAAGCCCACTTCAGACTGATTTTAAATTTGTTTTGAAGTGAAGCTTTCCAAAGAGAAATTTATCAAAAATTAAAATATTTGTGAATTATATAACTAGAAATAAGGCATTTAATACCAGGACAAAATAAAAATAATATTGTATGGGAAATGGATAAAAAAAAAACCTGACCCACCCTAAGGTCCATGGCAAGAGATTCACAATCATGATATCACATCTGGCCACAAGGGCCTGTAATCCCCATGATACCAGAATCCCCCACGAATTTTTCACTGCGATAAACCAAAAATTCTACTTGTTTTGAGGCCCAACTTAAGGGCAGGAGTTTCAAATTTTCTCAACAGAAAAGAGATTTTAGACTTTCAACTGAAAAAAGAAAAAACTTTTAGAGACACTTTAATAGCATAGATTATGACAGAAAACATAATTAGAAAGAAACTCAAACGTTTCTTTCGAACCTCCGTTTTTAGGAATTTTTCAAAGACGGAACTCCATGCGGATATAAAACTTGCACCCCTGACCACATCCCTGGGATATAAAACTCTTATGACATAAGTTCATAATTATTTTAATATTTTTTTTTTCAAATTGAAAACATGCATGTGATTAATCATTAAGTAATAAACCTTGGACACATGACACACTGTACAAATAAGAATAACATTACAAACATGACTGGATACTGCAAGATTTAATGCAAGTTTCAAAAATGCTATTCATATATTTCTTATCAAATAACCTATAACTTATTGATTTTAAAAGGTTTACATGTGTATAGAAGTAAATACCAAAACTCTAGTCAATCACCAGTAAATAATCCTTTTACATAAAACAGCTCTTAAAAAAGTTTAGATAAAAAATTCAGTTTGGACCCTATTAGAAAGAGCATGGCTTTATTAAGATGTGGTGATTCAAAAATAAAGGGTTAGATCAACTAGTGACCTGACTCAAGGGCTGAGGCCCAGCCAGCCACCAGGTCAGGCCAGATTTCTCTTACAGTTTTAAAACAGGCTAGGCATGAGCTTAATTTTTAAAATGTTGAATTGAGTCAATATTTGAAAAATTAATTCAAAGTACATAAAATTAATTTATTATGTATGGATTATGTATTAATTTATTACACATTGCCTAGAAAACCTTTTTATCTTAATTTGAAGTAGAAAAATTTAAAATTCATATTTCTGACACATTTTGATAAACATTGTTTGGGGCCAAATCCAACCAGGATTCCAGGCTCTTCGGCTGGGCCAGGGCAAACTTGAGTTTTTAATTTTAAATTGCATTTGGGCTCAAAACAAGTATCCTAGGGCCAAGCCAGATAAAAGTCTATAAAATTTTGATTCACGTATACCAAGATAAATCCATGAAGAAAGTCAAATTTGAATTTTCTTGGTTATCTTAAATGCATGTTTAAAGCTTTAAAAATCGTAGTCAATAATTTTGTAACTCTTTAATTAAAAACAATAAGAAAAAATAAATAGCAACAACATAAACATGTTAAGATATACTGTAAAATAGAATGCTTAATACCGAAAAACTTTGCAATTCCTTAAAACAAGGAATTATCATATTAGCATTTTTGTACTAGTCAGAATCTACTTGATGAAAAATTAACGAGAGTTTAGACTGAAGAACTTAAAATAGAAATTTTGTTGAAGTTATTTTACAGAATATATTTTACAGTTATTACACAGAACAATTTTCTGAAGAAAAATTATTACTAGAACTTGATAAATAACAAATGATCTTCATTTAACAGCCGAAAATTATTATGCTTAAAAAAAAAAAGAGTAAATAGAATTTTAGAATTATTTAGGATTTCTGTTAAGCTGTGTGCTTAAAGAACTGTATAAAATTTTATACAAATATTATATATAAAATATGCAGTTATATAGTGCACTACCTTCATTTTAATAATATTTTTTGGTAAAAAATGCGAATTCAAATATTTTCATTGTGAGGTTTAGAAAAAAATTTAAGATGCCATTATAAATACCAAACAAAAGGGAGAAATTATATAAAATTACTTATTTTGAGATTTAAGTGCTAAAATATTCAGTATAGGTTTCTTAGCAAAAAAATAGTTTTGTTAAAATTTAATTTATGAAATCAGATTATTTTTCCATATTATGCTGCAATAAAATCTGACAGAAAAGTTTGATACCATGTGATTTCACTCAATTTAAAGAAATTAAACCTTAGATAGATATTATTGTATATTTAAATTTTGAATGGATAAAAACTGTATACAAAGAACTTATATTCCTTTTGACCATTTCTTAGTAAAATAATTAAAATAATGCAGAATAATAGCATTTTGAGTGTTATAAAATCTTTTAAATTTCTACCAAAGCTTTTGTACAACCTTACTTTCATTAATTTTTAGATAAAAATAAATGCAATTTATAAAAAAAAAAAATGCAAAAACAATTTTTTTTAGTAAAATGAAAACGTAAAAGATTTGAAAAAAAATCCCCTATCATGTAGAATACAAATAAAATATAGAAATAACCTTAGTGCAGCATTTTGAGGCTTTACTACTGATTTCATATCTCACAACAATGAAAGGCAAGGCAAAAATCCCAATTAAGCCTAGTAAAATTACCACACACTTTTTGTACAATTTTAAATCACAATTATGTCACATTTCGAAAATGCATTTCAAAAGTCGATCACAAAATACAGGCAAATCTATAATAAAAAAATTATAATACACAAATCTTGGTAAATACTAAAAATAAACATATACAATTTAGTTAATTCCTACTGTGTGCAGAGGTCTCTCATTTTGAATAAAACTATTCAAATTATTGTACTTTTTCATAACATAAATAAGCAAAAATTTACCTATATACAACAGTAAAATAATAAAAACCAGATCATTTCATGACTTGAAAATACAGTGGACTCTCGATAGTGTAAACAATCAAAGACTGTGCGCTTTAGTTCATACAAATAACAGGTTACAATAAGGGCACACTCTTTCGATAACTATATTGCAGTAGTTTCTAAAGTATTGTAATTGAGTAATGCATGAATAAGCTACACAACTTATTAAGTAATTCAATTAGTGAGGGAACAAAACTATTTTATTGAATTACAAAAAAAGGAGTTATTTTCTTTGGTTTCAATTCAGCCGTTATTTTTTTCTTTAACATTGTTTGCTAATTTAAAAAGATTTTCAAATATTTCATAAGATACACTGTCTTTTATACATCTCAACTAAATTTGATGAAAACCCAGATTTCTGTAACATATTCAGTAGATTATATACAAATCCAGAATACTTTTGTAGTTCATTTTGTAATATGATAAAAAAAAAATCCAAGTACCTAAATCATATTAATAATGTTAAGAAAATATCTTATTTTTTTAATAGCATGTTTGAACAATAATCTTCCCATTTAAAATACAAAATAATTGTAAAAATACTAGTGGACGCAAACAGATCACAAAAATGAAAGATACCTTCATAACAAGAAATAATTCAAAGGTTCCATGCACAGTTCTATGATATGGCAAAGTCTTTCACAAATTATTAACTGATATATGGAACCTGCCATAGGAAAGTCATAAATACTAAAACAATACAGGCTAACAATTGGTGGTGGTGGTGGAGGTGGAGGTGTATGTGGGGTGGGGGGAGCGCATAGTCATTTCCACCAAAGTAGAGAAATTACTTTATCAGCAGAAAATGCAAAAACCATAGTTTCCAAAGAAAATACAGAATTAATTGGGAGCTAGGATTTAGAATTTGAAGTCAATTAGGGGTGGCTATAAATCATGTTTTATAAATATTAATTTTCTTTTTTTAGCCAAAAAAAAAAAAAAAAAAAAAAAAAAAAAAAAAAAAAAAAAAAATCAAATTTATATAAAGAATTAATTTTAAAATGCTATTTTTAATATTTGAAGTCTTAATGAAATTCACATTTGCATCTACATCAGATGCAAAGATGACAATGTTTTAGCATGCCATAATATGTAAAAATTACACAATAAGAGTGCAGATTTGAAATTCTTTTACCGTGTAATTTTATTATGATTTTCTATTCTGAGACAAAGCATTCTGGGATTTGAGTATAGTCCTATTTTCAGCATAAAATACAGATTTTTTTTTTTTAATTGGGAGGGGGGGGGGGGGGGGGGAGAGAGAGAGAGAGAGCTAATTCATGTTAAACTGGAAACTTGTATGGAAATCGAAAAAAATTTCCTGGAAATCCAGAAAGTTAGAAGCCGTGGTTTTTAGATTGATAAAAACTATTAACTGCCTTAAACATGTCTGGTTTTACAAACATTTGGAGGAATAATCTTTTCTGGTTCTAGCTAGTCTAAAATTTCATTTTTAGTGGCA